>OZ005740.1:44212560-44531848 GCA_963930735.1 Dioctria linearis
CCATGGAAAGATCTTAGATATTGCGGCTGTTTTCTTCATATCCGACAATAACTTGCATTTGATGTTTGATCTGTAGGTTGATTCTCCGTGGCTTGATATATGTATTTCCAATCCAGCACTGGACAATTATTTATTTCATGATTTATTATTATCATTACAGTCATCCAATCAACTGTCCATAGAGAAGAAGACCGATATTGTGAAGAACACCCATATAAAAATGGCAATGTATTGGAGAAGTTTTGGTTATGATTGGGAGGCTTTAATTGACTTTATGGCAAACTCCAATATTCTTATATTATATAAATGAATGACGTAGAGTGTATTTTGCTACGAGAAAACATAATTGAGTAGAGACTAAATAGAAAAACAAATTCCAAGAGTCAAGTCGTTTTTCATAGAAATCGAGAGCTACAATTTTTTCACACGCAGAGCGGTCAAAGCTACGCGTTCTGCTAACCTGCTAAAAAAACATAAAGAAAATACCTCTCATCAAAGTCGTTCTGTCCTCTTAATGAAACGCATCAGATCCAGATGAGGTAATGTTTTCAGATCATCCACAGATAGGAGAGCGGACCCAAAAGTATCCAACCCATAGAAAGGTCTCGGTTGTTTCAGGTTCTTCTTTCGGGCAAGACATACATGCAGAGCCATCTACAACTTCAATTTTTATTAGATGAACATAAAACAAGCTGTCGACAATAACAAGACGATCCACACTTCTGCATTGTTTTCGTCTGAGCCCCAAGAGAAAGTCAGTGAACTTCCTATCAGGCCCATCACGAGAAAGTATCGTACATCTGAAAGTGCTCAGGTACGCCCATCGCTTCGAACGAACATCCGTTTTGATAAGAGACCCTATCACTTATGTGATAATACCAACAGCAGGCTCTGGTTTATAAAAGGGAGAATCAGAGCCGGATTATTCCCGTGTGCTCAGGCATTCACTGTAGAGACACATCCTGCAGTCTTCCGGTAGCTTATTATCTATCTGAGGGCGCGCCTCTCACGGCTGTCTGAGTGTTTGAAAGGAGAGTAATGTTCTTTCCCTTGATTTTCATATCAAGGGCCACCTTCGCTGCCATTTCCTAGAAGACAATAGTGAAAATTTTATCTAAGAACTCCTACTTCTATTCATGATCTAAAAATGATCTTTTTCCGGAATAATATCCACAAATAATTGTAATGCCACACGATTTTCACTCAATCACAAACGTCAAACTGGCAATTTTAAATATGGGTCTTCACAAAGAAATTGTTTTTAAATTACACACTTCTGATATTATTATTACTGAACAAACGTAACTTCAGCATAGAAAGGATCATGTATAAAAACTCCTTCATAGATGAGTTTGATTGTTTGTTTGTACACAATTATCAAATCGTTTTCTCCATAAGATGGAAGTGGAATACAGCATTCAGTCAAAAAATGTCGACGGAAGTAATTTACTGCTTTGTCAAAGCTTTGAGATCTTGTTATTTGTTGTGGATGGACATGTATGTATCAAATCAACCAGATCAGATAAAACACTTCCGGAAACATAATATATTTTACTCTGTGCATCAGATAAATTTTCGTGTCGATCTCATCAGGATTAAAAGTAGAATCATGTCACCGTAAAACCTAGTTACCGAAACGTGGAGAGATTAAAACACTGACAACTACTCCAGATAATTTAATTCCGAATTACATTACATACAGAAAAGCTGTTTTCTAATATATGTACTTTCGTTGCTCATATTTGTCCTAGCTGAATGTGTTTCCTACTTTAATATTGATAATTTAAATTTAATTTGTCACTGATTAGCTCGGTATAAAAAAAAAGTAGATATATCAAATTCGGTGGCCTAATTTTGTTCATATCTATTTTTTTACCAAGGCTAATTGACACGACATTATGTAAATATAAATTTCTAAGTGTCTATCTAGTTCTATCCATAAATCATTAATAAAATTGTGTCCCCCAATCAAATTGTAGTCATCATACAAGAATAAAGTACACCTGTGGTAAATCAAAGCTGCGCACTTAACACCTGATTTCTTTGCTCTATAATCTTTGACAGACAATATAGCACGGTAGCTACCAACCAATGGATTACCTGCACAAATTGGGGCTTCTTATATGCAACTCTCGGCCAATCTTGAGTCGTTATAGATTTGCGCTTGCTTGCTGCCTTCCTTCTCCCGTACAGTTGTATTCGATGTACTAAAGCACATCTCCACTTTATTCTTCTCACAGCAAAGATGCTCTTTGTGTTGCATCTTGCTAAAGAGATATAAATTGCACTTTGTCTAGCCGCCGTCTTTCATACCTAGCCTAAACCAACCAAGTCACTGAATTGTGGCGGGCACTAGTCTCATGTATCATTTGTCTGTCGCTACATTGAAAGATGAATACCGCCAAAAGGTGAGCATCTCTGATTCGGTTCCACCTTTTGCCTTTTAATTTTAGCCGCTAAAGAATGGGGCGGAACTTTGCAATTTACATGCAGATACAGTGCAGATTCTGCTGGGTACAGTTGAAATTGCTTTATTTTTTTTATATATATATGTGGGATTTCCAAAATTAATAAGACCGAATAATCAAACTTCAAAATACAATGTTTATTAATTCACTGATTCTAAATTTAATTATTTGTAATAATGGAAATTTATATAAAACGATACAACAAATTTATTGTAATAAAAAAAATGACAAAGTTAACATTTACTGGAATTTACTTCAATTTTACTTTCCACGTTCAAGAAAAATACTTCTTCGTTGACTGAATGCTGAATATCGAATGTTCTTCTTTTTCTTTCAAATGACAGCGAAGCTTTTTTTATTATTTGCAGTGTTGCCGTCGTTTTTCATTTGGTGGTTAGAAGTAGTTTGGTAGGGTAGAAGTTACGAATAGTTATTCATGAATTCCCACAATCGGCCATCCTGATAGTCTTTTCGCCCTCGAAAATATGAAATTTGTGGACGTCATTACGTGAATTTATTATTAGGCATCATAGGTAGGTAACTTGGTAATTTTTGAACATCTTTGGTAAGTATTCTTCATCTTTGGTAATTAACTTTATTTTAAGAAATTGTTTATCATCTTAGGTAAGTCTTCATTTTAGGTAAATCTTGGTGTAAACTTTTTAACATCTTTTGGGTACATCTTTTAAAATCTTGGTATAAACTTTTTAACATCTTTTGGGTACATCTTTTAAAATCATCTTTTGGTACATCTTTTAAAATCTTGGTATAAACTTTTTTAACATCTTTTGGGTACATCTTTTAGAATCATCTTTTGGTACATCTTTTAAAATCTTGGTATAAACTTTTTAACATCTTTTGGGTACATCTTTTAAAATCATCTTTTGGTACATCTTTTAAAATCTTAGTATAAATTTTTTAACATCTTTTTGGTACTATTCTCTTCGAAGCCCAGGAAGTCTTCCTCCTCGTCGGTGCTAGTGATGTCATACCAACTCTTCATATTGTCAGCGCTTGTGATTGTTTTGTTTGGCCCTCGTGTGTGCCAACTTTTTCTACGTGATAACGATCGTGTTCTGAACATCTTGTAATTTTGTATGGACCTATAAAATTAGTAGAGATTTTAGTATTATTTATAAATTGGCAACGTTTTTATGGCAATTAAATCTCCTAATTTATAATTTTTTGCAGCTTTTCGCGTTTTATCATAATTTTTCCGATTTTCGTTTTGTATGTTTTCGATATTTATTCGTGCTGTTTCACGCGATTCTTCACGATTGTTTATAAATGCATTTTTGAATTCTTCATCTATTGCTTCGGCTAATGTTGTATTTGCGTTATTCCTCATTGGTACGCCTGTTAATAATTCGAATGGCGATATTCCAATACTTCTTTGATATGTTGCGTTAATGCAACGTTGTAATTTTCCGGTGTATGTATACCATTTCGCTGGTTCATCTATTGTAACTTTTGTTAGGATTGGTATAATCATTCTGTTGATTCTTTCTACCTGTCCATTTCCTCTTGGAATACCGGTGGCTATCTGCAAATGAATTATATTTTCTATTTCACAGTACTCTTTAAATTCGTTTGATGTAAACGCTGTTCCTCTGTCTGTAATTACTCTTCTCGGATTGCCAAAAGTATCCTTCTGTAGATTTAACTTTTGCAATACTTCTGATGTTGTTGTTGATTTTGTTGGATAAATCCAGCAAAATTTGGAAAAAGCATCAATTACGCATAAAATGTATGAGTACTTCTTTGTGGTATTCGTCATTGGACCGAGGTGATCGATGTGGTAGGTATCTAGTGGCTGTTCATTTTTGTGAATTGGGCTTAAATACCCTTCTGGTTTACCTGCTTTTTTATCTGCTAAAATACAGCGGACACAATTTCCTCGACAATTTTCAACTCTTTCTTTTAGACGAGATATATGATATTCTCGGCTTATTAAGTCTTTCATTTTTTTGTACCCAAAATGGCCATCGTCGTGAATATTTTTAATTACTTCAGTTTGCATATTTTTCGGGATACATAATAATTTACCGTCTTTACCATCTTTATATATTATATCGTTTTGTTTAAAATAACCGTCGTAGATTTCTGTGTTTTCTAATATTTTGTTTATTAGCTGTAATTCTGTATCGTTATTTTGAGCATGTTTTATTTTGTTCAAAAATTGATTTGTTATGACCATTACGACTGGGTTTCTGCTTAATGCGTCTACGTGTTTCATTCTTACGCCAGGTCTATGTTCCAACTGATAATCGTATTCTTGTAAGGCTAAAGCCCATCCTGCAATTCGTGGTAGTATGTTTTGTTTCTCCATGGTTTGCTTAAATGCTGAACAATCTGTAAATATTTTAAACTTAATTCCTAGAACGTATACTCTGAATTTTTTGAGTGCTGAAATTATAGCTAGAACTTCTAGTTCATAGCTACTGTACCGTTCTTCGGCTGGTGATGTTTTTTTACTATGATAGCATACTGGATGAAACAGATTATCTTCTCTTTTTTGTAATAAAACTGCACCAAATCCCCATTTCGACGCATCCGTGTGAATTTCAGTTTCCGAATCTTGTATATACAACGTGAGTACTGGTTGTTCCGACAATAATTGTTTAAGTTGATTGAATGCTAGTTTTTCTTGAATACCAAATTTAAATTCTGATTGTTTCTTTAATAAGTTCGTTAATGGTCTGGCTATCAGTGAATATGATTTTATGAATTTCCTAAAAAATCCTGTAAGACCTAGGAAACTTTGTATTTTTTTAACTGATTTTGGTTCTGGAAACTGTTTAACTGCATTCGTTTTTAGTTCTGATGGTGTAATTTTACCATCATTTATTTTAAATCCTAAATAATCAATTTCATTACATAAAAATTGACATTTAGACCATTTGATTTCTAATCCATATTCTTCGGCTAGTTTCATGACTTCTCTTAATCTTTTCATTCCTTCATCGTAGTTTTCTGAAAGTATTATTATATCATCCATATATACCAGAACGAATTTCTTTTCGATTAATTGTTGAAATATTCTATTTATATATTTTTGGAAAACTGTGGGTGACGTGCACAATCCGAATGGTACTCTATTAAATTCGAATTGTCCTGATGGAGTTACAAAAGATGTATATTTTTTACTTTCTTCATCAACTTCGACATGAAAGAATCCATTTTTTAAGTCAAGTGTTGAAAATACTTTGGCTTTACTTAAGGAATCAATTTGGTCTTCTATTAAAGGCAGTGGGTATCTATCTTTGATTACTATTTTGTTTAATTTTCTGTAATCTATACATAATCTTTTACTGCCGTCTTTTTTGTTTGCCAACTGTATTGGACTTGAGAACTCTGATTCACTTGGTCGTATTATTTTCAATTCAAGCCATTCTTTAATTTGCTCATTTATGACTTTTTTTTCTAATGGAGCCATTCTTCGTGGACGTAATTTAATTGGTGTTTCGTCTGATAAAATGATTTTTAATTTAACATCAGTATCTTTGTATTTATTTTCTGGTTTATACTTTTTTACTAGATTATTTATTTCGATTAAATAATTTTTATTTCCTATTTTTAATTCTTCTTTTTCAGCTGTAATGTTGTAGCACGATTTTAATTCTGGGTATATTTTACTTATTTTGATATTATCATCTGTTAATTTAATGTTTGTTCCGTTCAGTATATCTCTTCCTATTACTGTTGCTGTTTTTAAATTCGTTCCTGATACAACGTACATTTGTGTTATGTATGTGTTGTCATCTATTTCTACAGTTGCTTTAAAAGAACCTAGTGTTTCAATTGTTTCACCTGACAGACCTTGTATTTTGCACTCTGATGTGTTTACTTCTGGTGCATTAATCTTGTGAAAATCTTCAATTCTTATTATACTGATGTCGCTGCCCGTGTCGATTAAAGCCGAAATTTCTACGTTATTTATTTTAATTACTTTTTGTATATCTTTACCAGATTCGATATATTTGATTGATTTTGTTGTACAATTCTTTGCGATGTGTCCGAATTCATTACACTTAAAACATTTCGGTGTATTTTGTGGACATTCATTTTTAAAGTGATCTGTTTTTCCACAATTATAACATCTTGATTGTACAACTTTCGATTGGCTATCATGTTTTTGTATATCTGGTTTTCTTGTTGTATATTCTTGTGTTGTATTTGATAAACTTTTTAAACTGTCTTTGTATTTCATATATATTGGTATTTTTTCTCTAAATTCTTCAAAATTTGTTGCTTCAAATAGTAGACTTTTGTTTCTAGGATTGTCGTTTATTCCTTTTATTACATAGTGTATTATCGTTTCTTCGTCCATACATGGATTTCTTGCCGCTATTTCTCTCATCTTCAGAAAATATTCTTGTATATTTTCATTTCTTTCTTGTTTTCTATGTAATAATCTTTTGTGTATTTCTGCTGATGTTATTCTAATTTTGAATTCTTGTTTTAAAAATGTTTTTAATTCTTCCCAATTATTTAGATTTGGATTCGATCGTAAAGCCAGTTTTGCTGTTCCCGTCAGTAGTCTTTTAGCAAAGATAGTTTGTTGTAAGTTACTCCATTTAAATTCTTTTGATGTATTTTCTACATCTCTTATCCATGATTCGACATCATATTCATCAGTTCCACTGAATTCAGGTAATATATTTAATATATCTTTGAACGAAATTCTTTCTTTATCGTGTTTTTCGTTTGTTGTGCTTTCAAGATTGTTTCGTTGTTGTACTTCTACTTTTAATTGTTCTAATTCTGCAGTTAACTTGTCTATTTCTGGTTTTTCTTCTTTAGTTGTTAATTTATTATGTTGTTCATTTGTTATTACGATTTGTGTATCCAGCTTTTTATTTTCTGTTTGTAGTTGTACTATTTTGTGTAATGTTTTCAATTCTTCGTCTTTTTTCTGAGCCTTTTCTGCATTCTCTTTAATTTCTTTTTCTTTCAATTCTCTTTCCAGTTGCTGTTTTCTCAACTTTTCTTTAAGTTTTTTATTTTCTTCTTTTAATAGATTTAATTGTTCTTCCACAGTTTGTTTATTACCATCGTCAGGCATGTTTAAGGATGATGATTATTTTGATAAAATACGAAAAATTTTAATGATTTAATATTAATATTAGAATTAAATCTTCAGCGACTTGTACAGCTCCCTGTTTTTTTTTATATAAAAAAAAAATTTTGTTTGTATGTAGGTATAATAAAATGGCGATATGTTGTCGATGGTTTTTATGAAGAATTGAAATGTCGAAAATAATTGTGTGTCGCTGATATTTCAGAATAGCGGTATTATTATAACATAACCTGATTATGCGGAAATTATTTCCACGCGGTTGAACTTTGCCACGAAATTTGGGTTTAATTGCCACTGTATATAATATGGTATATATTTGTTCAAAAAAAAATTATGAAAATTTTCCACTTACGGTTTTATTAGAATTTATCTTTTTGTACCTGACCACTGTATTTAACCTTCAAAAGTTTATGCCAATCCTCTCTTTTTTTTTTGATTTTCTTTAGATGTTCCGCTAATTTTGATGTTGATCCCACGCTGATCCTTGATGACACCTTAACTGCTTTGGAATTATACCAAAAAATTCCACTTGGCGTTGTTTGGTTGAGCCCCCAATTGTGGGATTTCCAAAATTAATAGGACCGAATAATCAAACTTCAAAATACAATGTTTATTAATTCACTGATTCTAAATTTAATTATTTGTAATAATGGAAATTTATATAAAACGATACAACAAATTTATTGTAATAAAAAAAATGACAAAGTTAACATTTACTGGAATTTACTTCAATTTTACTTTCCACGTTCAAGAAAAATACTTCTTCGTTGACTGAATGCTGAATATCGAATGTTCTTCTTTTTCTTTCAAATGACAGCGAAGCTTTTTTTATTATTTGCAGTGTTGCCGTCGTTTTTCATTTGGTGGTTAGAAGTAGTTTGGTAGGGTAGAAGTTACGAATAGTTATTCATGAATTCCCACATATATATAATGAAACCATGTGCAATGTGCATGTAGGTAAATGTTGCTACACTTCTCGTGCCTTATAGTCTCCTCCTTGTTGTTCATTTATTTTGGATCTGATTTATTGTGGTCGCGCACCATTTTGAGTGGAGCGAATATTTTTATACATCGTGTCTTTGCAATTAATTAGGCAATTATAAAATCTCTTAGTGAATTTACTGCAGTTTATTTCTAATAAAAAAAATATCTTAAAATAGAAATAATAAATGCCCGAATAATTCCTCGAAATCCAATCATGAAATTACAAATGACATCATTCTTAAATTTTTGAAATAATTTAGGTAAATAATGTAATTAATCAGTAGTTTCACTGATTTATAAATATGTTTGTAGGTATGAGTACAAATATGAGTACAAACATTCATGTACAAAAATATTAACTATATTTTGATTTTATCTCTTAGGGACTATGCGATTTATTGTAATTGTTCTGAATAGTATACCAACAGAAAATCTTCCTGTCGGTCGTCTTGATTACGAGAATCGGTTTTTATTTGATCTTCATTAGTGGAAGCCGATTAAGGAACGTCCAATGAATTTGTTTCCCCCCTATTATGACCTATTTTATGTAGAATTCGCTTAACTACCTATGTTTTTTTCATCATTTTAATAAGAATATTAAAATACACGATAGTGTACCTTGTCCCTTCGTACTATTAGTCTGTAAACTAAGTCTACTCTTAATGAGGGATCTGTAGTTCAATCTCCGCGTTATCATCATAATTGTCTATAAACACCAGGATAGGGTTTTGGCTCTCTTCAATAAATCTACCAGATTAAATGTAGTATATAATGTTGATGATTTTAATTACGTTTGACAGAAATTGCATTGGCCAAATTTTGGAGCAGTTTTTTTCTGTAGATGATGCTTTCATTTGAACTTTTCGGGTCATATGCTGAGATTTTAGCGATTCGCCAAAATTTACAGTGAACAAGCTCCTTCCATGGTGTTTGAAATATTCCACTCTGGGCACATACTTGTACGTAAGAATTGAGTACATCGAAATATGTCCAAGATATTATAGAGAAGACAATCATTGGCCACCTATTTGTATGTATTCCTGTAAGAGCTGTAACATACAATCTTCTTAACTTCTGCCACAACAGATCCAGTTCTTGTTATCCATAATAATTTTTGGTTTTGTGTCTGCATATATGGGACTATATATGTATAAAAGCTCATCTTCCACATCAAGAAAAGAACAGCTGGGATTAATGTTTTATTTTTACGTGAAGTGTTGATCATTAGGCTGAACCACAATAGCCGTAAAGATACTTAAGTTTATCGAACGCGCCCTTTAAATTAAACAGACGTATCCAAATTAACTTTAACTAGTCGGAGAGGAACTTTCGTTAAGTTTAAATATCAAATTTTCCACAAGTATACTGCGCTAAGGGTCGCTCATTACTTACAGACGCGATGTGTCATACAATTAAATTATTATTAAATGAATAAAAAGTTCAATATAAAAACTTAAATGGAACCAGAATGGTATGGAATTAATAGAAGGCACAAATCTTAAATCAACTTCCGCTTGTTAATTTTTTTCCTTTTACCACTTTTTGAAATTGAAAACATTAAATATCAAGATAATATGCCTTACGGAATGTGTGATATCGATTTAGGGCAAAAATATCAAAAATTCGTAAGCAAACCTCAGCCTCATTGAAATTCGTAAAGTCCTTTACGACTATTGGGGTACAGCCTATTGTAATTTTTCTTTTCAGTAAATTTTGTCCCAAGTTCATAAAAAAAAGTCAGCTGTTACGTTTCCAACTTTGACCTCGGTTTTATGTACATAAGCTACACGAATACTTGATTTATTTCATGTGCTTCCTTTCCTTTATATATCCATATATGGTGTGTTTACAAGCCATGTATTGTCGATAGGCAACTAGTTTCTTACTCGTCAATTGTTACAAACTCATCAGGGTTGCATAAATTCGGTAGTATTTCTACCCATTTATTCCATAACTTTTTGACTGGCGTATTTTTATTAGCGTTTCAATGAACAGTAAGTACGTGGGCTTCTATCATAAAAATCTTGTTACTCTTGATATAATTTTGAATCTTTTGAAAAACATAAAGGCACGAAAAATATGTCGACCTTTTTCAACATAAATTTTCAAGAGCTTCCTTATTTGAGCTGCACACACCTACTAAGATCAAAAACCCAATATATGCTTTCAGCTCTAGATCTCCAGTTCTCTTTATATAGTACTCGTTGTCCTTTCAAACTTGTGTTGTCAATTATGATTTTTTCAATACCCCATTTGTGACCATCAATTGAAAATCAGACATTTCCATAGAAATGCGAGCAACTACATACATACCTAGTAATTCCGGGAGTTAGATTACGTTTGATGATACAACTCGACCATGTTGGTGTTAAAATGGATCAGAGAACCATTCGATATTGTTTTTCTTCATCATCATCACTGTCGTAAAAAACTTTATCAAATTCCACAAAGTCTAAAGTTTCTCTGAGCACGAGTCGTCATCGGATGATAATTCTAGTGCGACTTGATTTATTTCTTCTTCGATTAGCCCCTGTTGTAACATTTTTAGGAAATTTACCGTTTTTAGTGTTTAGTGATCTGAGTTAACTGTATTCGCTCTTATAGTGCTTTTCGAAAGTATGAAACCTATCCCCGATATTAACTTTTACAAAACAATATGCCAACTACAAAAATCTGAAATCTGAATTGACTCATAAAAAAAAGCTAACCTTAGATTTTTTTTTTTTTTCATCGAGTAAACCAAATTCCCTAAATTTTCGTACGAAGCTTAGTTTTAGGAAATTAAACAGAGACAAAAATTTCATCTATAATTCGATAGATAATCATTGCGAGGTTCCCAACCCAACGGTCCATAGCTTTTCTAGCATTTCCACCGTTTCGTCGTTATATTTAAAAAAAAAAGTTGAAATCTCTCAATTTTACCAATATTTGCCACCTTCTCAACTCAGATATTGAGAGATTGCCATCTCGCCGAACAGCCAAACGACTGTCAAAGCACTTTACAATCTCCAAACTGGTACTGGAGTATAAAATCATCCTGAATTTCCTGTGGGTGTAAAATCACAGCAATATATGTCGATCTGAAAATGCGGATGAGCTTACTCGTTCTGGAGCTGTCTCGGAGGCTTCCCCTTCCACAATCGGGGTTACACAAAAACACCTCGGTTGAATATTTTGGTTAAATAAATAAATAAACTACAAAAGAAACGGGGACTAACGGAATATCAACGAAAAAGCTACTGAGATTTAATAAGCCAATCTTGAGAGCCCTCGTGTTTTTACTGGGTACTCATTTTTCAGGGATCACCTACATATGTACATGAGATGGAACTTGTTGACAGCCCTGTATGAAAAGGATTCGGAGATAGTGTCCATCCCTCTTAGTTCGACATTACAAACTCATTGGCTCGCACGTAGATGAACAGCATAAAATTGACAGGGAATGCTGAGAACCAATCCTAAACTTTGTTAGAGCCTCCGACTGGGATTTTTGAGCAATTACGTTTAAGTCTGGAGAATTAATAATGGGACTTATAGTGGCCTAAACTCTAGATAATCCTAGGACTCTCAACCTTATTCCAATCCATCCGTAAAAAAATACTTTCTCACACCAGATTTTCATATCGGATTTAAGCAGCCCAAAGCCTTCACTTTAAAATAACTGTCACACTTTGTAATAACCAACCTGCACTTCTTAATCATATCTCATTCGTAGATTTACATCCTTGAAGATGTGCTAGGCACAAATAGTGAAATTTTGCGCAATCACATATATTTTTTGTCCTTGAAAATTTATTTTGATACCCTGCAAAGGGGTTATAAAATTTGTTAAATTTTTGAGCTTAGACTTTATTCGATAATTTCTACAACCGAAATATCAGTTCCTTATATTCGCTTTCTGAAACTATTACGAAATACAAATACTAGGAGTGAAAAATCTAAGAAATTCGAAAGGCAATCGGACGTAAATTTCCGCGATCTTACCTGTACTTTCGATCTTAAATCAACTTCAAATTTTCATAAAATAGAGGTGTGAAGAATATTTCTTTTTCAACTTGGTAACTTGGCAAATTCTGTGTCAATTAGATAGGTGCAAACTTAATATCCTATGATTTCATCTAGACTCTTAGAGAGGGTATAAAAATTAAATACTGAGATAATGTTTGAACTATTTTGTGAATTAGATTTATATAAAAACTCTTTCTTATATTTTTGCTTTTGCTATCAGACCCAAAATAGTGCAAGAAACTCTAATTATATATATATGTATGTAATCGCCACTAAGTTTTTTTCGACTTAAATATAAATGAAACACTCACAGAAGTGATGTGACATTTTATATAGCCTCTCTTATACATATTCATAAAAAATAATAAATATAAAATTAAACAAAGACGCATTTATTAAAAGACTTGAATGTCAAAGAATGTTTAAAGAAATCCAAAAATAAAAACTTAGGTACAAAATTTCATCGCACGAGCACGCACATTTTTTGAATGGATTTTCTCTTGTCTTGTACCGGAAATTTCTGGGTATTCTTGGATTTGTAAAGACATCTCAGGAGTCAGGCAATACAATGACAACATAGGACAGTGCGACGTGACAAGTATAGTCTATTTTTTTTTTCTCTTCTCGAATTAATTAAGTTGATGAAAAGTGTTGAAAATAAAACTGAAAATTTATATTTAGATACAGATTGGTAGGAAAATTTTACTTGATAGAAACCTATACATATTCAAAATTCTATTACTATCTATCTCTAATCTATGTACGAAATAATTCTCTTAGTGCTCCAAAGTATCTGTTTCATGTGGATACCTACTATAACCAGACTATGGGGCCACCTAAAAATATAATAAACGAGCGTCAAATGTGCGCGCGCACATTCACAAAACTTTGTCGTCTGTCGACTAACAAAGTGACATTTTTGGCAGAGTGAGTTTCCTTTTTAGATTTACACACACACACACACACACGTATTATAGCTAAATCTTGTGCCTTGGATCAAATTTTGTTTTGTGAACTGAATTGAATCAGTTGAGTGATCTTGGAAGATGTTGACTGTATTAGTGGATTTCTTAGGAGAATATATATTAATCTTTTTTTTTTTTAATTTTCCTCATTTTAAAATCAAATGAAATATTTGATTTTTATTTATTTTTTATTGACGAGTTTTTATAATTGTTAGTCGATAAGGAAACCACATTATTTTAATTAATGCCCCTCAATACTACTACTCAACTTTAACAATTATCTAAGGAATTTTCAAAAACTACTTCAAAAATATCATCTATTACATAAAACTTGCGTTTCCATTAATTTGTACTGATGCTGTTATTAAGGGGATAAAAGCTAACAAATTAATTTGTAATCCTATTCAATACATTTAATATAAATTATTTATATATATATATATATAAATATATATATATATATTATATATTGAAGTGCCTTTCCAAAACATTTGCAACAGAATCAAATCACAAGGGCTTTTTCAAAAAATAGATGTAAAATTTAAAACGTACAGGGTGTCGTGCCAATGCAAGAGACGTATTGTTGAAAAATATTAAAAACCACCCTGTCTTGAATATTATGTTTGAGAAAAAAGGGTAATTTAATTCACGAAAAAAAACGATTTTTCTCAGAATTATTAGCTAGTACTTTTAAATCTGTCACTGTGAAATGCATACCCTCAATCCCTCTAAAAAAAAAATTGTCGCACGTGTACGAACCATTATATACTTAAACATGGGAACCCTATACCATTGCGTCCATAATACACTGACACAATCAAGGTGGAAAAATAGAATATGTCAGAATATACGTATGAATTTTCTATCACCGCTGTTTGTCGTATTCGCGTGTACTGGATAGGACTAAAGATGATCACAAAGAAAACTAAAATTAATTAGAGACCCTGAATAATGGCATCGTAGTACATTCCTTATGGGATTACTTAGTTGCTTCACATTAATTTATTCGATACAAAAACTTGGCTTGTTAACTATTTCACTTCTTTTAATATGCCTTTGTGAGTATATTTTACGATTACTTACCGGTATTTTTTAAAAAAAATTTCATGAGGAATTTAGAGCCCGAATTATATTTAAAAAAATCAGTTTTGCCAAGAATGGCAATTGGATTGTAATATAAATTAAATGTTGCATCGTCATCGCCTCTTAGCTATACTGACGTCTAGGACAGAGTACATGTGTAGTGTGAAAATGTAGGCTAAAGTTATTTTCAATTGATCAAGATCACCCTGCGTATTGCAATCCAAGGTTTCATCATCGCCTTTGGCTATATTGCAACAGTTATTGATATCACACATCCTACTGTACTAAACCTTCCACCATTATAAGAGTTAAGTAATTCTGTTATCTATATTAATAATAAATCAAACAATTAACATAACGCCCTAAAAAAGAATTATTGTTCTGGTCATGCTGCTCATTTAAACGACCAGCCCAAATGCCTATTTCACCCTGACGATCTTAACAATTATTATTTCTACACTCCTTCAAATGATTCGAGCAAGTTTGATACTGTTGGCCCTAATAATCTATATCTACGTTTTATAAAAATGATACTTCTAAGAATTGATTAATATATTCTGAATATCTTCAATCCATTCCTGACCTTTTCTATTTTTCCCCATTACTAGAAAAATGCCATGATACTATCAATTGCCAAAAAGCCTTCCCCCACTGATTCCAGAGTCGCCATTGATGATGATGACCTCATTATCCTTACTTCACTTGATTTCTCCAAGCATTTGGCAGCGTCAATCATGAGAGACTTTTGAATAAGTAAGTCATAGTATTGACGCTCTCAGGCGCTGATATTAGGCTAACGGAATCGCTCCTCTGTGGCCACGCTCAATAGGTAAAGACTGGAAGTTCAGTTTCGGACTACTCGTATCCAATTCGTGGCGTCCCTCAGGGTTCAATATTGGGGCCACTTCTTTTCACGTTTTCCATTAATGATCTTATGAATGTTATTGAGGATGCAAGGATTCATATCTACGCCGATGTTCAAATATTATAAAGTATATAAATCTATATGAATCTTAGACGTCCCATCCCCTACAAGACTCAATATTGATTTGGAGCTTCTGCTTAATCCGAATAAATCTCAATGTATTGCATTCCACAGAAGAAATGCTGCTCTTATTGAATTACCTTCAATTGTCCTTAACGGGATTGCAGTACCCTACATGGAGTGTATAGTAAAAATTTTCATAAGAATGAAGTGCTGCGATTACATTTCGGAGACTGTTGTGAAAATATATGGAGGTATTCGTCGCCTATAGCCTTCTGTAGCAATCCTATTAACATCAACATTTCCCAAAGTATTTCAGAGTATAATTATAACTATTTATACCTAAAGCAATATAATCTGTCCGAAATTATATTCCGGTTGTGTGAGAAAACTGAATGTTACCTTCAATGATTGAATCAGATTTATTTATGGGCTACGAATATTTGACCACATCTCTACATATAGATCACTCCTACTTGGACGTACGCTGGAATCTTATCTTCAACGTAGATCATTCATATTTTTATTCGAATTACTGCAATCATATAGACTACAATATCTGAATGACTTTATCCAATTTTTAACGTCCTCTCAGCTCTTCAACTCTAAATTGTTCAGATCGCTCACCTGTAGAATGCTTTGTCTGCATCTGCTCCTTCGTTAGTGCCTTTAGAAGAATCCTGGATAATCGAATTTGATTAGTAAGTGAATGATCATCAGAAATTGCCAATATACTCCACTATAACTGTAAAATATTATTGCTTCTTTTTCTAATGGATTTTTTCTTTCTATTTATTTCTCATCTTTTATGTTATTTTTGTATAATCTATTATTTATTTTTAGTATCTTGTCTTTTTTCTATCCTTTAGTAAATATTCTTATAGTAAATTTTAAGTTCCTGTATTAGCCGACAATTGGAGTACAATATAAGATCTCTGATTTTGAATTTGAATATTAGCTTCTTAGTTGTCTATCTTTTATAACAACCCGAATAATCAGTAAATCTTGTCCTGGGTATAAGATTTTCTGATATTTCGGGTACAAATAGATTATGTGACAGATTGCTGCCCGACCATTTCTCAAAATCACGTAAATATATGAAAAATGCGATTAAATGTGATAATTAGTAAACACTGTAAAAAGCCTACACGATAGTAAATATTTACAAAACGTTTTATATCAAACATTTAGCAATAAATTAAAAAATTCTTACACAAAGCAGCTGACCACAGGAAAAAGACTTCTTCAAAGATCTTTCGCCTAAAATGATCCAAATTGGAGCAAAACAAATTCGCTTCATGATAGAAGACACACTATAAAATTTGATACATATTTGCTCCATAATCTTGGCAATCCGATTTGGATTAGGACATATTGAATCGTATACAGATAAGTAAAGTAGGAAACCCAGTACCGTAAACAGGAACTACTTCGACACTGCTCATAACTTCCGACATCTTTCGGGGTTTCTTCGACATAATTATTTTGTGCCAAAAAGACAAGTTTTGTGCCACTTGAAGGAATGCTCATTTAATTCTAGCTAAAAAAAAACAATGACACCGATAACTTTATTGTTCAATGTTCAATTTGCCCATCCTATGACATTGAATGGAATTATTGAGGTCGGCTAGGTTAAGGTTGAACTGGAACAGGTCTACTTTCTACTCTGTTGTACTTTGCCAGCTTTGACAAGCAATTTTTTTCCCGCCAAAAGTTATTCCTGTTATAGTAAATTATTACAAAATAATTGAAAATTTCAAGCCATCAACCCAATTAGAAGAAGCTGTCAAAGCTCGTATTATGTCTTGCAAAAATTACCAGAGTTTACAAGTTTACAAGTTCTTAAAGCGAGGTCAAGATTGGAAGAATTATCTGTTCCGTCATCCAGTAAATTGAATCCCAATCATCAACAGATTAACAAATGTCCCATTTTAGATTTAATCGCAAAATACTTAACCTTCGCTTTACCGATATCTACCCAGGTAGATATTTCGATTTACTTTTCTTTATAACTCAGTGAAATTTCATCAAATCTCGAAACGCCTCCGACTCAGTGACTAAATTTTCAGTTTATTTCAGAAAATAAAAAGAAAACCATTTTTTTCGCACCTCTTCATATTTTTTTTTAAATTTCGTTGTTTTATATACGCATTTGAAATTGTATCTACCCGGGTAGATACATACAGTTTATATGGGAATTTGCTAATGTTGAAGTACAATATTTGTAAGGAAAAGAGCAATATATTTTAATACATTATTTATTTATTTTCATGGATAATATAATATAAAATAACTAATAATATAATAAAAGTATATACAGAAATATCAAAAAGTAAAAAAAAAATAATAATTAAAAATAGTGAAAACTATCAGCGTTGGAATGATGATTACATTGTGGATGGACCTGCATGACAACCTTCACACTTTGTTTGTGTCAAGCTGTGCTGTGCGCATACTGGTTTTTTACACTTGATGCATGTTTGGCGAGTAGCTCTTTTTTTTTTGCACTGCTGGTAGCACAAAAAGCATCCACCTTTTTGCTTTATGCGCCCAGATGCATCTCGTTCTGGAGAATCGTCTGGGGTGAAATCCTCGTCCATTTGGTTTGATGCAGCAACCGGCTCACCTAAAATACATTCCATTGCCGCCTTGATGTGGAATTTTGAAATAATGTTTTTATTTTCGGCTCTCCTTCTAATTTGGGGAATGCATAATTGTTCACCCAACAACTGCAAAAATTGATGACGACGCGATTTTTTCACACTGCCTTCCGGATTATTGGATGAGAAGATGATGTAAGCTGCAAGGGCTGCGATATCTAGAACATTATAAAATAATGCTAGAGGCCAGCGTTTTGTAGCCCTCTTCGTGGTATATTGACTCAACATTTTATCCATCGTGTCCACACCACCTTTGGTGTGGTTATAATAATGGATTATTTCCGGTTTTTGTTTTGGACCGGAAACAGCATTATCACCATGCATCGTTGATAATAATACCACGGCTCTACCTTTTGCGGGGACGTACGAACACATGGCTACATTTTGTCCAAATCCAAACTCAGTGGAGTAAACTGGTCGGTTCTTCGCTGCTTTGAACGCATCGGGTAAATAGCGCTTATTTTTTTTTATAGTGCCGACAACCGTCATTTTCCAAGTGACCAGTTCCATGGCCAGTGGTAGAGAGGTAAAAAAATTATCCATCGTCACATTTCGCCCTGTTCCTTTGTAAGGAGCCACCAACTCTTTTACAACTCGCTCACCTTGGTTCACATCTCTGACATTTCCTGTCTTTCCGGTGTAAATTTGACCATTCAGGGGATACGAAGTTGCGGAATCACAAGCCCACCAAATTTTTATGCCATACTTTGCCGGCTTGGAGGGCATGTATTGTGTGAACTTGGTGCGTCCCCTGTACCCATACAAT
This sequence comes from Dioctria linearis, assembly GCA_963930735.1. Taxonomy (NCBI): domain Eukaryota; kingdom Metazoa; phylum Arthropoda; class Insecta; order Diptera; family Asilidae; genus Dioctria; species Dioctria linearis. The sequence continues at coordinate 44,231,560 of OZ005740.1, forward strand.
TGCTCGTCTACTGTAATTGATTCATATGGTCTGTAATATTTCTTTAGGTTCGAGTTGATCATCATAAAAACATCCGCAATCGGTGCAGCTTTATCCACTTCTTGGCGACCAGCTCTTGTAACATGCCAATCGAACCGAATGAACCGCAATATTTGCTGGAATCTGTTCCTAGACATCGTAGCACGATAAAGTGGGCACGAATTTTGTTTCCAGAGTGTACGTGCAGCCTCTTGATTTGATTTATGAGAGCCCATTACCAGCAAAATTCCCAGAAACGCATAAAATTCTATATCCGTAAGAGGCTCCCATGTAAGGGGTTTTTTATTGGGATTTTTGCTGTTCCATTCGGCGCAGTCTGCTTCGGCTCTTTTGTTGGTATACCTACATATAAGGTCTGTAATGGCGGAACTCATGATGCAAAAAAAAGTATCCTTTTCCGACAGATTCTTGGTGTTTGGGTTAGGGCCGCTAAACAATGAATCACGAAAAATATTGTGGGCACCCTTTCGTTGCAACGTCGATGGATGTTTATACCATTTTGTACCATCCTTGCTCACAAAATAGCTTTCATGAGACGAAGAAGCTTCACCAGCATCACCATCATCGACTTCATCATCTGAATCCCTATCAGAATTTAACTCTACATCTATATCTCCATCGTCCACTGCGCCATCAAAATCTAAATTTGCCTCCTCAGGAATATTATCTTCATCGCTATCATCACCCTCAAATGCCTGAACGTCTTCCTCCTCCGTTTCGAAAATGACCTCTTGCATTTGCCTAAAATAGGCTTGCCTTCTTTCATGTGATAACCTAAACCACAAAAATAGAGTTTTTGAAAATTTAATGCAAACAATTGCTGTAAATATAAACACAGTTGAATCGAGCGGCCGGGCAAATAAACTTTTTTCCAGTAAAAGGTGTGTATATTGAAATATAAAAATAATATATATGGCCGTAAAATATTTGCACGAAATTGTAAAATTCGATTCAACCGTGAGTATAAACAAAGCCTAGGTCATATGAAGCATTAAAATGTGCAATAAATGCAAAAACTCACCTGCCAACCGCTGACGCAGAAAGATATTCAAAATTCGTTTCTGTATTCATATTTATTTATTTTTTTAGCTACACAACTTCTCACTTGAAAATTTCAATTGAAAGTAAAGACTATCTAAATCATGAAATATATTTATATATACTTTACCGAAGAAATACACGTACTAGAGAAGTACATTATCTTAATTTTGCAAGAAATACTACTCATTATATTTTCCCAGCCAATCGTGAAGCGGCCATAAGGTCCTTGTCATATAAAATACCTGAATAAAACAATCGCTTTACACAAAGCATCTGAATCATGAAATATACTTCCATATGCTTTACCGAAGAAATACACGTACTAGAGAAGTACTATCTTTATTTTGCAACAAATACTTCTCATTATATTTTCCAGCTAATCGTCCAGCTGCCATAAGGTCCTTCTCAATTAAAATACCTGAATAAAACAATCCCTTAACATAAATCCCTTGTTTTTACCTATTTGCATATAATTTCAAGAATGAAAATTGTATTTACCATACAAAATGTATGAAGAATATATGTATCTACCTGGGTAGATACAGGTACGAATGTGCATATAAAGTTTTTCGGTAAAGCGAAGGTTAAAAACCTATCCACGGCAATAATAACTTTTAAATCACAAAATTAATTGTCAGTTTGACAAGTTTGCATGGATAAATACTCGCTTGAAAACCAGTGATGATAACTGCTATACCAGCAGTTCAGTTGTATAACAGTTTTGACCGAAACTGAATTCCATCGAAAACTGTACTAAAACTCGCTGACAACTGCGGACACATCGAAAATGCTATTAGTTTATTAAAATTCTTACAATTAGCTAACTAGATATTTTGTAATACAGTTTCTTACTAATGCAGATTAAAGAGAGAATTAAGTGTTTCAAATGTTACTCGTGTTACCCATGTGCGTATTTCAATTTATTAAAGGTAATTTTTATCTAAATTTGGGTATCCCAAACATGGCTATCATCTTATTTTAATAAATAAGATTACATGTATTGTAAAGGCAAGCGGAAAAGATAGTCGTAGACCAAAAATTCTGTTTACTAAGTAACCTAAGTAGGTACTTAGCGGTTGCTTTATTAACCTTGAGCTACAAGTATTCCTTGTATGATTATTATTTTTCTTAATTAATTTTTATCTTTGTTCTTGACAGATTTTGTAATTCTATGTACGCCAATATTAGGTGTGTCTTACGGAAAAAATTATGAAACGGAAGGAAAAGTCTTAATATTTAATATTGCGCACATTCAAATTAAAAATAAGTTTTATCTCTTTCTATTATATTATAATATCCAAGGGCAAACGAAATCAAAGTTTTTCATCTTCGTCTTGTTATAACATTTAAAGATATCAAGTCAAGCGTGATCTGAATTCTTGTATGTATAACACTTAATTGGCATTTAGCATAGACCAGAATCCCATTATGTTATTCTGATCATGGTAATTGAGTTTCTGATAGAGTTAACTGCACACATCCTCAAAGGATCATATAGGTACTTAATATATGTTATACCACTAACTGACAATAGAAGGACAAACATGAAATTATGCTGATAATTTTTATAATTCCCGGATTTCTAGTTACCAGACGAAAACATACATTTCAACCACAAGAAAATACTAGTAGAATACTCTTCTTGTGATAAAAACGCAGTCGGTTACAATGCAACAACGCTTTAGCTATTCTAAAAGAGCCCTTGGTCAATTCGCTGATAATTGACAAAAGCACAGCACGCATCCTTCGGGCAGCAATTTGCGTGACAATTGGTAGTTTAATTTTTGCGGTAGACAATGATTGCATGTCGGACATTTTATAGAATTTTGATTTTAGGCTCTGATAAGTTCATAATTTGCCATAGATAAAATGCTTTTTCGCCTGATGCAAGTATAAATCCCTTTAAAGGCCGACCAGTCTTTTAGTTGGCTCTACACAGGGAATTTTTGAAGCTCACCAAGAGGCGTGATATAAATGAATTTCTAATGTAGCTATGCTATATGCAAGCATCAACACGTACAAAGTGGTAATTAGAGGAATTTCCTATATGTATATGAGTTGAGTTCCGCGAAGTGGAAACTAAATTAAACTTAAAAAAAAAAATCCACTCTTATTCTTCCTGTGACAATCAATTTAATGGACTTGGAGCCCTAACTCAGACAATCTCCGTATGCAATCATCACCCGTCATGAAAAAATGGACAACATGTTGGTGTCCTTCAGGAAGAAATTGGTTTTCGAAATTACTAAGGGTAGTCATTTACCGAAAGGGGAATTACTATACAATTTCACCTGACCAAGGTAAAAGCGTTAATGTGCACTCACCTTGTATTTTGTTATTGTGGGGGGTTTTTTTTTTTTAGTGTTTGGTGTGCGCCACTGACAATATTGTCACGTTACTGATGTAATGGAGTATTGGGAAGTAGTAGATTGTTTTGGTTCTTTTTATTCATCCTAGTTAGTTTTCTTTGGGAAAATATTTTTATGGGAAGAAGTGGGACGGGGAAGTAATTTGTGTTGTCCAACCAACATGGCCGATAACTTTGATGATGAATAACTTAACTTTGAACACCAATAGATAATGAATTTTTAATGATTTCGTATGTCCATTACATGCAGAGTAGTTCTTTTTTTCTGTATGTTTTAATGAAAGTGTACTACCTATGTATCGGCACGTGGACAGCAATTTATTTATAATAATTGAGATGACTTTGTAGCTATCGATAATGAAAATCGGTCAGCTAATTTTGGGGTAATCAATCTATACGATTTGGTCATTTTAAGAACACCCAGAAAAAAAAACAAACCACAACAAATGACCTCCTAGATTTAGTCTTTTGTAATAATGTGTTTCGATGTATTTACCGAAATTATTATTATTAATTCAGAAAAGCACGATTCTCGATTCCGATATCCTTCTTTTTTTTCCATTAATCCATCATTGCTTTCATGGAATTATCTAGTTGTAAGTGTTTCTTTCTTAAGCTGATGAATTAGGTTGCTTAAAGAGCTGCAGCGTATTTATATCGATTTGTCAAAACTAAAGTCCTCTTGTTTTTTGTTTTAGATGGAATTTATGTAGTCGAATGGATTTTCTAAATCTTTTCTTTTTTAGTAATATCTATATAAAGACCGAATTAGCCTGCTCCAGTTCGTTTGCTTTGACATTTATGCAATCCATATAAGTAAATTTGATTATTAAAGCAACAGCATGATTCAATTGTTATACTGAGGCAGAATTTAGTTAGTCCGGGTTGACAGCATTAACTTTTATTAAAAAAACAGGACTTAAGGCCTGGATACAAATTTTGTACTAGCCTTTGTTTGTTAGAATCTACCACACATCATTCTTCATATATTGTAATTATTTGTCTTATAACTGGAACGTATTAGACATTTTTCTGACACCACCGCATCGGTTCGAGATAAAGTCGATCAGTACTTCTTAGTGAAAAATATGATTAAAATATTTAAAATTGGCACTTACTATTGTGCCAAATTCGCAGAGCTCAGAGCACTCTAAGAAAGATACAAATCAAAGTTCTACACATGTTGCAATCGTATACAAGAAATGTACCTAAAAGCACGAATCCGAACTACACCTGTATTTACAAAGTTCGTATACACGTGCAATTGCTTAAAAGGGGGACCAACAGGGTGACGGTTTATACTTAGTATAACATGTCTAGATTGCGCTCTCAAAGTATTAAGTTTAAATTCAAAGAATTACAAAAGTTTGAGCCGTCTGTAAATTTATGATCCTTTCTTAGCCTTCTATAGGATATCTTTATGATTATAACTGGGAAAAATAGCAGATAGGTGGGTATATTCTTTATGATCCTTTATTAATCATTGGCCAAGTACTGATAATATTATTTGCCTTGGTCTAGAAGCGGAATCGACACGAAAAAAGGTAAAATCGACCAATAATTATCTAATTGAAAGTCAGAAGGTAGCTCTTTAGACTAGTTTCAGTTATGCGTAGCCTTTTCTTTTAGTTAAAATTTTCAAAAATTTAACTTTTGAGGAAAAATGAAATTTTGTTTTCAGTTGGCTGCCATTTCGGTACAAAAAAACAATGGCTGCGCTTAACTAAAACTATATTTATATATTATGTGCTGAGAACACGTGCGAAGAAAAATGGGTTAATTCAAAAACACATCAGCTGTGTTCTTTTGTGTATCTTGCTCTAGAACTCCCATATACTGAAGAGAACAAATTGTTCTGCCGATTGAAGCGAACTATTTGTACTGTTTGCTTCATTTATAAATCTTCTATGAAATTTATGAGGCGTTCTTTTGTGTATCTTTTATTCTGTACTGTTCTGCGGATACAAAAGAACACAGCTATCATTGTAGCTTCGATGCAGGATTGAGCGTATCACAATCTAGCAGTAATGTATTTTTGAATTTACTTAAAACTTTTATGGAGATTCCCTGTTAATTGCAACGGATGAAATATCCCACTTGCATGCGAACAATAACCCTATGGTGAAACAGTTTTCTCGGTACCCAAAATTAAGAAAAACGCTTCGTTTTCCAACGTTTAGCTATTATGTCTTAAGTTGTTTCAACGGTGAAAAGTTTCCCAAACATCCTCTTTGATAAGAAATCGCTCATGTTACAACGCCTACTTAAGATATCTGGGTCCAAGAAGAGAGGGTTAGTGCTTAGTGATAACAAAATCTAATTTCACTTTCGTTGCAGCAATGAATAATATTCCATTTTCATTTCAATGCCAGGTTGACAAAAAAAGATAACAATAGCACCGACTCCTTTACAACTATCGGAGCCAATCATAAAGATCTGCAGATCTGTTTATTGTGAACCTGAACGGGTTTAATCTGATTCGACTTTTCACTCGCAAAAACTTCTCCGGCTACATCGACCGAATCTGAATCGTATATAGATCGGGTCATACAGAATCGTATGCTATTTAGGTCATAAAACTATCCTGTTCTAGATTAATTGCCAATGTTTTGTTTCTAGTTCGACTCCAGTCTCTTTTTTAACGACCTTGTTAGCATATTCTTACAAATACATAACACGTTTAATCTTCATCTGAATTATAACATCTAGGGATGAAGAAAATGTAAGCAGAATGCCAGGACTAGGCATACTAATCTTTGCAAGAACACTAATATTTGGTTTGAGTCCGCAACTTATGTTCTTAGTTATCACATATAGGTGGCATGGGTAACAAATTGGTCTTACTAAGTATAAAGGTGTACCTACATCCACTGAACGAACCTCCATTTTATATTCCAGATTTTCACAATATCTTACTCTCAAGTGTTATTGGCTTTGGCCGACTACCACAACACAATCGACTCTAGCTCGGTGAAACCATGTCGGAAATGCTTGGCAAACCTAACACGAACTGAATGAGACTTAAAGCCACATACTTAACATCTCATGGTGTTCATTATCACCAGACACTCCTGTCTTAATGGACTAATAACCCAGAGTGCAGAGGTTGCAAAAAGGAGACCGAAACAGTGACATATTATTTGTGTCATGGTCCGGTATTCTCTATTAAGAGTTACTGCAATGAAGCAGATATAGTGTAGACTGAGAGCCTATTAGTAACTTCATAAAAGCGTTCGGTTACTGGGTTTATGACCTACTAAATCTTGAAGTTGAATAATGAAGCAAGTAGTGGCCGAAATTCATGAGTCTCTCGGAGCTCAACATATTTTCAAATCTATTCCATTCATATTCCATATTTAATAATAGGTGGTGAAAGATCCTCATTACCGTACTCACTTTTTCATTCAAATTAACTTAGCGTTTAGGTACTTGTTGATAGTAATTTGGTATTATTCAATATGCGGGAGGCTTATCATCCTGCAAAGTATCTTTTAAATCCTTAAATGGACAAATTCTCTAAGCTTTTGTCATTTGATAAAAAATGGTGAAGCTTGTCCTAGTCATATTAACTGATGTTTAATAATTTGCTCACTGCCATTAACAATGTTTACGTTAACTTGCATGATTGCAAAAAACAACAGTCAGGTGATAATACAATAAGCTAAAATGCACTAAATCAGAGACCAAGGTAAAGCTGCCTGGTCCTTCATACTACTACAAGTTAGACTGAGTGGTAGCTAATCAATTTTAGGGTTACAATTTATCCTCATAAACTTCGCGTAGGCTAGCACAGTTAATCGGGCGTTATCTAAAGCCTTGTCAATATCCTATGACACGATACTATCCCGTGAATGAAGAGCCATCTCTGTCAATCTAACTCTTCGGTATACAGGGTGGGACAAAGTTTCCTTCTTAATACCGTATATTGAAGGGAAGTTAGTTGTGAAAAAGTAAAACACTTCGGCGTTACATAGGACCAACTTATCTTTCCAGGAACCAACGAAATTTACTATAGATAAATGTATTCTAAAGTTGAAAATAGTTTTAATAATTTTACTTACTTAAAAACAAAAAAAAGTTTATAAATATTTATTTCCAATTTTTTCTTGCATTTTAAGTTGAATTATCGGCGCCGTAAGCATGATCTGTTTATAGTCAGTCCGTTAACCGGGAGAGAAACCATAACCGACCACTAAGTAGTAAGCATTTTCAAAAGTATCCACTGAGTAGACTACCCCTGAATGCGCTAAAGCGTGATAATTTCATGATTTTGAAAAAAAAAAGAGAAAAACAAAAAACGAAATTACAATTTTTAATGTGGTTGTTGTTATTATTATTGTTGTTGTTGTTGTTTTGTGCTGCTGCATAGTTAACTTATAGATTGGAGACAAACCAAGGAGAGTCTCCAGATCGATAATCTTGTTTTTTATCAAAATTTTCCATTTGTTGGTGTTCGAATTTTCTTTAAAACTTTTTTAATGGATTTTTGCTATTGAAGTGGTGGTGTTTACTTTTAATTTACATTTCTTACTTGTTAATATTATTACACACATAATATTTATTATAAATAAAAATACTTTTGGCCATTTAGGAGAGTTTTTAAGTCAAGAAAATTAAAATTGAAAAGTTTTCCTCTTTTAATTTGATTTTCTTCCAATTATTTACAATTTGCAGTTTGGCGTTTTTTTGTTGCTGAGAGTTCGTTTTCTTAACACTAAAATAGAAAGTTTTTTTTTTTACTTGCATAGTTGTTTTAAGTGTTGAATGTGAGAGTAACGCCTTCCGAGACTAATCTCTTGTCGTTTTCTTTTCTTTTATATATATAGCGTACCACAGTCATATGTTTATGGATCACCGTATTTAGGAGCTGCAGCAACAGCTGCTGCGAATAGTAGTGCAGCGGCAGCCGCTGGATTGGTACCGATTCCTGCCACTCAGCTATCTCATGCTGCTGCAATAGCTGCTGCTACTAGTCAATTTTATGAATATCAGGTAGAATTATTAACACATTAATATTGTTGGTATTAAAATATATATATTTTTTTATTGTATTTCAGAATGCAGTAGCTGCTGCCGCTGCTGCTCCTTATCCTGGACAGTATGCAGGATTTGAAGCGTATCCATATTCTGGTGCTGCTGCAGGTAAGAAAAATCTTATGTGAATTATACGACTATGTGATTTGTATATCCAATAAGTAAAAAGATCAAATCAGAAATAGTGGAAAATATATTTTTAGAAGATTCCTAGGTTAACTAGGTTGGGTTTGATTTAATTGTAGTGGTGCAATTCGCGGGGATTTGACAACCCTTTTAGCCAGACCCGGGAATTCGTACAATAAACGCCGAATTCTCTAGACTATTTCATGGAAGAAGAAATAGATTTCACAAGTTCCATTCCAGATGATAAATAAATTACTTGCGTGATCAAAAAGTATACCAATATTACTGAAAATAGATATATTCGAGATGCTCAAGTTCTGTTGGGGTTTTCAGTACTATTAATAACTGTGACACTTTTCTGTCTAAAGGTCTATTTAAACTATTTTATTTGTCTTAATTAACGGGATATCTTTCAATGGATTAAATTATAGCTCAAAACTACCTAATTCCCAAAAAAAGGGGAGTACATATAAAAATCCCTCGAATTATCACTTCGATTCGAAGATAATTGAATTTATCTTTAACTTATGAACTTTCTAGAAATTAATCTTCTTATCCAGGATGATCTTGATTACCAATATATCTTTCAGTATGGACACTCATCTTCAGACTTGCTACTTTTCTTATGCGAACCATATTCTTCATAATTTTGGTGAATTCAAAATTGTTGCCGTAGATTTTCTTACGACATTTGATAAACTTAAAGCTCTTTGCCTTTTCTCCTCTCATCTACTTTGAATTGACAGTTTTTTATTTGTTGCTCTTATATAGACTGTATAGATGGCGTTCCTTGCAAACAAAGCCTTCCCTTGTCTTGGTTTTTTATATGTTTGTTTATCAATCATCTACTCTTAATACTTTTAAATTCATTAATAACTTTCTTGGTGACCGCTTACTACTTTTACAAATTTCATGGAGAATGCTTAATCGAGATTGTATGATCACGGTATTGAATAGCAAGCAAAGATACTGAGATCCTACAGTAAATCCCTTTCACGTCCGACAATTGCTCTGAAATATGAGATTTGCTCTTATCCAGGAACACTATATTATCAGTTGTTTATAATATGGTTGTATTCAGTTTGTGTCTGTGTAGCAAGCTAGTTGTCAAATTAAACAGAAATATTTGTTCCAAACTCTAATAAAATTAACAAAATTATTTAGGAAATTATTCACTTTAAGGTAGAAATTCCATTAAGTACTTGCGTCCTTAGATATTGTAACTAATTGAAACAGAAATATTTGTTTCAAACTTCAACAAAATAATTTAGAAAATTATTCGCTTTAAAGTAGAAATTCCATTAAGTACTTGCGTCCTTAGATATTGTAACTAATTGAAACAGAAATATTTGTTTCAAACTTCAACAAAATAATTTAGAAAATTATTCGCTTTAAAGTAGAAATTCCATTAAGTACTTGCGTCCTTAGATATTGTAACTAAATTGAAAGCCTAATATGATATTTCGCTGCGGCCATATGTTTATTTACTCTAACTGAAAAATTGAGCTTGACTCTGTTATTAAATAGTCTTAAAACCTACTTAAGGTCCGCAATGGGAAAGATCGTTTTTTGAACGGATTAGCTTTTCTATATACATACGGACATAAATAAAAAAAATCGTTTGTATTTCTCTATCTCAAACCGCTCCCCTCCAGCACTCTTAAAAAATCCTGCACATGGGCCTGTGTACAAAGAAAATTTTCAGATCAACTTTTCAAGAAAAGTGCAATTCTAGAGTTACGCTAGAGTGCTATGGAAATTGTCATTACTAAACAAAAAGCTGGTCAATCACTGTGTACTGGCACAAGAAATAGATATCGCATGGTATACTAGAGCAGAGTATACAGATTATAAGATGAGTAGTACATCCCGGAATGGATCACAACATGTTTGAGATCGTCCCGAGAGCAAATATTACTGCAGTTTTGTATACACATGGTCGACCTCCTTAGCACGGCAGATTCGAGAAAATATGATTCACTTGACGTATCCCATTATTTAAAATTATTATTACTATACAGGGTGTCCCACTTAACGTGTTCCCTGGCCATTTTTCTCGAAAAAGTCCTAATAATAAAAGTTACGCATCTTTAGTCAAGGTATCCTCTGGTATAGCCAAAGTCCTAGAAAAAGGACTTGGAAAAGGATATATTTAAAAAAAAATCCTTTTCGTCCTCATTAAGGATACATTTAGATTACATTTTTGAATTCCGCGAATAAAACTAATACGAAAGTGTTATATTAAAAATTCCAGTTTAACCCTTTATTATCGAGATATAAGGCCTCAATTTGTATTCTATGCACCGTGTTCCTTTGCCACTTTTCTCGAAAATGCACACAGATATCATCGAAGTACTAGTACCAAAAAATGTACCAAAAATGTAATCTAAATGTATCCTTGATGAGGACGAAAAGGACATTTTTTTAATATATCCTTTTTCAAGGACTTTGGCTAAGCCAGAGGATACCTTGACTACAGATGCCTAACTTTTATTATTAGGACTTTTTCGATATCTCCGTACATTTGCGAGAAAAATGCCCAGGGAACATGTTACGTGGGACACCCTGTATATATATATATATATATTATATTACTTAATTCTTGTGCCATCTATGATACTGGTCACCTACTAGAGTGTGCAGAGTCACCCTATTTAAAAATTATTTCCCTTGACTAATATATACATCAATATCTTGACGACCCACCGTCACAGAGGTGCGATAAATGGGTTTAACATAGATTCATATATGTATTACAGCTTCGTACATGGGAGATTATTAGTTCTTAGAAATCAATCTTTTTATTTAAACACCTAAATTAGCTTTTCTAAAGTCCTAGACCTAGCTAAATCACTGCCCAATTTGCTCCCAAAAATGGTAGATACACTCATTGCCTAAAAATTACCTCGTACATATATTACCCCCTAAATGACTTTCCTAATGTGGAGATCTAGGTAAATCACTTTCTCGCACCCTAAAAGTGTATACTCACCCTATTTTATCAAAATTACCCCTATTGTTCCATAGTCTTCCTTAGTTTTCTTAGTCAAGACGTAGAGCTTAAGATTATGTTTTAGCGGGGCGAGTTGCCTTTGTACTACAGCCATTCATTACCGTATTGTAGACTGTTTTCCTTTGCAATTCATACAACCCATTCTTCCTACGAAGAGCAGTATGTTTTTGAATAAAATTTCCTCGAAGTCGGCAGACTTTTTAATAAGTAAGAACCAAATCCATGGAATCTACGTTGCGCAATGGCCTCGCATTTTTATAAGATGATGTATGTATTTGTAGAGTTTGCAGTGGCCGGTTAAGACTCTTGTAATGGTTTGAAGTTGATTCTTAGATAGCCTTAAAAGATCTAGGCTTTAATGAATCGTTTGGCTTGTCTGGATCCGCCTATCATTGAAGTCCATCTCTGGTCCATTTGTTTATGAATCCAGTTTTTTATGGTAAAATTCACGGTATTATAGGAGATGCAATTTTTTGATCAGTCTGCATTATCATTCTCATAATTCCCAAGTGATTTGGACCCATTGCAGTGTTATTAAGGGGTTCTTTGTTAATGTTTGAATATATTCTCACATTTACTTCGTTTTGACCTCAAGTGATGAGATTGCTTTCAATGCTGCTTGGCTATCTGTATAGATATATTTTTTTTTTGTTAGTATAGGATAGGCTGAGATTTTCGTATGCACATCTGGTAATGACATAATACCTCTGCCTCGAATATTTAAGCGTATTTACCTAAGCTTTGATAGATATAACCCCTAAGCTTTACAACATACATACATATATTCCTGCTCCTTCTCCTTTCTCGGTTTTAAAACCATCGGTGTACCACAGATTAGGGCTTCATTTTCTAGATTTGTATTTACTTCCTCCCTATTTGGTATCTTTATCTAAACCAGACCTACCTTAATATTGCTTTCTCGCACTAAAAAAGAAAGGCAGATTCACTCCATTTATTCAATATCCTCAGCCCTATTTTGACAATAAAATTCACAAATATAAAGAATTTCTGATTTAATAGTTTATTTGATGTTTTTTTTTATGCTTTTTTTTTTTTAGCAAATGCTGCAGCTGCAAGTTATATGACACCATACACTTATGCAACACTGCCGCAGGCTGGAGCCGGTGCGGCGGGGGCATTTCCTGCCCTTACACCATATCAACAGGCAGCGGGTGCATCCTTACAGGAGGCCCGATTACAATAATATTAAACCAAATTAAATTTTGTTTTAAGAGAATATTTTTAATTAAATAAAAAGCTGCAACGGAAAAAAGCAAAACAGACGAAGAAAATGTGAAAAAAAAATCAAATCAAGCAAATTAGGTATACAAAAAAAATAAATATATAAATAAAAAATAAAAAAATCATTAAAGAAAAGATCTGAGAACAATACCAAATCTCTTATTTATAGTATAAATAAAATTTGTCAAATATTCAAATTATTAAATGTATATTGAAGACGAAAATATTTTTTTAGAGAATTTGATAAAATTAATGAAAATAATTTAACTTAGGCGTTAAGTAAACATCTAAATTTAGTGATATTTTAATAAAACAAGAAAATAGCGTTAAAGTATATATACAAAACACTGAACAACATTATATACAAACATTTGAAAAATAATTTATTTACCTTAGGCTTAGGATTTATACTTATATACAAAGATAGAGAACGGAGCGGAATAATGAATGCGCAATCAAATGTTAAGAAGGAACTTGTTAGCCTTTGTATGCAAGAATTTTTATTTTTTTTTTTTTTCGGTGGAGAATGGTGTTTTAAGTCTTTGCATTCAAAAAATTATTGTTTATTTTTTAAAAAGGATTTTTTTTTTTTATAATTTTTTTACTTATTGATGGAATTCGATGTTCTTAGCATTTTGTTTTTGTCATTTCCCGCCGAAGTTGTTTTTAAGTTTATATATCTTACGTTTTCCTACTGTACATATGTACATACTACATACATATATCCTGCAATTATTTTCAGTAGTTTATAAGCTTTTTTTTAGTAGTTAAGAAACTGATAAAATTTTCAATTCTTGCCTAATTTTTACTGTTAGAAATCTTGAATGGAATTCTGGCACACAAAAATATACATTTCAAACGAACGTATAATCCCTTGCTGCCCGAAAGTATAGGAAATTTTTGCGTTTGTGTTGTAAAATAAAAATGCGATTTTTTTATTCGTTTCATTGAACTAAATGAGTATAAATATAATGTTTAATATCACAATCAAATATCTCCGCTGATCTATGAATGGTGGTTTGAAATGTCGCTCTGAAAATAATGATGCAATTAACTCTGTTCCCAGTAGAGCAAACACTGGATCGGAGCAAAATATTTTTTAACTTCACTAAGATGCTCCAGATACGGAACAAAAATGTAAAGCAGCTCAAATCAGAAATACGTGAAATTCAAGGTTTTCAATAAATCTTTAGTTTTGCACTTATATATCGGTTATAATTTCTTGCGCCAATATATCTCCACTTACTGTCTATGTCCACTAGGTCTCTTTAAGCGTTTATTTAAATTGGCTTTCTAAGGATTTATTTTATATGTGAGCTTAGAATATATTAATGCATTTCAAAAGCTCATGGCAGAGTATCGCTCTGATTGGATTTTACTCAGAAAGACTTAAAACATAACGCTCCGGAAAGAACTTTATTTTCAGAGCATCACATCCGAGTAGGAGCGTTATTTCAAGCCCAGCTTCTAACAGATAAAATTTTGGAATAGTCGGCTTGCATGTTTGTTTTTTTCCTTCTTCAAAAAATATTTCCAGTGAGAGTTACATTTAAAAAAAAAACGTGACAAAGTTTGCTAAAAGAAATATTTTCTCTTTTTACTCTTATATGAGTGAGTAAAGCGCAGTCTTAAGCCATATTTGAATTTAAGCTCAGACTGTAAAACTGGTCTTATTGATCTAAATGCGTTATATTAACGTTTGATATCATTGGATAAAAATTCTATAATTCGTTTTTATTCGATCAGAGTACTTGAATAGTGTTAAATTTTTGATATTTGAAAGCTAAATGAAAGAACGTAGTATGAAATAGTAAGACTTTAAAAATGATAATAAAATGCTCGGTATTGATAATAGAACCGTTTAAGTGTAACGGTAATTTTTTGCTTCTCGGTAATCTGAAAGAAAATACCAGGAGAATCCCATTGCTTATGTAAATTTTCTTGCCGTGTTTTAAGCGCTATAATTTATTTATGCACACACAATTTTAGTTACTTCATTTTTACTGGTGATGTTACGGTGACAATCAACTGGGCAATAAAAGCACCAATATTTTACTACTTTCATCAAATACAAATTAATACTGTTCTACCATGTGAAGGAAATTGCAGACATTTTCCTTTAGATCTCTATAATCAGATCGACCGTAGTTTAGGTAAATTTCTCATATATTTTTAATTTATTTGTCGATATCAAATACTGGCTTCAAAAAACAATCTCTTTGCCGTTCACAATTTTACCGATTTAATTGATTTATATTTATAGCTAATTATGGTATATTGCTTCAGTTTTTCATCCGTCCTTCTAGGATAATATTTATTACCAAATCTAGACACGTAAAAATTTGAAGGAGGATAATCCTCTCTTTCTATCGTTCTTTATTTTTCTATTGAGTACGGCTTTGAGGTGCCTTCAATTCTACAATTTTCAATACAAAAATTAATCATCGAATGTTGAAGCCTCTCAAGCTGCGCATTTTTGTTCGTCAAAACTATGAGTAGAGACTTTTTTTAATATACATGTCATGTCAAACATTCTATGAATTTCTATGATCACCCTATAACTATTAACGTATTCAATGGAAAGCACTTCAAATTATCTTCTTAGTGCTTAACTACTGTTGCAAAATTAAAAGCTTGGAAGCTTGAAATTCGAGAAAGAAAATATTTCTTGTTGGTTTTATTTTTTAAAGTCTCGGTCTTTTTTTATAAGAATTACTACTAAGGTGCCGTTATGACTAGAATCGCCTTTCATTTAAGCCCTAGATCTCTTACAATTTATGAGAAATGATAATAATAATTGCACCGCCCACATTGTAGGTCCCCCCCACAGATTATAGAGTTTTTAATATGGCAAGTATTTCGTCAAACGAGAATCGACAGGGTTTGTTAATTATATTTAAAAATAAGGAAAATAAGTTTAAATAAAATCTTGTGTTATCCAAAAAAAAATTGAGTGGTGCTCTTAATTGGATGTACATATATAAAAACATTCAAACTGACTGCTGTCTCTCCCGACAGTTCAAATGTCCTACAACAAATTACATAATACACAAGGAGTATCTATTCCATATGGTTTTTTCTTTTGAAATACTCCGCAATTCCAACGCGGTAGCATATTAAATTTCAAATTTCGAAAACTTTCAAAACAGATTAATTTTCAATTTACAATCTCTACCAATAAAAATGTGGTTAATGTACCCATTTTAAAAACTTTCTTTCTATATTCAGTATGCATGAAAAACGTCTGTTTCCAGGAACAGTCGAGATTTAGTACTGTGAGAGAAAGTTTTACATGGCCTTCATTTGCGTATAAAAATAAAACAGGCGAAGAAAATAACGTTTTCGTTTCTATTTATTAAAGTTTACGATGTTCAAAAATATCATATATAACGTCAAGCAATTTTTTATTAACCTGAAAGTTCAAATTTTTCTGTGTTGTCTCATTGTATAGTTTATTTTTTTTACCGAAGCGCTTATATGAAAGTTTTTAAATATGGTTACTTCTTTGCCCTTTCTGTTTAAGATATTTTTAACCAATGTCCATCAGTATCTTTCCGCTGGCTACAGCTCTGACATTTGGTGAAATCATCCCTGTTCGAATAAAGTCCGCATTCATTTTTCAGAGCCGATATGGCTGAATTACATTAACAACGCCGGCGAGATCGCACTTTTATGTCAAAAATATTTAGCGACAATACTACATGTGTTAATTGCATTATATTGGGTACGCAGGCGTCGTCATCGGCATGGTTGTCGACCCATCTCTAATCCTAATTTTAACGCTGGCGTTCCATTGCTGCCAATATGCTAACATTTTATAGGTAGATATTTCCCTTCTTATTGCTATATTCTTCTATTTTATTGTTCATTTTCATTTACACTGTTAATAGGTGGAATAGTAGTAACATTCCCTCCCACATATCACTCAAATCTGAAAACATCACTTTTCGGTCAATATTTAGAACTTCAAAATCCACAATAGAAAACAAACAAACAAACATTTTTGTGACATGTTATTACTGAAAATAATTGCAAAATGTGCATATATATGCATGCATGACGTACATATATACATTAAAGGCTAAAGAAAATTTGATTTTTGGAAACAGTAAAAAAGAAAGAGAGACAAAAAAGCACAATATAATCAAAAGGTTTCAATCGTTACAAATAAAAACAAAAGAAAAATGTTTTTCTAATATACATTTTATATACATACATAGAGTACCAAAACTATAGCGTCCTAATATTTACTTAAATCGGGGCACTTATTATTACCTTGTAAAATTGTACTTGACTTGATTTGTTTGTGGTCAGTAAGCGAAATGAATATATTTTGAAGAGTCGAAGCCCTATGTAAGAAGTGTAAAATCATATATAAACAAGAGAGCGAAAAAACATCGTAATACAATATAAGCTATGTACATTATATTTATAAATCTAGTCAATTACAAGACAACATCTATTTTTATTACCTATTTATTAGTTAAATAGATTTGTAGCGCATTCGATTGCCTAATGATAGTCCTTTAGTCTAGTTAAGCAATTCATATTATTACCACTAGCAACTAGATTTAAAATTTCATTTGTTGATTAAGAGAAGTTATTCAATTCATTTTTTTTCTGTTTACTTCCTATTTACTACTTTTGTCGAATATACTTGACGCTGAATTGAAGTTTTGTGTTATGCACTCGTTTCAACATCCTGGGAATGTCTACGTTCTTTAAGGATTAAATTTAACCAAATTTAAATACTGTTAACTGGCGTTTCTTATATACTTCATATGAAACTTACAAGACAATTTGTGAAAACAGACATGGATAAAATGTGGATAACCTCCCGTGTCTACAAAAGTACAAAAGTTGTGCAATTTCCTATTCAAATAAGTCCGAAAATATCGTCAACAATCGTCCGACTGCACAGAAACTTGCAGGTATGAAGCCATTAAGTAGGAGTTTTTATACTATAAACACGATCATATATATGCTATCAGAAATTCCAATGGACCTGTGAGTTTGGTGAAACATGACCAAATCCTTCATCTGAATATCAATTCAGACTAGCACAATTTTAAGAAAACTGCAATACGATACAGTACATTAAAAAACTAGGGCTACGATATTGAAAGTCACTCGGTTCGTGCAACGGAAAAAAGGGTCCATTATATCCATTTTTTTTCTCTTCCGAGCTAAATATAAAACAAAAAACAGCAAAAGTGACATAATTTTCACATTTATGTTAATAACCTCTGTTTGCATTACAATCACCTATTCATCGAGTTGCTCTGCTTGACATAGCTATTAAAATTTTCATTACCACCATATATCCTTTAATCTTATCAACAAACTTGACCCTTCCGTTATGGGTCCATGATGAAGATGAGATTCTCTAAAATTTTGTATGACCATCACTTGGGGAGAAAAGTACTCTCCCTCTCTATTTCTAATTTAATTTGAAAAGGCTCGGACAAAAAAGAACTCCATTCGTAAACCCCTGTTCACGAGCGCGTTACGATACCGTGAGATATTTTGGTGACGTCTTGCTCTTCCTATATCTATATGCGATATCGCTCAATACGTTCCCAAGGTTGTCAGCGGCTACAACTTAATTTGTTTTGTTCTTTGGTGCCAAGAAAATATTGTGAGATTTACATAATATTTATGTCTTTATATTGATATATTTAAGTAAATTTCGACATCGCTGAGGAACATTGCTGCAGCCAATCAGCTCTAGCGCATACGATATATCGCGCTCGTGAACAAGCCCTAAAACGATGTCCAATTGGAGCTAAAGTACAAATATGAATGTGTAGAAATTGAAACATACTCCAATCAATTCTGATAGCAAAATTTCAAAGAGTAATCACAAATTGGTGGCAAGAGTTTATCAATTCCATTTGCAGTCTTCACGTGCTCTTCTATGTTTTTGAATACTCAAGCAAGTCGGAACGAGTTGTATAATTCCCCCGAATGCAGTTGATTAACTATTGTTTAATTCTCATTGAATTTACTTCTATATTTTTTTTAATTGCAAGTCCAATGAATGACTTGGTCTGATTTTCTAATCAAACCAATCATCCTTTCCGTCGTCTTTTTGGACAACACGTTAAAATCTTAATTCTCAACTTTACCACTCGATGGTTTTTTCTCAGTTAATTTTAAGTACATTGACATATCTATCAATGCCGACGGCAAGCAATATAATGTCATCATCGCTGAGATACAGAATGAAACTGAAAATGAGCAAAACTTCAACAAACCTCATTCGTATTCAAGACTCTTCTCTTACTCTCGCACGGTAATATTAGAAATTAATTTCTTTTTACACTTAAGCTACACCCTCCTCTGTACGAATTAAGCAATTTATCGTATCCATAATATTACTAATAAAATAATTATTTGATACAAAATTAAAGGATACAATGACAAAACACGAAAAGGAGCGGAAGTACTTAACTATTTTTGTAACATTAATGAAAACAGCAAAAAAAACCAAAAAAAGCAAACATCTGCCTACACATAATACCCTCTCTGAACGAAATTTCAGGGGGCATTTTGGAAAACGGCGTTTTTATTTAATATTTTAATTGTATTAGTTCATAGTAAAAAAAGAAACTATACCAAATTCTTAAGCATTAGAAAGTATAATTTATTTATAAACACAAATACAACAAGAACGGAATAAATTATTTTAAATTATTCTTAGATGAATTGTCTTACTGATGAAGTTCCTCTCCCCTGAAGGATATTTTGTTAATGAGCAAAAGATAGATTAATACATCTGCAAATTGCTAATAAACGGACTCTTGCTACATTTGGAACACTCACTCAAGATGATTTCTTCACTCGCCATTGAATGAAAATCAAAAACATTTAACTTTTGTGAAAATCATTGAAATCCGATAATTTTTTTCGATAGAAAATGACGAGATAACAATTGGCGCCACTCAAAAATTAAAAATTAGACCAAAATACAAGTAAAGCACTCGTTGGAAGCGTAATAAAGAGATAAACATGCCTGCACAATTACGCGCGAGAAAAGTTTCTGGTTTTTGAGTATGTAAAATAAAAAAAATCGGTTCGCTGAGCAGGGGCCAGATTCTATAATACGGAGAATTGTTAATTTTGGGAGGTGAGATTTGATTTGACAGTTAATTCTCCACTTGAAATTCTGTAACTTGCCGAATTTGTTTTGAGAATTACCAAACTCTCTACTTCACTTGTTAAAATTCTACAATGTTTTGCAAGTGAAAAATTAAGAAGAAGAACTCCCAACTGAGAGTATTGATTATTTTTGTTGTATTTTGAGAAGGAAAGTAACCTAGGTAACCTATGAATTTTCAAATTAAGGAATTGAATCCCTCTTCGGATTTCTTTCTCTAACTCTCCAAAAGTCCAAATATGTTAATTAATTGGGTGTGGAGAATTAGGAAGTTTTAATCGGAGAAGAAAATTCTCATTTCCCAAATTCTCCGTGTTACAGAATTCGGCCCAAGTTTTTTGATCAAGTGAATTTTTGAGAAAAAATCCTTTAATTTTCTATAACTACCTGTTACTGATATTGACGAGGGATGGCTCATACAACGAGTATTAAGAAAAGACAAAGAAATGTAAAAGAAGTTTTCTCTTAAATTCACGACACCAAAAAACTGCTCACTGATATATTTCAAAAGCCAGCGAGTTTTTCACAGTAAAATTTTGCAGGTGTATTCTTCTCATCATTACACTTCCAACGTAGTAATTTCGCAAAAAAAAAACAAATTTTTCATGACAAATATGAACTGTTCACGGATCTTGACGAGGGATGGTTCATTCTACGAGTAAGGCCCTTCGCACACGTGGCTACTCAAAAAATACTATAAAGTGATGAAAATTTATTTTAAGTTTCCAATCAGTCACTTATGCGTTACCGCCTACTAGTTGGTAATCTATTTGCAACGCTTTTATGAATAATCACTTTCGACAAGTCGTGTCGTGCCGACCTCCAGACTATCAATTAATAACCGGTTTCGTTTTTCGTATCGCAATATATTGAATATGAACGATCAAGTTTTTAACATTAAATTCATAGGGGATGTAGAGAAATACCCTTGTTTATATAATTACGTACTGCCAGAATATTCCCCGAAAGATTTAACGGAAAAGCGTGGAATGAACTGGGGAAAAATAATAATTTAACACAGGCATGTTGGATTTCGTTTATTTGAATATTTGTGTAAAGCCGTGGTTACACCGGCATGGCAGCGGCGCGATGCCACGCGGCAAAATAGTGTTCAACCGGGAGCGGCGGATTTTTTCCAAATGAATTCTAGTTCCCATGAAAAGTTCTGTTATTAGTAGCTCGGGTTGAGGAAACGCAGAGAAAAGTGATGAAGATCGACTACGAATATTTAATACCGAATTTGATGAGTTGCTCGGACTTACTGCAAATGAATAAGAAATCTTGGCGGCAGCGGCAAAATTGTATTTTTGAGTAATCTCCAAATTCACCGCGCGCCAGCTATTTAAACGTCGCGCCGCTCCTGGTGTGACAACCACTTAATAGTAGCAACAATAGTTCTATTGCCATGGAAGTATTTCTCGTTGTGTAATAAAGTCGTTTCCTAAATAAATTCTTAAATTATATGCTGAGGAGTGAGGACTGAGCTGTTATTTGGAGATTTTGTGGCTTTGGCATTACGTTTGCGTTTGCTATCATTACTGGTTCCTCTTGAAGTGTATTGAACACCTCTTTTGCAAAGGCAGTTGCCCAGTATGCAAACAGATTTTACAATACTATTTACTTTTTCTAGATGTCGGCAGCGTATAAAAGAAGCGGAATGCTTCACGCCAACAAAATAATAGAGAAACTCACTACAGTTTTATCATTTGATAATCTTGAGGGTGACGGAATAGCAAGCTCTTCATTTTCGATCCAGTGTTTTAATTGTTGAGGCTAGAAAAATACCACAGTCACTATTTCTTTCAGCATAACCTGTTTTAATGAGAGTAAATAGGCTATCAGCGTCACAGCATGCCATAAACACAGCATAATGGTAAAATCATTTATAATTGAAATTAGTTAATCCAGAATTCGGAAACTTTTGTATTCGGATATGCTTGCTATCTATTGGACCCAAGCAGTTCGGAATGTTCCATATGGAATAAAAGCATTTAGCAATTTTTTCCATTGATCCATACTTGGTATCGGCAGGGTAATTTCAATTAACTTTCGTTGTACCTTCAACAGTTTCACAGTGTTTTGTCTCCCTTAGCAAAGTATAATGAAAGTGTGACGAATGCACATTCAGTTGATAAATACCTGCAAAAGATGATTTAATTTTTTTTATTATTCTGTTTTAGTACAGCAAGCCAAGGAAACATAGAAGAATATACGAGCAGTCTTCGTTTGTCACATGAAGCTCGATCCAAATGGATCGGCAACGAAGAAAAAAAAACCATGTAAGTTGACTGAGACAAAATCATCTGGAAATTTACTAGAAAAACCCAGTAAAGAATAAAATGTCAGCCTTATTGTGGTTATCATCTCACTTCAAGTGAGACGACTATGTAAAATTCATAGGAACGAAAGGAAGCAAAGAAGAAGAGACAGATTTTACCTGAAGAAATTAAGTGAGAAATGTCGACAGGAAAATGCAAGTGTCAAAAGTCGAGAGCTCACCGCAAATTTCTCTCTGTTTTTTCTTCTGCGGTTTTTTTATTTCGTTTGTTAGGTGTTCGTATGAATTTTACACAGTTGGGTCACTTGAAGTGAGGTGACAACCATAATAGGGTGTGTGCTTGACTTGCTCGAGGATGACGAAGAAGGCTCATCCTCAATACCATCATTACCTCCCCAAATGCCGTCATTATCTATCATCACTATATCCTCAAAACACCCTTACTACTACCAAACTCTCCCCAATAAAGTTTACCAGAGCTATCTGGTCCCAAAAAAAGAAGTCGCAAATCGACAGGCACAATTTCAGAGGTCGACAAAAGTTTTCTGTAGTATTTTAGAGGCAGGAAGTTGTCAAGATTACAAAATTACAACTTGATAAGCAGGATGCAAAAATAACATTTCTGCTCTGCGTGTTGGCTGAACTCGATTATATGAATGACCAGCGAATGAAGATGTTCAAGTACGTTTGATTAATGACATAATGCATAACGCAAATCCGGACACCTCACTATAACCTGTGAATTCTCAAGCTTCACATCTTTTAGTGACACGCGACTATTATGGAGCAGTAGAGGAAGTTATGCAAAATGATCCACCCGAGTTTCAAAGAAGTGATGCTAACGTGAATCATACGAAAATTGCTGACAAAATTCTTTATAACATGTAATCGGAATTGGTATAACTGAAAAAAAAATCTTTTAATACTATACTTTAATGAATGTTTTTTTCCTTCCATTGTAACTATTTTCAGGAATACTTTTTAATTAAATTAATAATCACAACTAGTTTTTAGTAATTGTTGAACTTTGAAATATTCAATTAAAGGAATTGCTTCAGGTAAGCAAGTTATTAATAACCTCTCATCAGCACTCACACATTCCCTCATATGTATTTGTATTCGTCCTTTGAAGGCGAGGAACAACGATTTGCACCAAATCAAGGTAAGACTAGACTCATTAGACATTCTATAGAATACAAAAAACTTTGCATCTGTTTGATGCAACTCATTTGCCGCGACAGTTTCTTTTCAATGTAGGGATGAATCCAAAATCTTCTTTGTTCACGTCTCCTGTATCGATAATAATAATAGATAAAAAGATTACTCTTTTGGATTTTTTACCGGGTTAAACTTAATTTTGTTCAAGAAAGATTTTTTTGGGATTCTCCGGTATATAGCAAAAGCTAAAAAATGTTCTAATTTGTTATTTCATCACACAACCCATTAATTTTTGGTGACATGTTTCAAGTCTTGGTTTGACTCATCAACAGGTCCCAAATAGCGAAATTGGGTGATTTGAAAATCAAATGAAAAAAGAAGAAAGGAATGAAAAGTTTGAGAAAAATAGAAAAAATAATTTTTTTAAAGAAACAGATTCATTCGAAGCGAATCGAATCTGTATACGCCACGCAGTGGGCTGAAAAAATTGTTTTTTCTATTTTTCTCAAACTTTTCATTTCTTTCTTCTTTTTTCATTTGTTTTTCAAATCACCCAATTTCGCTATTTGGGACCTGTTGATGAGTCAAACCAAGACTTGAAACACGTCACCAAAAATTAATGGGTTGTGTGATGAAATAACAAATTAGAACATTTTTTAGCTTTTGCTATTTACCGGAGAATCCCAAAAAATTCTTTCTTGAACAAAATTAATAATAATAGAGGACGAAATCTTCTTCGTCACTTGATTCGCTCAATATTAAATTAATTATAAACACTTCAAAAACTTGAGACTTGTCTTGCTAACTGAAGCAAAGTGATTCGAGTTCCAACATTTTTGTAGCTTTGTGTGCGAATCATCAGTTATTAACCAGTTTGCGACTTCGATTACCAAACAGTTCGTCACAACTGAGTAGTTCCGTGTACTAAGTACATAAGAAGAATAGGAAAAGATTTGTAAAAGAAATTTTCGCATAAAATTATTGACCAAAAAACTATAGTGAACCGGTTTTTTGGACATATTTCAAAAACCAAAAAGCTTTCTTCCTGTAAATTGTGCAAGCATATTCCTCTCATCATTATGCTCCCAACGAATGCTGACTTGTCGTTATCGGTGACATAAAATTTTTGTACATCATACATTTGTACAAATTTCAGCCAAATCAGTGACCGCACTTCAAAAAGTTGATCGAAGCATCATGGAATGGCCCCTATAGATTTTTTCATAAAAAATATGAACTATGACTGATCTTCACGAGATATGGTTCATTCGAGGAGTAATAAAAAAAGGAAAAAAAATGTATAGAAGAATTGTTCTCATAAATACAGTAGACCGAAAAAACTACTCAACGAACCAGTTGTTTGGACATATTACGCGACAAAAAACCCTAATCGAGACAGACATGTTCATCTCAATCCTAAGTTATTATTTCGCTCCTTACTATTATAGCCCCGTTGATTTGCCTTTTTATATGAAATATATTTTGTGTTTTTATACCATCATTATTAAAATAACGTTATTTTCCATGGTTTTCAGTGTTATTTATGGCTTAGGCTAAAGGCTTAAAATAACTTAAGACATAAAATATTTTTGGTAAAAGTCAAAGATTTGTCAAAAATATCTATTAATACGAAATCCTACTCACTAAGAAATAAGGTATGATGCGTTTGGGAGTCTATGAGAAGAGATGTAAGATGCACAAAGCCCTGAGATCTTACCCAACTGTTTTTCAAGCCCTAATTCACGCCAATCTAGAAAGAGGCTAGCGGCACGTACACATATATAAACTCCTACAGCCAAGTCGTAATAAAGGCATTAAACTTAAGGGATGTCCTAGATCTACTATAAAAGGCAAACAAAGTAAGCTTTAGGTGAGTATGAGGGCTGTGAAGTTCATGAGACTGCTAACTACCTGGCTGGAAAAGGAGCAAAATCTTCATTTATTAGACCAAAACCCTTCCGCGGTCATACGAACAGGCCTCTAGCTTGATGATTAAAGTCCAAAAAAGAAAAGTTTTACAAGCCTTCTCAAAGCCTTCCTAAACTAAAACACTCGAAGAGGTTCATCAAATTCCCACTCTTAAAAAAGACATCGACTGTGGTAAGTACCAGATGAGGCTATTCACTTTTATAATGACTAGTCATTGTCCACTAGCTTAAGAAAATAGGTAAAGTGGGAAACAGTGCTAACTTTTCCAACCTGGCCGACCTCACTCTGTCTTTGACAGTTCTGCAAAATATATGAGAACAGGTTTGTAGAACCCAAAGGCAAAGTTGGTGAAGCCGGCCAGGTTGAGGTTGAGGTGGAGTATAGGTCTACTTTCTATTCTGTTGGTACTTTGGCGGACTATTTTTTGTTATTATTTGGTACGTGGAGTGTTTACGGAAAGAAGTGTACGGGAAAATTGTTTAAAAAATTTGAAAAATATTGCTACCATCAAAACTTCTTCCTCCTGTAGTAAAATACTACAAAATAATTGAAATTTTCAAACCAACAGGCCAATTAACTGCAATCAATTAGAAGTTGTTAAAGTTCGTCAATTGCAAAAGTTGCCAGATTTCACATGGTTGAGGTTCTTAAAGTTGTACTGAGATCAAGGTTGGAAAATTTTGTTCTGTGTTTTCCGCTCAAAGCCACAGACAGATATATAGAATCTCCAAAGCACGTACTCTGCGAATTCATACGACCTGTTCGCCAAAGATTCCAATGTCTGAGTAAGGAATTCATAACCCAGTAGATGTCTGGAAAACTGACCCCCTAATGACGTAATAACCTTCATAAAAAGAAATTAACAAGGTAGAGACATAGCACAAAAGATCTCTCATGTGACAGTAGGTAGGTACTTAGATAGAGGTCGGATTTACGCCTCTCCCACTAATATTTAATAATAATAATAATAATAGTTCCACTAGCTAATCCCACAATCGTCAGTAAATTGAGATATTTAATTCTATACATACTAATCTTTTCCTAGCCATACAAGGCTGTCTAGCAGATAAAAACCCATCTGCTGTAAAACTGCACTGCCACTCATAGAAATGTGATACGAACAACAGCGACGGTATTAAATTGGCGGCCATCAATTCTATTTTTTTGCATCCAACAAAGTAATTGAGTGGTGAGAAGTTCACATGTTCGGTCGGTCTGTCAAATCTGTCAGCAGAAATAAAACCGAAATTCTCAAGCGAGAAAAGTATGTAATTGTTTTATAAAAATGGATAAAACTGAAAGACATAAATTTAGGAACCAAGAAAAAAACCTAAAGAAAGGTGGGAACACGGAATATTCTCGTTTAAAGAAGTAAGTTTATGAAATGAGAGTAGTGGTGTAATCTTAGCTGGTGCTGTGTCGACCTGTAAAGCGAACAATTGTTGTAGCTGATTTTTACTTATTTTAATTTTACAATGTTTCCAGATGCTGTGATAAGGATCCTCTGGCTAAGCTTTTTAAACGTCGGCGCTATTGTGCAACAAAATTACTGAAAGAGATGTGATTTTAAATTGCGAGCATCTTTACAGAAATGAAGAACTTCCGAGACAAAATCAGTATTTGACTCATCTTACTTCTCTACATGCGAAAAAAAGGGACTAGCAAAGCGTCAATACGGTACCAGGAAAAAGTAAAGCGAAGTCTGATCATATTTTTTTTTATTTAAGAATAGAAGGGTTGTCATAGTTTGCAAGAAATTCTTTACTGCAGCTCTGTCCCTAGGAAACACAAGAATATTGAATTTGGAAAAACTTGTTTTTAAGAGACAAAAGGAATAGACCGCAACATCAATCTCCAATTAAAAACTGACAATTAAAGAATTTATTGGAAAATTCAGTGCAGTAGAAATTCATTATGGGCGTGATAAATCTAGTAGGGTTCATCTTTTTTGTTAGCTCAACGTTACCAAAATGCTAAAAATGTACAACGACTCTTTTACCCTCACGCCCTCACTGCAAGCAAAAAGGAAAATGTTATGTGAAGTCTTTAAAAACAAACTCAACACTAGTTTTTCCTCTCCAGCCTCAGACGTCTTCACATATGCATTAATGAGAAACCAAATGGCAGTTTAAAAACTTTATAATAAAAAAGATTAAATTGAGGGCAAATCAATTATGTCCGAAAGAAAAATCTCTTTATCTTTGCTTTGACCATCAACAGGTGCATCCCTTTCCTAAGACCCCCATACAAGAGGAGGCCTTCTACTCAATAGAAATTAGTTTCTACACATTTTGTGTTGTGAAAAATATTGATAGCGCTGACCTCTACTTTTATTGCTGGACAGAAAATCAAAGTGAAAGAGGCTCTGCAGAAATTGCATCAGCACTTCTGCCATATAATTGGAACTCTCGCGATTTGTCTGAAATAGAAACAATCAAAATGTTTGCAGATGGCTGTATGGGGGTCAAAACTAGAACAATCATGATATACACTCGCATACATATGTTCTGACTCGCCCCGGAAAAATCTCCTTTGAATCTGAAAGAAGAGCCAGAGCTTGTGTTTCCAGTACGCGGACACAGCTTTTTACTACAGTGGACCGTGTGCTTGGCAGAGTCGAGAACGGTTTGGAAAAGTTTTGCATAAAACAACCGCAAATGTAAATACAACATATTTGAAACTGGAAAGGAACGTTTTTGAAAAATGCTGAAGCCCAGGCGTTCCGAAAGAAACTTTGGGCTGGAAAAATGTACACTAAGCAAGAATATTACTCAACAAAAAAATAAGGATATTCAAAATTTTCTACAAAAACAATTTGACGGTAACTGGCAACAAATTTTGGAGTTGGCTTGCACTGCAGAAAACGAAGAAGAGGGAAATGATCTAGTGTAATTATTGTGCTGAAGGGTCGTTGGATCTGAAACATCTACTATGTGGACAACTTCCAAATTTTCAGTTTTTGGTACCCTTGGAAAGAGCTCAAAGTTAGGGCCGACACACATTACTTCTTACGGGTGAAAGGCATTCGGGGGTAGGAAAAATTCAGAAATGTCAAGTTTCGATCGGGAGGACTGGCAGCACACCAATACTACTGAAAGGAAATTGATTGATTGATTACATTATCATTACGTGCTGCAAATTTGTGATCTTATTTGAACGCGCAAACAATTTCGGTAATCATACATATAAGGACCCGGTACAACATTTTTGAGCTGGTACGTCTAAGCATAAGTAGAGGAAAATACTCCTGCTTCGACCTGAAGTATGTGATTTCGAGGATGTTGGTAGGGGGAGGAAGGGTAAGATGACGATAATAAGCATTGATCATTTTTATATCCACGTTGATTTGACCTAAAGTCTTAGTTATTTATTTAGAGCAATCATTATAATAGGTTTACGTTCAACTACTAATTTTCTGTTTTTTATAAATTATAAACTTAGGATTGCTTTTTCATTTGTTTGACTTGCTGTCAAATTCGTCATCTTATATCGTACGTCTAATTTTTACCAGTGTCATTCAGACAGGCCCGGTTTTAACCGTAGGCGACGGCGGCACTTTTAGAGGGTGGCATTTTCTAATTTTTTTTTGTCAATTTCAACAAGAAAAATAAAATCCCTTTTTTGAATAACTTCTGTTCTACTCCATTATAATTGCAACAAAGTAACTTCTTCATATTTTTTTCTTGTTATTATTTTTTTTTTTTTTTGTAAATATCGAAATTATTTTGCTTAGGCGGTGGTGCGTTTTCCGCGAACATTGTAATTTTTTTACATAAATATACAAGCGTTGCTATGGATATTTCATATTTGTTTTAAAAGTCGAAGAAGAAACATAAAAAAAAAAAATTTTACAAAGTTTTACAAATACTTAAAATCAATATTAATTATATTATATATATATATATGTATATTATTATTATATTATAATTTAAACTTTTAATTGAGCAGGTAAGTAAATTAATTAAATATAAATAATTGGATTGGAATTTTTTGTTTTAGTTAAAATTATTTAACCGATACAATAAAATGAATAGGAATAAGAGGCAACGCTTGTCCGGATCACAATACCAAAAATATTAGGCTTCAACGTGAGTCAAATTCTGGCAAACAGAAGAATGCTTTGTTGCACTTTTTGAGAAGTCGATGATATAGGACAAAAGGAAAATAATGAAAATCAAAGTGAAAAATTTGTCTGTTAGCTTTAATGATCCGGCAAACTGGCCTATAATAGACGGTAAATTTAAAGCATTGCTGGTAAAGTATGGCCCGATTCAGAAAATTCCAATATCATTTCCCGAGGATGAAAAAGGTAGAAAATTTTCCTGCTTTGGCACTTGGCTTGTATACTCTAGTACAAAAGACTCTGTATTTTGCTTTTGCTGTAAGATATTCAGTTTGAATAAATTTTCCTTGTCATCGAACGACGAATTCCGAGATTGGAAAAACCTTTCTGTTATTATCAAACGACATGAAACATCAAGTGCCCAGGAGGAGAGATTTAAATCAGGGACTAACATTGATGACATTAATCAGAAAATAATTCAATCTGAAACACAACATTGGCGAAAAGTTCTTGAAAGAATAATAACATTAATTAGGACTCTTGCTGGACAAAATCTAGCATTAAGAGGAACCAGTGAAAAGCTTTTCGAGCCAGATAACGGAAATTTTTTGAAATTTATTGAATACTTAGGAAATTATGATCCTATTATTAGTGAACATATTCGACGAATAACAACAAGTAAAATTCACACCACATATCTCGGAAAAACAATTCAAAATGAAATCGTTGAATTGCTTGCCAATAAATTCAAAGATCACGTCTTAACAAAACTAAAACAAGCAAAGTACTACTCAATTATATAAACCACAAGGAGAAGATGACAGTTGTTTTCAGGTTTGTCAGTGCAACTGAACCATCTTCAGAAAAAACAGCTGAAGTCATAGTTTCTGAACACTTCGTAACTTTTCTTGAATTACATGATACAATTGGTGCAAATATGACAAAAATTGTAATCGATAAGTTGCAGGAATTATGCGTAAATCTTGATGACATGAGGGGACAAGGGTACGATAATGGAGCCAACGTGCGCGGAAAGTATAATGGTGTTGAAGCCAGAATTCGTCAACTAAATCCCCAAGCTTTTTTCGTACTTTGTAGTGCCCACTCTCTCAGCTTGGTATAGAACGATGCAGATAATAGTTGTATTCAGACTGTCGCATTCTTTGATTTAATTTAATGCATTTATAACTCTATCTCAGCATCAACTCACCATTGGAATGTATTATTAAAGCACGTACGTGATATTACTGTAAAACCGTTAAGTGCCACTCGTTGGGAAAGTAGGTAAGATGCCGTTCGGGCGCTTCGTTTTCAAATTGATGGAATTTAAGATGCCCTACTTGAAATAGCTGAAGACAACACTTTAACAACTCCACCACAAGTAAAAAGTCGCGTAGAGTCTAAGGGAATAGCCAGAAATATTTCAAACTTCAAATTTGTTGGTTCCTTGCTATTGTGATATGACATTACATTTTATTGCAAATTAACATTGTCAGCAAAATGCTGCAATCACAGCATTTAGACTTGTCTCTGGCTTTAGAGCATTTAAACCCTACCAAATCTTTTCTGTGCGATTATCGTTCTGATGAAGCATTTGCAGAAATGATTGAAAAAGCTAAAAAATTGGCAGTTGAACTTGAAACTTTTGAAGGATTTTGTGAGAAAGAACCCGTACGTGTTCGCAGAAAGAGTAGACAATTTTTATACGAAGGTCGTGATGAACCGATAGTAGCACCAGAAATAAACTTCAGAGTATGTTTTTTTAATCGAATATTGGACATCGAAATTCAAACAACAAATGAAAGATTTACCCAATTATCGGAATATAGCGAGTTATTTGGGTTTCTTTACAATATCGGCAGTAAGAAATTTACTGATGACGAATTATTGAAACAATGTAAGGACTTGCAGTTAGCGCTTACATCTGATGGCCAATCAGACATCAACGGGGTCGAAGTTTGGGATAAAATTAAAGCTATAGGAAGATGACTTGATACTTCGAAAAGCGATCCAAAAAGTGTGTTAAAATATATTTACACGTCTAAATTTGTTGAAGTAGTCCCCAAACCTGTCGATAGCACTTTGCATACTGCTAACGTTACCAGTCATAGTTGCTAGTGCTAAAAGAAGTTTTTCAAAGCTGAAAATAATAAAATCATATCTGAGATCACAAATGTGTCAAGATCGTTTAGTTGGTCTAACAACGATTTCCATAGAAAAAGAAATTGCTGATCAATTAGACATGGAAGCAATTAGACATGGAAAATTTGGTTAAGGATTTTGGAGAATTAAAGCTAGAAAAATTCACTTTTAATTATTATTTGTTTTGTTATTTTTTTTTTTTATAAACTGAATTGTTATTTATTTTGTTTTTGTTTAATTTTTCTTATTAAATTATAAATTTATGTATTAAGCTCAGATATTCACTGTTTTACGATTTTGCTTCAATTTAAAAATTACAATTTTATTTTTGCGGCGGCAAATTCGTATCTCGCCTACACACAGAAAACTACTAGAACCGGGCCTGATTACACATCACACAAAGTTCTTCTTCCACGAAATATTTTCCCAGTCTTCTTTCATATAATTTCAATTCATAACATCACAGCAAAATTTCTAAACGATTCGGGTAAGATATCGAGCTCGTCATTTTACCCACCTGTTAAATTTATCAACTTGTCCGAAACGACCATTTATAAATTAAAGTGGTAAAAAATATTGCAATAAATTTTATTTGAAATTTACTTTATTAATTTAAATAATAAAAAAACAAATAATTTAAGAAAACGCTTCACTGGAAGTTCAAAGCTCTTGTAGCTACAACGACATAGTATTAGTTTTTTAATAAAAATACCTACCTGTACCTGTAGTTGTTTTTTTATTATTGTAGGTCTCCTTTCCTTACTGAATAAAAAGGAACATGTCCATCAATGCGTGTAACAAAAGGGCGCATATTCTGTTAGTGCAGTCAGAAGGGCACATGTCCTTTATGTTTTATTTTTTTTCTTCGAGTATACTTCACATTTTTCTATTTTCTTCCCATGTCGGAAGGGCACCAAAAGTTTTACACAAACTCCAAAGTCCATTGAATTATATATATGTAGTTTTATGCGTTTTCTGTAAATTTTTAGGAATAGGAGGAAAGAAGATCACATCTGCTCGCCCACTCCTCAATTAATCAAAATTTGTTTGATGTTTTTTTTCTATAATATCCCAACAGATGAGAATGTTGAAAAAAAATGTATCACTCGTGATAAGCAGAAAAATTTTCATAAACAAGCTCTAAGTACGATTTAATTCTGATAAAGATAAGATTTGTTACGAACTTCTTTCCCATATATGTACATATAAGAAGTACACATGAATTCATATTCCAGGCAAGGCAGAAGAAGGATTCGATGCATCTCTCCCGACTGGATCCCCTTCAACCATTTAAACAACTCGGGAACAATTTTAGAGAGCATTTCGCACAATTTCATCGACACACTGCGGGCGCGACGTTGTACATATCTACAAAAAACGTTCAGAATTACATACATACGCAAATGTTAACATGTGCACCTACACCTACTACACAACCATATTTTACAGAAAAAGTTGCTTCTTAAAATCTTGCTTGCATTCATTCACACTTATATCTTGCCCGATTGCTTGCTGCTAAACATGTTTTCCCAGCAACTTAACTTGATGTTTCACTTGTTTTTAACCCTTTCTCAACTTGGGTAATTTCTTTACATCCCATCAAGAGTGATGACGCGCCGTATACCGACCAAGCAGATTGTGAGTGCGAGTTTTGTATGAAAAAAAAGAACACTGTCACACTATTCGAGAAGTTGCTGCTGGAAAACTACTGAAAATTACCTGCTCTAAGTGCTGAGCACCTGATTTCAAAGAGCACTCACAACCTCATTCCGAGGTAGCCTTGGTTCAACGTTTTGTATCGATACATAATGTAAAAAAGTTAGTGGTTGAGTTGATCTATCCGTCAGATCCGCCCGACTGCATGCAAGCAAGTAGGAAATAAGTATGGCCAAGTTCGCGTGCTGGGTATTATGATCTCCCAGGCGAAAATGTATAGCCTGTCAAACGTAACTGACTAGCGTCGCCGTATCGCAATTGTTTAAAGTCTTTGAAAAAGGTGGGGCCTGCCTTGGGTGTTGTACTTAACGAGCGCGAAATGCGGAAATGTATAATATAATATGGAGTCGGGCAAGCCACATCAACATCACTCTCACCATATAAAATGAATAAGCATTTATTTGCATGGGCACAAAGAACTCCTGGCGCAGGCCAGGCCAGGCCCCCCAAATCACCAGTAAAATTGTCGAGTAGGAAGCGGCTCTTAACCAATGGAAGAAATGACCCCAATCTCTTCGGTCGTCGAATTGCTTGCAACTTAAGTTCTCTGTGTGGAAACTAAAGCTGATGAAATCCTTCAGTTGCTTCCTAGATTTTCTGATCACCGGATAATTTGAGACTAGTAGCGCTCGGTGGCGTCCCCGTTACTTATACTAAAAAATTATGTAGACAAGGGAAATCTTCTCTAATTCACCGACAAGCTTCAGTTCCTGTCTGGTCTGGTATGGATGGAGGTTTAGTCAGGTGCCTTATCTTGTTGAGGTATCAGCTGTGCGATGGCCACTGTTTGTTTAATGCCTTATTTCGCGTACTTGGAAATGAGCGGGAGCAACATTATATATAGCATTTTGTATATATGTACATACATACATATATGGCTTGTTTGTGTGTTATATCAATTTACTTAATTCGTGTACTGTGTAAGAAGAATCGACTAAATGAATCAATCGATGGGGTAGGAGACGTCAAGCCGATTACAATTTAAAAAAAAGTCGTTACTTTTCAGGGAGAGGTGTGACAAAAATAATGAGGAAGCCGCCATCGTGTTACCTTTTCCTCTTCAGTCACCATCACCACCTGCACCTCTTTATTCACACTTTCACATTTAACATTTAAAAACTTCCGAAATTGCTAACATTTTTTCATGAGCGCCGGTTGAAATGAGAACTAGATGACGTTGCGATAGCACTGAAAATTTATGTGGCATGTCGGCAACTAGTGCCATTTTAGCGCAATTTTACTGTTACTTTTTATTTTTAATTTGTATATTTGAAGTAAATGGAATTTAGTGAGTGGAAATAAACTAGGCTAACTAACTATAAAAATAAGTCAAACTTTTTTATAGCTAAATTGTATTGATGCTAATTCCACATAAATTTTAAGATATTTAAGAACCAGGCGAGCATAACTGTATAAGCTGTTTTATAACTGAAATTTTTTAATAATTTCTTCTGTTTGCCGCCTTGCTGCATCTACTTGCTTGCATAGAGGGAGGAGTGTGGTACTACACATATATTCACTTGATGCATTCGGCTTTTCGTTGTAAGTAGATGGATGCATGTACATAGTTGGTTGTAAGTAGATGGATGCATGTACATAGTTGAATAAAATTTCTGAATTGGTTTGGTGGACACTGGAGAGTCAAACAAAATTTTATCCTCCATACTTGCTTTGATGTGTTTAAGCTTTAAGAGTATACTTTTTGCGGATCTTGACTGTGCTTTTTTTTCAGATAATGATTCTGATGATTGACTATACATAAGGACTGATTCAGAAAAAAAACCGATCATATATCTCTTCCCATTACTTATCACCCGGTAAACAATATTAAGGAACGCTGGTAAGATTGCGTCTATAAGGTGTGCACATATCATTGCAAGCCATTAAATGCAAAGTCCTTAATGCAGTGAAAATGGAAGTCAGACAAGAAGAATGTCGCAAGTTAATTGTTTCCACATTATGGAAAATCCGAATATGTCTCAAAGAGGCTTAGTTAAAAAGTTGAAAATCTCGAAGACGACCATCCAAAACGTTCTCAATAAATTTCGGGAATATTGTAGTGTCCAGAGAAAGTCCGGATCAGGAAGAAAATCAAGTTCGATAAACCAAAAATTGGCCAAAGAAGTGGTAGACATCTTTAAACGAAAACCCAACATGTCGTTAAGAGATATGTCTGATAAGGCTAGAACGCCATCTGCTACGGTCCATTGAAATAAAGGAAGAGCAGACCGACGAAGTTTCCACACCGGATAGAACATCAGAAAAGAGCCAAGATGCAATCCAGGAGTTGGACTGTTGCATTATGGATGATGAAACTTAGGTGAAAGCGGATTTCAA
Source organism: Dioctria linearis (assembly GCA_963930735.1). Taxonomy (NCBI): domain Eukaryota; kingdom Metazoa; phylum Arthropoda; class Insecta; order Diptera; family Asilidae; genus Dioctria; species Dioctria linearis. The sequence goes on from OZ005740.1 coordinate 44,267,205, forward strand.
CCAGCTTTCAGGGCAGGAATTTTATGTGATATAAAAGAGGAATGATGCAGATTCCAAGTTTGAGAGTTACCGCTGCACCAAATTTCCCAGTAAAAACTTAATTTGGTAAGCAATATGTATGCGTGTGACCAGAAATCATCACCTTTCGTGACAATAGGCACAATCAACACGGATGTGTACGTTAAGGATTGACTTCAGATGCGCCTTCTACCATTTTTTAGTAAGCATGAAGAGCCCGTAGTACCCAAGGAAGCAAATTTTCCAAATTGTCTAGAACTATAGCCAATCGAAAAATATTGGGGTAATATTAAAAGGAAATTTAAAAAAACACTTCTATAACACACTTTTAAATATAAGAGCGTCCGATACTGTCCGTGTATAAAATTTAATTAAGAACAGAAAGAAAAAAGTCCACTAATTTTATAGCACATATCAGTTGTGTATATAATGCAGGTGATTAAGTAATAGTTTAATTAAAATTATTTTATAAGGTAATCGGTTTTTTCTGAAACAGTCCTTGTAATATGTAGTTGTTGCAAGAGATCCGTAGCTGTCGATTTGTTGAGGTGTCGTGACATGTTAGTCCAAATTTAAGTTTGTTGGCTGGAGCGACCTCAGCATTATCCGTTATCTAGAAAAAAGTTGTGATTTTTTATTTTTTTTAATATCTACACTGTAATATCTGTATAGTTTTGAGGCAAATATGTTTGGCAACTCCGAACTAGTCTGATTCAAATGTAATGGAATACTTTGAAGTCCATTCTGGAGAATAAAATCTTCCGAACACGATACAGGTGAACAGAATATTTCGAAATAGGTTTGCGATGCGCGTGTGACGATATAGCGTGGAAGAATTTTCGACCGTACATAGTGGACAATAGACTATAAGAAGATTTTTTTTTTTAAGTTTTAAGGTTAACGATTTATTATTAAAAAACTTAAGAAGTGCAGTAGAATGCATTAAGATATATCAAAACATTTTATTGTATCCTTCGATAGCAGGATGACCAGATTTGTAACATCACTTGGTAAACGGAACCAATAATTTTTCGATCCTTCTGCACAGCTAAGGTCCAACACTGAGAAAAAATCATTGTAAAATTGAAAATAATCAGATTATTTCAATGGTTTTCAAATATGAAATTGCTTTATTATGAGTTCTTTTTACTTTAAAGGGAATCTAGTTATAATAACAGTGACAAGTTTTAAACCTAAATCAATAGGATGCCCTTTACTTCAATATGCTCTATTATCAAAATATTAAAATTTAGCGCATTGTTTTAATATGAAAGCATATTGTTTTAAAAGTGCCCATACTTATAAAATAAAGTGGTCCTGTTTAGTTTAAAGTGAATATAATTTTACATATTTATTGGTCGTTTAAAAACAAAATGACTTATACTTTTAATTTAAAGTGGAATCATAACATTCCAAAGCTAAAGCCTCTTAGAAACAAAGTTATTTAACTTAAATGAGATCTTTGGTGAATGATAGGGTACAGTTTTGAAATAAAATAAAATGGTTTAATATTTCAAGATAAAGGAATATTTATTTTCATTTTACCATATTGTACATTAAGTATTTAAAAAACTATACTTCGCAATGAACCTAGAAATAAAATAATTTACACATCCTTTTTTTTTACATTATTAAATATATTTTTATACGTACTAAAGATATTAAAGAAGAAGACGAACAAGTATTTGTATAATGCTCCTTTAACCAATTTGATATTTTGGAATCAGCGGACAGCGTTTCTGCGTCGATATTAAACTGGAAAAAAATAGAGGTTATTATGAACTTATAAAATGACTACAATTGAAACGCACTGTTTGTTTTTTCCACAAAAGAGTTTTTCCCGAAATTCTGCTCTTAATGCCACATTAAGAATCACCTCAGCAATATCCTCTTTTGACAGACACTTTAAACTGCGATAAGTTATACCACAATCTGAAATTTATTCATATTTTAACAGAATATATTTTATAAGTGTTATTACCTTTTAACTGAGGTAGTAAGCAAATTAGACCGAATTCTTCCAATAGAGCTTGCAATTTCTTGTCAGCATTATGTTTTGGTTTACAAATTTCCCCCGTGTTGTTTAAGTCAGAGGCATGTTTCGGTGCCGGTCCACTTAATATAAGAACACCATTATCATCGATTGAAAATGATAAATTCGGCAAAGTTAATTCACTTATGTTCACTACACTATTTTGCAAATTATCACCTTCTTGGTTAATTTTTTCTTCAACATTTAAGCTTATTTCAGCCATAGTAATAATTTAAAACATAAGTTAAACCTACGATGTTTAGCTACCGATATTTAACTTAGCTAGTTTTCAACACAATTGCAGTTAAAATAACCTGCTATTCGATTTAAAGATAACAATGCCTTGCAAGTGCAATTTGATTTAAAGTGATATAGCTTTAAAATACCGAACTTCCTTTTGATTTAAAGTGATATCACTTAGTTTATTCGCATGTACTGTATAAAGATTACACGGTATATAGAAGAGAAGATATACTGTATATGGCCGTGACTTATTTTACGCCGAATTCTTTATGGAAACAAAAACAATATTACAATAACAGTTGCAAAAATTGGCCCAAAATGCCGTCAGAAAAAAAACCAACATCGCTGCACTTCTCTGAATGGTGAAATAGGTTTTTTTTATTAGGTTCTTAGATATGGGCAGTCCTGCCACGTTAGGCATTTTTCCCAATTACGTCGATATTTAATTATTCGCAATAAAACAAATATATTGTTAACAAGTAAAAAAGCTAGAATTGGTCTAAGACCAATTCTTATGATACCCTAGATGAATGCCCGTATGAAATTTCGTATGGGTACCCATTTGAGCAATTTTGATTTTTGCAGTGGTTTTTCGCATATATTTCTAGAACGGTTCGTCGGACAGAAAAAGTGATTATAACCAATTTTATAGGATTGCATATTCTGAAGAAGTTTTTAGTACAATAAAAATGTCTTGGACTGATCGTTTTCACAGTATACATAAAAAACCTAATTTTTTATATGGCAACACAAAGAATGGGTTGCCCGATTTAGTCCATTTTTGAAATTCTATTTGCTAGTACAATGAAAAGACCACGTAAATAATTTCAGCTCTCTACGGCGACTCGTTCTCAGGCAGTGTTCAAATATATAACGGAAAACGAAATTTTTGTATGGCAACCCCACGAAGGAGTTGCCCGATTTGTCTCATTTTCGAACTTAATTTTACTTTTTTTTTAAAGTCCGTGTACAAAATTTCAGCTCCCTAAGTGTACGTGTTCTCGAGTTATCGTGCGCACGGACGGACGGACGGACATGCAAAAATCAAAATAACTTTTAATATTATGCATGGGTGTCCAATCCATTTTGCTCTACCATCATTATTTCGAGGTGTTACAAATGGAATGACAAACTTAGTATACCCCTTTAGATTTCATCTAGGGTATAAAAATGAGCTAAGTTACTCGGTATTATGTATTTTTAGAATAAAAAGTGAATATATCCAGTTTAAAATAAAATGATAATCCTTTTATTATACATAAAACCAGGTCCCTAAAATAATTCGACATAATTTTAAATCAAATAGATTTTCCCATTATGTCAGGAGTATTGAACTATCACTTTGTTTTAAGATTATAATCGTTTGTTTCTTGAGAGATATGCTTTCAGATTTCGCCCGTTTAATGAATGCATTCCATTTATTTAAAATATATTCGATTTTTTCCAAAGGGAAATTTACTTGTTTCAAGCATACTCATGAGCATTTTTGAAAATTTTTCAGTTACCTAAAAGTAATATGATATCATTTACTTTTTAAGTGGACATATTTTTCTCAGTGAAGAGCTATTTAAATGGAACACTCCTAACATCAGTCTGAATGCTTTGAACAATCACGAGTTGTTGTAAGTTCGTAGCATTATGTCCATAGAGTTGCTTAGGCCTTGCAGATGCAACAGAAAATGCTTTTAATAAGGTCTCCTTGATTGAAACTGCGATTCAGTTACTGGTGTTTCATGTAAATTTGTCACATCTAAGGGCGAGTATTGTAATAAGATTGTATGCGGATCGAAATCGTATAAGTTAAAGGATACATATCCGGAATTTCAGTATCGTATTTCCCTTTAACGGGTTCTATAGACCGTTTAGATTTTACAAAAGTGTCGGCAGTAACATCAAACTGAAATTTCTCATTGTCTTTCTCTAGTGAAACAATAATTTTAGCATCATTAGCAATTTTCGATTGAGAAGTCACTGATATTCCTGCCAATTTTTCACATTTATGGAGTAATTTTGATATGAGAAGACACATTATTCTCCTATCTATAATTCCATAATTTCTTGGCCGGTTTTTCGTTAGCACCTGAGCTTGGCTTATGCGTTCAAGGATGACATTTTGTTTTTATAAACATGACAGTGTTCCTCGTTCCAATCGGGATGAGTTTCATTTTTGGCTAGAACTGGAGGTTTATATTGAAAATCTGTTGTATCAATCTTTTCAAAATTAAAGTTAAAAATTAAAGTTAGGTTTAGGTGATGCAACGCCAATTACCTCCAATACTGTGAGCCCTTGCATTTCTAATTCAGCCTTGGCTCCTGTATCTCGCAGTATTCTTTTTCTTTGCGCTATCCCTTTCTGCTTAAACCACCATCCTATATGCTGGCATATAGCTTATGGGTCATAGCCTCATTATTAAAGAAAAGAGATGTGACTACAGCAAAGAAAAATTCCTAAATGGTGGAGAAGCATCAAGGAGGGAATTTTGAGTATTAGTTGATAAAAATTGTTTAGTGTTATTTTTTACGTTATGATACCATGAGACTACCTAAACTTCAATGGGTGCCAGGATACTCAGCAATTGATGGAAATGAAAAGGCAGACTTACTGGCGAAAAAAAAAGGAGCAACCATGCGCCTCATAGAACTGGAGCGATTTTACGGTATTTCTTACAACACCGTTCAACCGTACAACATCCAGAACTAAATAAACCAACGATGGACTTAAGCCTGTCGACTTTGAGGAAATCTTATCTAAAAAAATACTGTTCTTCCTAGGAGCAGTGGGATTGTTGGATGAACTGTAAAGAAAGCGCTGCACAATAAGCCAATGTATAGCTGCAGTGAAAAGGCGACTCACCCTGCTTAGTCCTAATCTAATGTACCTACGTTATGATGTAGGGTAAGATATTCAATTACTGACCACTTAACACTTTTTTACTTTAACACTTAATAATATCTAAATAATAAATTGGAAATAAACAATAGTCAAGAACGATATTGTTACGTGCCACAAAGTGATACAAGCGACATCTATTGGAAATGGAAACCACTTTAGGTTATTGACATCCTAGAAAACTATGGGTTCGGAGAACGGAATATTCAGGATGGTTCTAGGATAATTTGTAGAGTAAAATTACGGCGCTACTCACATTCAGGAGGCCAGCACCTCCCACTCCCATCCAGATTATCTATTCCTCTAAATCAACACATCCCAAAATTATTAAACAACAGACAAGAACACAGCTTGTCGTCGCGCAACAAGCTGTAATAATTTCGACATCGCGTAGCCTGAAGTTAATAATTATTCGAACAATTAAAGTATAAAGTGAATCAAAGCCAAAGTGAAATCTAGGCCAAAGTTAACGCCTGTACGTAAATATTTTCCGATATCCCAGGATATCGGTTCGGTTTATAATTTCGCCATAATTCGTTTTATTACGTAAAACGCCTGTGAAGAACTCTTGACTTGACTTGACTCCAGGAGGCGAGTCTTATTTCGACAGTGAAGTGAACGAAGTAAACTATTTGGATTGCGATAATTAGAAGTACAGTGCTAGCGATAACTATAAAGAGTTGATTTGACAATTGTTTGTAAATTTTATAAAAGTAAACAGGGAAGTTAAATAAAAGAAGAACTTATTATTGATATCTGAAATATTGTGTTTTAAATAACGAACTAATGCCACGCTCGTAACAATATCATTAATACAAAAAAAAGGATCATATACTTAGTATATTTACTATGCATGAAATTTGTGAGTTTTTCCAAAAACCTGCAAAATTTTTAGTTCCCTGCCAGCCTGCCATCAATTCCGGCCAAGCTTAAACTTAATAAAAATTATATGGAAACTCTTCGTTATTTTCAAATATTTTCTTTTAGTATCTTTCTATATTTTGCATAACGGAAGTAGGTATTTATATTCATTAAATTTTCTTATACTTTTTTGAATTTAATTCTACAATAATTTGATACTCAATCTTAATGTCTTTTATTTCTATATCTAATACGAAGCCGTTAATAAGGCTGACAATTTATCTACGGGTAAGGCTGAGGTTACATTGTGAGAGATTTCTGCCGAAGTTTCGTCTCGATACATCGCGAGACTTCGGCTTAAAGTATTATAATCATGGCTACACTGCCAACGAAACCATCTCTTGATGTCTCATTTGGTCGCACGATCTCTCGAGATGAATTTTTCGAATTCAAATCAATTTGAATTTATTTGAAGTTATCGTGCGATAGTCTGTATGAAAACATGGATTGCGAAAAATTAATTTGGTGTATACGGCATTGTGGAATCAAAAATTGAAAGATCACGCCAATCGTGACATTTTAAAGAAACTATGGGATGAATTAAATACAAAAAGTAAATAATAAAAACATTTATTCAGGTTTAGGTGTTAACGTTTTTCGCAGAATTTCTACTTCTAATTGAAAAAAAAAGCTTTTTCGGTTTAATATACAGGTAGGTACATTAAAAAACCGAACGACTTCACATTACATTTGTTACTGAAGCACTTATCCAAAACAATAATCCAAGTTGCCATTATTAATTTTGAAGTCACATAATTCATTCCTATGCTACCAGTTGGCGGGAAGCTGTCAGATAACAATGACGTTGACTAAAGAGGAACAAGTGTACATTTTTGAATTAAGCCTAGTATTGTGCTCATTCCGCGGATAAATTATGTATGGAAATTTAGCCGTGCAATTTAGTGGCGAAATATTTAGCCACGTCGCTGAAAAAAGTGGTATTGTGTTTTATCAGCTAAAAGTTTGTTTAGTTTTGACAAGTAGATGGCAGTAATTACCACAAACATATATTTAGCATCAGATTTATCCACTCAATACCTTTTTTCACGCTAAAATTTTGACGTTTGAAGTTGAAAGAAATTGGAATACAGGAGTGGCTTTTCTTATTTTTTTCTGATAAAAAAATTCCGGCTTCATTTAGACAATTCTTTTGAAAAGAAATTAAAATAGTAAGTTTTCCTTACTATTTCGAGATGGGGTAATTGCAATAGCAATCTAAAAGAACACGAAATAATGTCACAAATGCACGACAGCTGATTGTCAAAAGCAGCCACCTATTGTTCAAAACAATGAACAATTTTAGCCGTAAAAAAGATCCCTGTTCGATTGCAGCGAAATATTTATCCGCTAAATGAGCACAATACCGGGCTTTACTCAGAAAACAATTCAGTTTTTTTGTGATACAAAAGATGTGTAAAAATAAAAGTTTGAGTGTTTCAAAGACAACTATATCTGAGTATAAAAATAATGGGTCACCAGCTCTACGATCGCAAGAACGCAAAGTTGGTAGTGGACAAAAATCGAACCTAACAAAATCGCAAATTGGCAGGTTACGAAAAATGACGTCAAAAGATAATCCTCCAACACAAAAACATCTTGCAAAGCATTTTAATGTGTCTAAGAGAGTTATTCAATATACTCTAAAAAGTATTTTGAAATTAAAATTACTAAAAAAAACCGAAAGGTCACAAGCTTTCCGAAAATACTATTCAAAAAAGACATAAACTTTCTCGTGGGCGATACAACTTGCTAAAGTGTAATAAGTGGAAAAAGTATGTGACGGTCGACGAAGCTTGGTTTTATCTATGCCATAGCCAACACAGGGGAGGATATCGGCACTTTTTATGGGCGAGAAGTATTCGGGGGGAGGAAAAATGCCGAAATACCAAATTTCGATCGGGAGTACGGGCAGCATACCTATACTACAGCAAGCCGGCCATTTTAAAATTGAGAAATTTCTGAAATTTCTCATCGGACGGCTGTACAGATATTTATTTGCGATTTGAGATGATAATATAATATATTAATAATCATTACGTGTTGTGAATTTGTGATACAGTTATTGTTTATATCAAAAACTGTGACTGAACACTCACACAATTAATTTCGGTAATATAAGGAACTACGCGAAGCACATTATTGTTATGGTACGTCTAAGCAAACTTCCTTCCTTCCCTAAAAAGTTCTCGTCTGGGTTGGCCCTAACGAATGTCGACGGTCAGCGAAAAGTTCAGTACGTAAGTCGAGAACAATCACGAAAAGATTTGTGTGTATTTTCAAAGGCGTCCCACCCGAAGGGCGTAATGGTTTTCTTGGGTATTTTTAACAATGAAGCCACAAAACCCATTTTTGTTGAATCAGGTGCCAAAATTAATTCCATATACTATATTGAAAAATGTTTAAAACCATTATTAAAAAATATGAAGAGTTTATATTCCGAAAATGGTTAGATATTTCATCAGGATTCGGCTCCATCGCATACGTCAAAGAAGACATTGGATTTCCTGACAACAAAAGGAGTATACATTTTATTCCACCCAACAAATGGACTCCTTCATCACTGGACCTATCACCATGTGATTATTTTTTATGGGGATATTTAAAAAACCAAATTAATAAGAAAAAAGTTGAAAATATAAACCAATTAAAAAGACTGTTACAACGGGAGATCAAATTGATTCCTTTAGAAATGATACAAAGAGCGTTAAAACGTTGGCCGCGCTTATGCCTCAAAGTCTGCTACAATAAAGGTTTACACATTAAATAAAATTAATTTTCAAACTTCTGTATCTTTTATTTTGTTACTGTTTGAATTCGTTCGGATTCTTAATGTACCTACCTGTAAGGTTAGCAGAAATAATTAAATAGCTCCAGTCTTCACTGTTAAAAAATGTTGTGAATTCTCTCCATATTACATATGCCCTATTTCCACTATGACAAAACTTTTTTCTGCACCACTACTATTTGAATATTTCGCTGTTCTTTGTATTTCGAGTAAGTTACTCTCATCCTCATGTACTGCTTCCATATCGATGATTATATTATTTATGGAGCAAACAAGCACACTTGACCAAAACATCTACTTTATCTACGTTAAGTTGAATTTCGACTTGAAATATTCTCCACATGCCAAAGGTGCACTCTATAATTTTTCTTGCACGCGAAAGTCGCGAAAGCCTGTGATTGAAATTGTCTTCTTCTTCTGTGAATTTCCAGCTGGATATGGCTTCATTATATAATCTTTGAAAGAATACGTCGCACCCCCAAGAAGCACATACGGAAGGCTTACACTGGTACTGGCAAAAAAAATTTCATTTGGATCATTGAACGTACTTGCTCCAGCTGTTGGTAAACAAATGATGCAATAAATACACCATCATCACTTTTTTTGCCATACCCTTCTACATTGATGGATATAAATATGTAATTAGCATCAGCTATACTTTGAAGAACTATAGAAAAATAATTCTTAAAGTTATAGAACATAGATCCACTGTTCTAAGGACATTTTATTCTTATGTGCTTACCATCAATGGTACCTATATAATTAGGAAAATTCCACTTCGTTCATAATTCCTCGCTTATATTTCAAAAATATTCCTCTGTTGGAAATGGCATGTGCATTTCGTAAAGATTTTCCCAAATTGCTTTAAATGTTTCATACAAAATTATTCGTATTGTAGAGTGAGACATTAAACACATTGGAAAAAAGAGCAAGTGCAAGTTGGTGTCATTAATGTCCAGGAGACACCCGTGGGAATGAATGACGAAACGCTGTACAATAAATGGGGCACCACTTTTCACCTTTGCGGTATTGGTTTAGCTACCGTGGCACTTTAGTAGGTACAGTACTAACAGGTTTCAGTATAAGGTGTTGTGGATGATGAGCTCTATTTGATATGTGTACTATTTCTTTTTGTTAGTCTAGTTTGACCACCAATGTTATAATTGGTTTACAATGACATGTCTGCAATTTGCATCTTAGGAATTCAATTCTAATATAATAACTCCCATCATTCTTCCTGCCTTTGTCTAGTGGATGGTTTTTTTTATTAATATTAATATCGTCTGATTTATCACCTTGTCTATTCCTTTATTAGTATATTTTTCTATCTCTTTTTTCTTTATGTCTATTTGCTTATCGTTGTGTATTTTTATTTATTATGACTACTGGTGTCCAGCATAGTATGACATTAAGTAATGCATCAATATGATTATAATCTGCAATAATCCTACCATATATGAGGAGTAGTAAAAGTTAACCAGTTAGTGCATCTTGTTCCTATGTATCTAATCTAGTCATTGCCAAGGTCGTAAATATGGGGTGGGTTTTAGGGGTTCAAACCCACCCCATCATTGTAGTCTATACTTTTGTTAATCTGATAATTTCAATTTTTACAATTGGTTTTGTCATTTTATATCATTCTTCTGAGACCCTTTCACGTAAAACAACTTTAGGAAACACGTATGCATAATATAGAGTTAAGTCAGATGCGTTTGCGCCATTTCCCTCCTTCCTTCCCTCCCAGTGTCCTCTTTGTTCCTTGAGGCTCATCTTTGGCCCTCAATTCGGTTCTATGTCTTCTCTTGTCCTCCTGTTGATAGTTGTCCTTTTTTGTTGCAACTTTCCGTTTTGCTGTCGTCTTTGCCTTTACGAATGATGCACCCTATCAGCCGTACTAGAGAAGCAATATAGAGAAAGAAAATAAGCAGTCCAGCGTATGTATATAAGTTAACACCAGCAACATAAACTTTCTCACGAAACATCAAGAAACATGAAACCAACAACAGAGATAACTTGCAGTCATTTTCTAGACTCGACAAACATCAAGAACGATTCCCACAGTGAAAACTGCAACCTAATCAAAATAGCCGCGAGTAGTTAAGCTAGTTAAGATTTTAGACTTTAGAAAAAGCTCAGTTGTAATCTAGTCGTCGTGAAATAAAAAGTCCGTTTTTGTTTTTTTCTTACAAGTGAAAAATATTTTAATAACTTATACACACATCAGTTGATGGTAGCTTACTTTATTACCCCATAGCTTAATCGCAGTGGTTAAATTCTGTTTACATTTCAAAAGAAATATTAAATCTAAATCTAATTCTAATTTGTTTTTCGTCGTTAAAACAACAACTTTTATCGTAACTAATATTTTCCCTGAGCGCCCCATGGCTTTATTTAAATAGTGTACAAGGTTACTATGATTTATTACAGGATAGATTTTATACTTATTCAACAAGGATATTTTGGAATCTCCGGCACAACAGCAGAAGCAAAAAAAAATTATTTGTTATTTCATCACACAGCCCATTTGACTCATCAGCAGGTCCCAAATAGCGAAATTGAGTGACTCAAAACATAGAAATGGAAAATAAAAAAATTAAAACAAATGAAAAAATTAAAAATTGAGAAATATTAAAAAAAAAATTTTTAAAAAGTTAAAAAAAATACAAATTAATTCTTGAGAATTGAACCTGCGTAAGCGCACAATGGGCTGAAAAACGAAAAAATAAGATCTTTTTTAATTTTTTAAATTTTTTTTTTCTATTTTTTAATTTTTGCATTTTTTCGTTTGTTTTCATTTTTCTATTTTTCATTTGTTTTTTTGAGCCACTCACTCTGATGAAATAATAAATATTTTTTTTGCTTTTGCTGTTGTGCCGAAAAATCCAAAAAAAAGCCTTCTTGAATAAGTTTAAATAGCTAAAAAAATTATTTTCTACTTTCTAGGTCATTTTAGATGACTATGTAGTTAAATATATATAAAATGCCCTAAAAAATAAAGTTTTTTTTATTAATTTTTTTAAATTCCATTTTTTACTTCGCCAAAAAAAAAAGTCTAACAAGTTTTCTCTATATAAAAGACCCCTGTGGCAGTTGATTTTGAATGAAACAAGCTATCCGCCGACCATTACTCGAATTTGTTTCCTAGTTACTCTGCAGGTTTCAACTGAGACAGACGACTGAGAGAATGTTTTCCACATTGAAGGGGTTGAAATAATGGCCCTGTAATTCCACAGGACGACTGACTGGAAATGATAAGATTGATATGAATGAAGTAATTTTCCGCTTCACAGCATCTTATTTTTTTTCTTGGAATAAATATATATGTAATAAAAATAGGGTTAAACAACATGTTTTCAAACATACCTTTTTAAATTTCAGAAGTCTTGCAGCAGACTCATGGACCTCATTGAGTTCACGATAATTCTGAGTTATTGTTTCGTCTGTAGATGGTGTTAGCATATTACGTTAAACCCCTCCCATTCATGATCTATATATACAGCCTAGGTCATTGCTTTTACTTCATGCGTTCACAGATTACGTTCATTTTACATATTCACCCATTTTGATCACCGAAATACATGGTAAATTGAGCTTTGTGAATTTTCAATGTTCCTATCTGAACCGTTCACGTTAGTCGATGTCAAATGTATCTAACCTCTCTAACCTATCAAGGACCAGAAAGAAGGACAATCGATCCTTCCATTGAGCTAATGTTCTCACCATGTACAATAACATCTTACTGAAATTATATTAGTTAGTTGACAAAGCATCTTTATAATATTAAGAACCAGGAAAGGATCAATTTGTTCATCTTATCTAGTTATTGTTCCTACTATATACATTTACATTTTCTGAAATAAAAGGTATGTGATCGAAAACCGTTGCCCGTAGAGAGAAATCTGAAATGCAAATGATAAGAAACTTATGTAACTCAAAATCGATTATATTTATTTATTTATTTATTTATTTTATAAGCTCAGACGATAGCATACAGATTGAATCCATTTCTACCGTTAAATAAGCAAATGATAAATCAAGTAATACAAAATTAAGAAGAAAAAACTAAAAGTAAGCTCTAATTAATTAATTAAAATATAAATTAAAGAAATGTTAAATGAGTAAAAACAGCAATAATAAAAAAACATGAAAATAAAAGAAAACATAAAAAAAAAGAGAAAAAAAGCAAAAATTCTAAAAGTAATAAGGCAAAAATAAAAAGACAATAGAATTAATTCATACAAAAGATACTATAATTAATATTCAAAATTAAAAAATACCATAATTCAAAAGAGCACTACTAAGTACTACATACATATTGAAAAGTGTGGGAGTAGAATAATCAGTCGTCTCAGGTCGAAAGAATATACTTTATCTCACTCTCACTCAATATTAAATGTTTAAATTAATAGAGGCTATATTAACCGAAAATGTCTGTGTGATTAAAGAATACATTGTGATTCTTTTAAGCTCTATATAGTGGTGATTTAGTTCTTAAATTTGTTTTAACAGTCGCTAAAACCAAATGTTGAAGGCGGGATTCGTGATGGTCTTGGGGATACATATATGGAAATTTATTTCGGTAATCATCTGCAGACTATCCAAATAATCATGGAAGATTTTGTGTAAAAGTATTTCATCTATGTATGTACATTCCACGCTTTTCAAGAGATATAATAAAAACATACTCAACCTTTATAGGATATTCCACTGCACTTAGACCAAACAGTTTAAAAATAAGAAATTTTGTAAATTTCCTTCATGGTCGTTCCAACTGTTCAATATATGTTTTGTAAAAAGGATTCCACACAGCAGTCGCGTATTCTAGTAAACTGCGCATTGGAAAACTGAACAATACAATACTCGTATGTGAAAAAGATGTTTTAAAAGATTTACAGGTTCTAAAAATGAATCCAAGCAATTTAAAGGATTTACTTACAATGTAATTAATATGGCTAATAAACAGAAGTTTATCATCCAAAACCATTCCCAGATCTTTGAAATTTGTTCTAATGTGATACTACATAACTTATATGCAAATCTTAATGGTGTCTCTTTTGCGTCTGAAATAAACTTGCTTACATTTATTTATATTTAATGGTAAGTAGTTTTCTAAACACCATTTCTCAACCTTACTTATTGTTATGAAACTATATAGAGTGATTGACTTGGACGTGAAGACAGATCACTCGGTGGACAGCGTTGACGTGCAGGGTGGCACGCTAGCTCGCCTCGGCTATTGGCGGAGAGTGTGGGAAGGTTCCACGAAAACCTGCCGCTGCAACCAGCCATATACAAAAAAATATTCGTGCCTGAGAAGACAAAGGCCGTCGCACAAATCCAGTCCTGAAGGGACCTTTACACTACTTACTATTAACCATGTGAAGGCGCAAATAGTATGCCTTCAGCTGCCGTTGCCCCATCCACCCAATCGACACTGAGGGCAGAGTATTTCCAGTGTCCCTGTACTGACCTGAAACGAGAGTAAAGGAGCGGACTTTGTCAACCCCTACATCGAGGGGCTCCAGGGAGTGGAAGGAGAAATGAAAATTTCAGTAATCCATAATTACGTTATAATCGTTCCTTTAATTTTAAAACCGATAATAATCTATAGTATTCTAAGAGCAATCACATCTCGAAATTATGATTCCCCTTTTTTTCGTTAGAATTTGATCACTTAAAACTCTCGTGTCTGATTTCATGATTAGTACCATAATAAACAACACTGTGTATGTAATGTAGTTATATAGTTTTATTGCTAAATGTTCTTCCTATTCATTCTACTGTTTCCTGTATTTTTCAAAAATTTTCTAAAATTACTTCTATAGATAACACTCGTGCCTGATTTCAATGTGATTAATTTGCGTCTACGTATGCATGCATAGAATTTAAGATAATCTTTTTTTTTAAATATATATAGTTAAGCGAATTTAAACTTAAATCTGTGTTACTAGGCATTGAGTATTATTTTTTTACGCTTAAAGTTTGAGCAATTTAAACTTTGAGTCTTAAATTATTCGTGATATTGGACAGACTCGTGATAGATACGATTGTAAAATAATTTTGGTTTTTAATTGACTGGAAATAATTCGTTTAGGGTTGGTGTTTTTCTTTTGAAAAAAAATTCCATAATTTTACAACCAAAATCGTCTAACATTACTAAATTGTGATCGATCCTAGTGATAATTGGTCGATTTCGAATTTCGATTTTTGTTAACAATTTAAAATAGATATTGTATCTTATTTCAGCCTTTGTCCAATTGTTATTTTAATTATATACTTTATATTATAATCCACAGAAATTTCTACATTGCTATACATACCAAACACAATCTGCAATACAGTTGACTGGAAGAGTTTAATTTATGTACGGCACCATGATGAGTATCTTTTTTAGATTTTGTTATGCTCAAGAGTCAACGTATTGACATCTTTTTCTGCGAATTCCCATGTAATATCAGGTAACCGGCAGTTAAATCCATCAGTAAATTCCTCACAGTTATGAATTCCTCAGCAGTATGATACTGCAATTTACTTTACGGATCTGTGTACCACGCTCTTAAGCCCGAAATGTCGGAATACTTTTTGCTGGACGAGAATATGGTGGATTAATTGAAGAGCAAATTACTGCAGTTTCAGGCCAATGTAGGCCCTTCTCTGTTGCTAGAATTTGCCTTAAGAGACTTCCACATGCGTTTCTTGTTGGATTGCGACAAATTTGTCTAAACACAGCGGCACCTGCCTGCTATAGCACCCCAAATAAAAAAAAAAAGTCCCAAATCAGCCGCTTTTGCTGAATGGGTCGAAATCGCTCTTTTTCCTATAGTTAAAGAATGCATTGCCTTAAAACTCTGAATTATTTTGTTTCTTTTTGGACGACTCACTTGATTTGTGGGATATTCCTATCTCCTGGACACCTGAAGATTTCTTCCACTACTTTTTTGGTAGCCGTATAACCAAACGGTCGAATAACTTCGCGGATGCACTCGTCGGATCTCTACTCGCTGGATGATTCCAGATTTACTTGGTTTTTCGCGTTTTAGAAAAGTCAGCTTCAGCTAACGTTCTTGACTTTCCTTTTCACAATGACAATCAAAGTGCCAGGAAGCGCTCTTCTTCTTCTCCGCCAATCGGGTGCGTTCGGCGCGTATAGACACTCCGCCCCTATAGAAAGCAGCTCGCGCACGCATCATGCCGCTAGCCTCATTGTAGCATACTGCTACATGCAGTATGCTACGGCCATAACACCATGTATGCAATATACAGCGAGTTTCATAAATAAGTAGAATGGAATATGTCAATAGATTCCATTTAAAGGTCCTGATTATACTTTTGCCCTAGAGCTAGACTCCCCTTCTTAAATTACTCCTTGCCCCTCGAACTCGTTTTTAAATGTGACCCGTTAAGTCATATAAATAAAAAAAGCAATTACCCCAATATTTGCCTAAAAAGTTATTAATATATTTATGTATGTTATGCGAAAACTGCAAGTCTTATTTCCTGAGCAAAAATATGCATTTGTAAGAGGGCGGGGTGGTACTGGTACTTAATTGTAATAACTAATTTTTAAAAATTGGTACTAGCAAGTATTGGTAGGTACTGGTAAATACTGGGATGGACACGACTGAAAAAGTACTGGCACTTGTAAAAATTTACCTTGAGACTAAATTTCTTTTAGTATGGGAAACCGTAGCTGAAGATACTTGCTAAATATGCGTAAATATAAAGCTAACATTCTGTATTGAAAATAAGCATATTTTTTAGGTTCTTATGTTAAAGACGTACTTAAAATCAAACAACTCTGCCCGGTTTATAACTCGCTTACACAACACACATTTGTGTCTTTGGCGAACAAGTCTGTGGTTTTGACAGTTTTCTTCAGCATATATGTACTTAAGCGGGCAGTCAATAATTTGATCTAATGCTTTGTTTACCATAGTTTACACCTCTTTATATAGACAGTTGATGAACTTCTTCCCAATATAGCTGGTGAGGCTTTTCTATATTGTCCATTACCTCTCCTCCTTTGTAAGCTCACAAAAACGTTGGGGTCCATTAATAGTATGACTTCTGATTCGATTCTTGTCAGACGTTTATGACAGTTGTGTACTCGTATCGAAATTCACCTGAGGATTACTGACGAAAGCTAAAGATAACAGGAATTATTCTTGTAAAATTGTATAAAAATGTACCTTTTATTGCTAATAATCGTTTTATAAGAAAATTCAACATAATGACTATGTACAAATAAACAGGCGTTTATATAATATGTATATGTATAGAATTATTGCCAACAAGCTTACTTGATACATGTATACAAAAATATTTCATCTGCTTATGAAATATTAGAAAATTAAGTCGGCATTAACCCGTCATTCCTAGAATGTAGTGAATTTATAAATAAATTTTCTATTTTTAATGTACATACAATTTTTGCCTTAATCCACTAACAAATGCATGCCGAATCAGAAAAGTGTCAACATAAAGATCAAAAGATAAAAACTACATTAAAATTTAACTAAAAGTTTAACAATTTTTTTATACTGTTACAAGTTTTGCAGAATTTTTAGTACACAAATATTATCTGTCGTAACATTAAATAAGAGTTTAGACTCTTTTCCGAATACACAATATTACGCAAATCGCATTAATCAATTTGTTGGGCACTACATCGATTGTCGAGGAGGAGCTTCTGAACACATAGTTAATATTTACACTTGGTTTTAATTTAGGAGTTTAATGCATTCATAGGAAAATTGAGTACATGATTTTATATGTACACATGTCGAATTATAAATGGCTTGCAAGCGATCTAAATTCAGAAGAAGTGACGGACATTAGTGAACAAAATTTTCACTGGTCTTCAAAGAAAGGATGGGAGTGTGTGACGGTGTAGGTTAAAACAAATACAACAAGTAAATCTCTCTCGAGTTTCATATCTGGCTATGAGAAGTTTTGGTGATTACGTTACCAAAATTTCGTAACAACAAGGTTCCACAAGGTTCTGCTCATGTTAACCAGAAAGCTCTGCTCGTGTTAATCAGAAAGTTCTACTCATGTTAATCCGCATTTCTCTGGTGGTTTTTGTTCGGATTGATTCTTAGGGTAACTAGACAACTTACTGCTGAAATATATTGAATGATTTTTTTGAGGTCCTAATGAAGATGGATCAGCAAGTAAATATAATAAGCATAATTTAAGACTTTCTATCAGTACTCATTGTATGTCAACGAAGCTGTTGCCAAGAGATCAGACAATATATTAGGTAAAGCACACTACGAATCCACTCGAAATTCTAAAAAAAAAAAGCTACCTTCTACAAATCATCAACCTTTGTTTTGAAAACTCGGACTTATCGCCGAAATGACATAAAGTAAAAATCATCCGAGTACACAAGATAAAAAGCTAAAATTGGTCTAAAGATAATAATATTATACCCTAGATGAAAATAAAAGGTAATTATAGTGAAAAACGAAATTTTTATACGACAACCCTACGAAGGAGTTACCAGATTGGTCCCATTTTCGAACTAAGTTTCAGCACTCTAAGTGAACCCGTTCTCGAGTTAACATGAGGTCGGACAGACGGAATGACAAACTGAGTATAGCCTATGATTTCAACTAGGATATAAAAAAAAGCGCCCTTCTGACTTAGCTTCTTATACAGATCTACCACCTTCACCCTGGTTTTATGGAAAACATTCAAAGAGGTTTTCAAGTGAAGACTCAAGTACTTATCTCGAAGTTAACTACTTCCTTCTTCATTTTTTATTCCGAATAGAAATGTCTACGATAGACTGCGGTCTTACACTTCTGGGCCAATTCAAATTTACTAATAAGAAAAATCAGCTCTGCTTAGACATATGAAATAACTTCGATAACACCCGAGACCGATTGACCGACCATCCTTCTACTTCAGTTTCTTCAAGCGGATATTCTTGAGAAGATGGCATTTCATATTTATAAGCAACCTTTTCATCCTAAAAAAAAATCACCATGACCATCGTTGACAACAATAATGAAACCTATTCCTCTCACTTGGACCTGCACCAAAGCTTTGTACGCAGTTCCATACTGTTGAAGTTTTACACGAAAAAATTTTAGTGCTTCCCTTCCTAACAATGTACTTCTAATTATATACGCAGAAGACATTTGTTTAATCTCTTTAGATGAAACGTTCACCAATGCTATCGATCTCATCTAATAACTTCAGTCAAACTTCCATCTTTTATCACTCTACCCACGTGATCCGTGGCTCGTAAGACGCGTATACAGATTACCTTACCTAGCATACTCCTAAGCTTAATTATTGTCACGTCACATATTAACCACAAATTTCACATTAGTTGTAAGATTAACTTAATCAGATTTAAAACATTTCAATATTTTTAAAGCTCTCTATGTAAGGATCATACTCTGCATCAGCAGCAAGGTTCGAATTAAAATAGATTTTCTTGTAACATCTATCCTTAACTTCGAAAGTTCCCTACGGTTCCCACGAATTTAGTGTCTGTTTTCGCGAAAGAACCAATAAGAGACAATACAAATAATTCTAAGGCTAACCAGGTGTCGTCCATACATGTTTTGTGTTGGTAAATAGAAGTACTTTTCGCCGTTTAGAAAGAAGATTTTTTTTTAATTATAAAAAGTTCGGGGAATGGTTTAGAGCCTGCCACATCCTTTACATTAGTTTTTAACAAAATCAAATTTGATATTCTACGCGATGGTTCCAAGCTCATCTATTTATTATTTTTTAGTTCAATTATAGTAAATTTGAACAAAGAGATGAATTTCTTCATATTCCAAAAGGCTTTAAATTAAAAAAATAAACAAAGGACAAGAAATAAAGTTTTGTACGGCAACACTTGCAATTATTATGAAAACGCCGTGTACAAAATTTGAGCTATCCACCTCGTTCTCAAGCAGTTTCCAAACATATAGTAAAAGACTAAAGTTTTGTATGATAGTACCAAGAAAGGGTATTTAATCCCATTTTCGAAATTTTATTTGCTATTGCTACGAAAACTCTATTTATCAAATTTCAGCTCTATACGTCGACGCGTTCTCAAGCAATGTCCAAATATATAGCGAAAAACGAAATTTTTGTATGGCAACCCTACGAATGAGTTGCCCGAATGGTCCCATTTCTGAACTTAAATTTTTTTAAAAGCTCGTATGCAAAATTTCAGCTCTCTAAATACACGCGGTCTCGCGTTACCATGAGGATAGACGGACATGCAAAAATCAAAATAACTTTTAATATTATGCGTAGGTGTCCTTTGCTCCACTTTGCTGTACCATCATTATTTCTTTGCGTTTCAAACGGAATAACAAACTTAGTATAGCCTATGATTTCATCTAGGTCATAAAAAGAGAGGAAAGTGCAAAAAATAATTGCAAAAACTCCATTCTTTGCGGATCGGATCTCTTAGTCTTATTAGTCAAATCAAGACGAGAAAAGAGAAAATTAACAAAGTCTTGACAAACTCCAGTCGATGAATATGCTAGCGTTTTTTCTTCGAAGTGTTATAACAATAGCGAATCCAATAATTATAATAATTTGTGTACTCAGTACTCCTTGTAAATTTCAATTTCCTGGCCCACCAATTTTCGCAGTTCCCATACGTCAAGAAAGACCAACTTAACAGATTGCAGTCACCTTTATTATGGTTGTCACCTCACTTCAAGTGATACAACTGTGTAAATTCATGGGAACACCTAACAAACCAAATCAAAATCGACAACCGCAGCAGCAAAAACAGAGGGAAATGTCTGGCGAGCTCTCGATTTTGTCACTTGCTTTTTCCTGTCGGCAATTCTCACTTACTTTCTTCGTAAAATCTGTCTCTTCTTCTTTGTTTCCTTTCATTCGTATGAATTTTACACGATCGTGTCACTTGAAGTGAAGGGCTGAGTATTTCACATCAGTAGACCAATCGTAGAATAAGCGTACGTTCACAACAGAATGTAGTCAAACTGTATTTTATGGTACATTATTTGAACTGGTAATCAAAGGTAAGAAGCTTACAATTTTCATATTAAAGTGTTTTTAAAGGTGATTATCACTTAACAAAAT
Source organism: Dioctria linearis (assembly GCA_963930735.1). Classification (NCBI taxonomy): domain Eukaryota; kingdom Metazoa; phylum Arthropoda; class Insecta; order Diptera; family Asilidae; genus Dioctria; species Dioctria linearis. The sequence continues at coordinate 44,288,166 of OZ005740.1, forward strand.
ATTGTAACAATATAACTTAAAACCGAAATTGATCATTTCCGTTTCCATTACTGAAAATACGTCTCTAAAAGTCTACAAAATTATGTTACGACTATAAAATACAAATTGATTACACTGTTACTCTGTACAGGTCATGATTACTACAAAATTCTGCAAAAAAATTTCTCAGTCAGATCCTGAATAATCTTAAAAAATTACTAACATTATTTGAAAAGAGAAAAAACTTTAACTTATATAAAAATTTATATATAAAAAAAAGATAACAAAACAAGTTGCAGAAAATATGAAAAAAATTCAATAACAAAAATAAATCTATAATTAGTCTCTCGCTGAATTGAATGTATTTTAAGGTAAACTTCCTCACAACAGGAACCAAATACGACTCTGCGTGTAAAACTTCTTTAAAAAAATATAATAATTGCCTACATGTAAACGAACAACAAAAATTTCAACAAATTTGTGTGATTCAGCTTTTGTAGCGTATTTCCTTTAGAACTTATTTCTATTATTGCCTCTCTCTTGCATGATGGAATCATTTCAATAGTGTGTTCATCTACAATCCAGAGCCACCACCTGACTGACCCAAAAAGTATTGACTATAGTACTGGTTTATTTGCTCCAGGAATATAAAAGTTAAGACTGTATGGGGTCCTAAACGGCAGTAGTATGGTGTAAAACCTTTCCATAATGCAAGTATGCCTTCATGACGGGCGATTCTCATTAAAACATCCACAGTTCCACGATATTCTGGTTTTCCATCAATTATTTTCATATTTTGAATTCTAAAATTATACACCCTCGTTATAGAGGCGAAGAATTAAAAAAAAAAAAAACTACTTTACCTTGTCTTAGCAATATCAACTGGCATAGATGCAGTAGTTGTTATTAATCCAGATATCATACTTGCACAGAAATGTAAACTAATTCCTTCTGGCATTTGCAGCGATTTCGCCAAATAGCTCTTAGCCTAAATACATTTTTGAATGAACATAAAATGATGTTTTTTTTTGTATTACACTGCTACTTTACCTGTGAATAGGATGCTAATTGCGCCATATTGACTACCATTGCTCTTCCTACTGTCGGAATACATCCACGCCACAGAGTTACAAGTCCTTCTTCACGAACAATTCTAGCTAAAGCATTCACGACACTTGTATAATTTCTACGTTCAGCAAGAGGTAGACGACCATCTGCTGTCATTCGAATAAGAGCCACTTCAGCTGGTGTGCCAATAAATGCACCACATGCACCAGCAATCATACCCATTCCCATTCTAAAAAGTAAGTTTGGTTCCATGTTTTGTTTCCTAGAACAAGAATAAAATCAGAAAAACAAAAAATATTAATTGTTGGTAATTAAAAAATTCAAAAGAAGAAAAGTTTTTTAAGTCATATTAAGTCAGGTTGATAAGTAAATGCCATATATGCAGACCACACTTATTTCGATGGGAGGTCTTTTTCACTTCCCTGTATAAATTTGTATTCCAACCATAAGCGTATAAAATGAGATCTGCAAGTGGGGGTTTGTAAGCCTTGCAGATATGAATATTATGAATTTCATACAATCGTTATTATAATAGCAAAAGCAGTTTCTACCACAGAGTACCATTCGCTAAATATCGCCGTAGAAACAAACATAATAGCAACAATATATCTGTCTATTGCAAAAACAATTGAAACCAGCCATACACATGGATATTACGTTGTTAAACCCTTCAGAAAAGAATGTCTAATTTAAAATGCATTTCCATTATTCCACTTACTGAAAGTGCTACACAAAAGAGCAAAACACATGTGTGAAAATATTAATGCCATACTACATGACTGAGACTGAGCATACTCTTTGGAGCTTAGAGCTGCTTTTAATATTTTTTATACCCTAGATGAAATCTAAAGGAAAAAGGAGAATTGAAGGTGGTATCGATACATATTCAACCTGCAAACCGCTGCGTTGTATGTAGGAGAAAAACAACAGATGATAAACAATTCCACATTTGTACCATATAAATTAATCACGAAAACTCTACCGGTTAATGGCACTTGAAGACGTGCTTCATCTGTTTCTTAACAAAAAGCACACCCGCAATGCGCTCAGTTGAGTTTTTTATTTCTTCAGTTTTAACACAGAATAACTATTATTTCTATTTAATCCAGATAAACAGTCAAAGCGAAAGGCGTAAAAATTCTGTAATACGAGTGGACCAGCTGACACAATTGTTTTCCCAAGTCGTCTCCAACAAATTCCACAGAGCTTAGCGGACATAGAACCTGAGAAACAAAGTTCTAGCAATCTATCACAAATTCTGCACATCTTCTAAATCCAATGATCCAATGAAGATTTACATTATGATGGCATATATTTTTCCAGATATTATGAGTGAGATAGTACATCGTATACGGAAATTTATTTATGAGTGACGAAAAAAGCAAACGTCTTCAGCGATTTTCCAGACCTTGTTTTGTTAATGTGTGCGTGTCCAGAAAACCTTATTACCATAAAAAGTTCTCAAGAATACAAAATTTTTTATGGACTAATCTGTCAATTTTGACTAGTGGCAACACGTTTTGCTATAATTTTATAGCAAATATTTATTAAATTATCTGTCAAAATGAAAGAAAATAAAAATTCATTTTTAATTTGTACTTAAATATTGTGAAATTGAAAATTTTTAAATATTTTTTTAAGGGAAAGGATTCTAGTTATTTCGGAGGTAGTCTCTCGTCTAGAAACAGGAAGTAGCGCATCCACAGATTCGTTGCAGTGGTCTCTTTCGATACTCATTTCAGATGATTTGGTAATACATAGATATTCAACTTTGGATATTTGACTGTTTGACAGTTTGCCATTTTTACTATAAAATCTAGTAGAGAGTGAAGTATTTTTTTTCTTTTAAATATATATTTCGATATTGAGGATTTCTTTTGGCATTATTTCCAACTCTGGTTACGGCGACAAATTCGATCTGCGCCAGCAATATTACCATTAGGTCAACATTTAATTTGTCGTCGTAAATGTCGTGTCGACATCATTGTATTTCGGCCTTAAATCCTGCAATTGTGGACAGCATCAATTATATAACCGAGGATAGCATGAGGACTGAGGAGACAATTCGGAATTAAGTCCTTGACCGTTTGGCAGAAGAGAGTCGGGATTAAAATCTACTGCAACTTTTGCAAAATCTATTATTCCTCGATAAAAATAGCATTCATTTTAGATAATTCTAGCCTGTTTCTGCCCAGTATGCTTGCACTTAAGAAACATCGACATTTTACAACTGAGTCACATTTTTTGATTGGTATACCAGACGCATTTACCTTCTAAATAGGAGGAATTTGATAAAATCTCCTTCAAGATTTTCTACTTTCAAAATACATATTACACGATGGATGGTGTAATTATCATGTTGACAGGTTTTATAAATAAAACGGTCAGCAATACATGCGTTTCATCACTTATTCGGTGTTAGTATTAGTATGTTAAACTAAACATAAACCAAACACCGGATGAAATGACATGCAATACGACATAGACAGAAAACTCATTGAATAAATAACTATTCAATGAGAAAAGGAAGTATTATATAGACGTTTTAATGCATGCTTAGAAACGTCAACGACAAAATGCTCAGCTTTAATATTAACAGCAATTCCCATGCGATTCATGGGTTCGTACAGGTTGAAACTTGCGGAGTTAACATGCAATAGAGGTAACCATCTCAAATTGTGCCCACTATCACAGAAAGAGATTTTTCTAAGTAGTAGCAAAAAATGGAAAAGGTGGAAGAATCAATGAATTATTCCGAGGTAGGTACCTAAGAGCGAACCGCAGGAAGTTCCGGTGAACAGACTCGATACGGTCGATATGTGTACCGTAAAATGGAGACCAGACCAGAGACCAACGTTTTGTAAAGTCCAGCATAGAACTACTCTTTGATACCATGTAGTTTATGTGGGAGATAAAATTCAATCTATGGTGATATTTGATACCCAAGTGACAAACAGCACCCACACGGCGAATCGAGGTTTCTGATTCCTGTGGAAAGCCATAACCTCACATTTATCGATATGGAGAGCCGAATTACTGAAACGTAGAATTTGTGAAGGTCACCTTGTACCTGTTCACAATCGATAAAAGATTTAATCTGAGCAAAAAGTTTAATGTTGTCAGCATAAATCAAGACTTTGCAGTGCCTAACAACAGAGATAATGTCGTCAATAGATGGAATAAAAACAGCGAGCCCAAATGACTCCCACGAATTATCTGCATACGCTAACAAAATAAGTGCAATTCTAGTAGTAGTGATTCTAGAACATTATTTTAAAGAATGCATGACATTAGGATCCCTATCTGATGCCTTGATGAAACAAAACAAATGACAAGAGTTGTCCCTAATGCTTTATGAGCATAGCAGTATTACTAAATAGCATTTTGATGATCTCAGTCCATCCAAGGTGGGAGCACAAATGCATCAAGAGCAGCAAAAAGACAAACATTATTTACACAATCAAATTTTCTTTACGATTATCGAAAGGAATCACTATCATAGGTGTCTAAGTTTTCTTGGTATGCAAAAATATATTTTTCAATTATGATATTGCCGTATAGATATTATGACCACACAGTAAAACTTTTCCGGTTATATAACCAAAGAAATCACTCCAAATTGCATAGGTTTATTAGTCTCCAGTCAATATCCTTTAATTGTTGACAACCCAAAAAGTAGTTCCCCTTTCTATGTTGCTGGTCACTGCAGGGATTAATCCAACATCTAGACACATTCACGATATTTAAATAACTGATCGGACTGTAGTCGCAAAGTTCAACTCAACCCTGGAATGATGGTCCATTGGAAGATGTAACGTACGGTTGATATCACCTCTGGAAATGAGTTTTCCGCGAAATCTATGGAAGAAGCATATCATGGGAAGATGTATGTATGTGTATCCAAGGGGATGAGAACAATAAGCAATAATGTGTGCATGCAGTAGATGACCAGCTAATTATAACCTGATGATGTGCAACAAACACAACTAAAAATTGTTTCAATAATGCTGAATGTTCTTCGGTAATGTCTCCCTCACTAGGGGTTCCTTGTTTCGAAGGCGTTAAATTACACAATACGTAGTTTACGCGGTGTCTAGAACACTGAAATTAGCTGCGGGTATTACGCTCGATGATTATTTGAATCTCGACGACGGTATTGATTCTGCAATGTTGCATGAAATTGTGAAAGTAATTAGACCATCAACGTTTATATCTAAAGGCTCACATAACGATGAAGAAAAAGAGGATGCAAGGGTTGAGTGGGAGTTGAAGTACGAGTATTGTTGTAAGGTCATAGTCAAAGTCAACTGTAGTATTCCCACGGGAATCAGCTATAGAGTCGAACGAGTATACGAAATCAAGGGTACTGTCGTCTGCAAAACTATGAATAGGATTGAAAGTGAGAGTTATTAGATCAATAATAAAAATGAAGAGAGTAGGGGAGAGCACAGAGCCTTGCGGAACACCGGCATAGATTATAAAACGGTCAGAAGTAACTTCGTCCAATAGAACTTGAGTCGAACGGCGGGAGAGAAAACTTTCAGCCCATTTTAAGAAAAGATGGTCTAGACCTAATGCCTGAAGTTTATCTAAAAGAGCAGGATGCCAGAGTCTATTGAAGGCCTTCGAGATATCTAATGCGATGATCTCATATTCACCAAAATTATGGAGACATTGATTCCAACACTCGGTAAGGAATGTTAGTAAATCTCCAGTAGAGCGGCCAGCACGAAATCCATATTGGCGATCGCTAATAAGGTGATTAGTTTCTAGATATTTCATCAATCGAAAGAATCGAAGTAAGGCCAATTGGTCTATAATTTGAGGGATCGATTGCCTCTCCTTTTTTGGGTATTGGCTGAAGTTTCCATGCCGAAAGAAAGACTCCTGTCGAATAGGACAGATGAAATAGTTTTCATAGGGGTTAAGCTAAAGAAGAGGCGCATCACTTGAGTACCAGGAGCGAAATACCATCAGGCCCAGCAGGTTTAGACACATTGAGACCTCCGAGCACTTTGAAAGCCTCCCTTGTGCGGAAATGTAACGGTCTTTGACTGTAATTACATGTTGGTGTAGAAGGACGAGCAGCAAAGTTAGCTGCAAACAAATTGGCTTTGTCCAATGATTCTGTGTAGACATCCCCGTTGTGAGTTAGGGGCGGTACCGAAGAACTAGTGAAGTTCTTCTTGACTGTTTTAACAAGAGACCAAAAACTCTTACTACCCTTTCAAATAGTAACGATTTTCTGTCTAAGGCTTTGGTCGAATTGGAACTTAGTTCGCTGAATAATGGACTTGCAGGTGTTACGTGCCGCTCTATAGATCTGTCTCAATTCTGCTGAACCTCACAGTTTATATGCCTGAAATACAGCTTCCTTGGTTTTTAATGACTGTATAACAGTCATTGATAAATCAAGATGTATGGTTGGATATGTATACCTATGTTACAGTCAAAGCACGAAATCCGTCAAAACCCGATTTTACTAGGAAATTCTAGTTCTAACAAAGCGCTCTCGGTTTTAACTAATATAACACAGTTAAAACTAGAATTAACGAGAGCGCTTTGTTAGAACTAGTATTAACTAAAGAATATTTAGTTAATTCTGGTTGTGGCTGAATTCTCGCGTAGCTCTTAGTTAAATCTAGAACTGACTGGTTGCTATTAGTAAATTAGCGTTACAATTGAATTCTCTCGCCATTAAACCTTGATGTTTATTAAGGATGTGGCTATTTATACATACAGTATGTATACGCAATAGGTGATGGAGGGGGGCGGGGTACAGATCAGTGGCACACACTCCCCCCGTACACGTAGCCACGCCATCGGAGGTGTGTGTGTGTCACTGATCTGTACCTATTGCGTATACATACTGTATGTATCAATAGCCACATCTTTAATAAACAAGGGATTTCAAAATGTACTAGACGTTTTTTTATAAGGCTTAGTTCTGAAGAATCGCATGGCCAAGAAAGGATATTATTGTTTGGCATAAACATTTTTACGGACTCGTTTGTATGGCACGATGCATTATCTTGCTGACAGGTCCACTCTCCTTCGCTGTATACTGCCATGATGATATACATGCGGCAGCAGAGCATCCTCAGTGACATTGATGTATTGGTCCTGGTCCATGGTACCCTCTACTTTATGTAGAGGGGTCCAAAAACTGTACCGCTCATGCACCCCTCCAATATCACGCAGGCGTGTCCTTCACCTTTCTTTGGGTATCCTATGGACAAAGTTCGTAGCTGTGGTCAGAGTGTGGATCATTGTTTCATCACTGAACATAATTTGTGGAAAAAGAAAAAATCTCAATATTTAAATGAATACGCTATAAAAAAACCAAATCTATTATTCAATGGACGCATTTCGCTTCAGTCATCTACTGTCAAGTATCAATAAACCTTAGCGAAGGATCGTTTCGTTTTTTTTTTTCATTCTCGTTGTTTTCGTTGCCACCGACATTTCAAATGGGCCAGCGTTACCTCAGCGTTCGGTCCAATATTATAATTTCTCTGACATCTCGATATTTCTTCGCCAATTTCCCAACGCTGAAATGACAAAAGCCCTCCAACCTAGAGATTTACCGAAGAGAGTGCCTTCCACTTTTTAATAATCCCAGAATCGCAGACATTTTTTCTGTAGTTAAGCTTTTTCTTTCCCTTTTCCTAAAAAATTTGGAAATATTGAATATTCAAGAATATGACCCCCCCACCCCTTCAAAATCCAAAAGAAAAATTCATAAAAAACAGTTTTCTAAATTTGTTGACACTGTATAAGAATTTCCAATTTCAAACTTACAAAAACTCATTATCTCTGTAAAGAATTTTTAAGGCTGTTAACAATAAAAACTTCTGAAAATTGTACATATCGAAAAATATTATCATTTTTGATACTGAAACTCCAATGACGTAACACTATAGTCTATCGCACTACTCCATAGCCCGAACCTCTCTTTTCACGTAATGGTATAGAAATATTCTTAGAACAAGCGACTTGAAATGCTAGAAAACGCCATCAATATGGCTTGAAGTTCAATTTTGCAAGTGGTCATAATTAGCTGGTCACCTACCTACTGTGTGTGATGTAATTGGGATCAATGGTTTTCTGATTTCTGCCAATTTATTATATTCAAAATCAAGCCATCATTAAACACTTCATTTCGTCAAAAGCTCGAAGTCGATCATAGCCCCTCTTATAAAGACGCAGCTCCATATATATATATATATATATATCATCAGTACGTCAAATCTGAGCAAGCGGAGTTGTGACAGAAACACTTTTCTTTAAAAATGCAGAAGATATAACACATTTGTTGTTGTTTGGTTTCATTGTGTGACCGTCTTCTGTTTGGCCAGCTCTGAATTCATTAATTCTTATTCCCTCCTGACAAAGCCGTGAAAATATACATTAAAGGCTCTTCAATTAAATTAAAAAAGATATGAAACTGCTCTAATTTTTTTTTTTGAGGGGAAGCAATTCCCAATCAATTATATCTTTCAAATTTCAAATTACATTTTACCGGCCGGCCAAGACATATTTCTTAAAGAAACAAGCATAAGCAAATAAGATATCTCAAATAAATGTCTTAGAAGAAGAAACTACTGGAAAATGTCAATATTAATTCTCTGATTATATGAATGTAACTAAAGTGCCTGCCGACCAATTAGTAAATGATTAAGTACCTACCCCTTATATGTATCATTTAGATATGTGTAGACTCCCAATCGACCGGTGGTATATGTGGCTTGCCGAAGTAGAGCAGCACCGATGCCCTTGTACAAAGCAAGCGGTCCTTCCTTTTGAATGATTGTCGTAATGCAATGTATTGAGTTTTTGTACTCTTTTGCCGCACCTCCAACTCCTGAAATTTGCATTCGGGTCTTAACGAGATCAAGAGGTTGAACAATGCATGTTGCGCCCATTCTGAAACATAGTAATATCGAAAAAAAATAGTTTTAGAGTAAATAAAATAAGTTTTAAAAGAAAAATAAAGTCAAAAGTCACATGATCATGTCGAACAACAGAGGCGAAGAGACTCATAGTATCGATTGAAATCTGTGAATAGAAGTTCGCCTCGAAGTTGTCAAGCAGCAGCTCAGGCTACATAATCTCGCATTTAAAATTAATTCACATCAACCAACTAATGACGATGGCAAAGCAAATGCAAAGTTGCAAATGAAATGTTTTTATTTTACGTAAATAATTCACGATTTCACAAAAATAACTTTATGTGGAAAGATTAAAATTAGAAGAGCACACGAAAAGTGTGGCACAGAGACGATTTCGTTCTTTTATCACACAGATAATATGTTAACAAAACACGCCTGCGTGCGTGACTTTCTTATGCAAAGACATGACAACTTTCAAATAAGCAGAAGATAATTTATTGTTATTTACTAAACGAACTAAGATTATGTTTATTGTTATTGTCTTATTAACTTTTAGGCTTATTCTTAATGATATAAAAAATTAAAACAAAAACCATACAGGAATGAAAATCAAATTTGCGACAATCGGAATTCCTTCGAAAATTACTCACAGAGGTAAAAATCGATCCAAGAACAAAATTATGTTGAACTTTGAGATTCAGATAAGTTTCTTGTTTATTTATTCATTAATTACCTACCTCGAGACTAAACAAGGGTGGAATGCTATGGTTGTTTTGGTCAGGTCGAATCGCAAGACGGTTAACTAGCTCTGAATAAAAATAAGGGAGAACAGGCAAATAAAGAAAAAAGGAAAAAGCATGGTAGTAAACCTTCAATGTTCTACTATACTGTTTACTTCTCATGAATTATTGGATTTTTTTTTCCATCAGCTGCCCCACGATTTATGTTTTTCGGTTCTTATTGATTTAGTTGGTTTGATTGAATCGAATTACTTGACTCCACATTGTGTTTCAGAATTTTTACATATCTACAAAGTATAAAAACAATAAAAAGCTAACAAGCGATTGATTTTAGCTAGTAACAATAACAACGGGAAAAGGAAAGTAATAAAGCACCAAAATCTTTAACTTTACAGATATGGGAATAGGTGACTTTCTTAACGTCAGTACAAATTTTTTAGAGGAATGCCAATAAGCTAAATTAAGTGAAGTTTTCTACAGGCTGAGAGCACATTGCAGGTGTAAACAGTACTAGCAGAATTCATGAAGGAATAGGTAAGTTATTCTTAAGGAATGTATCCACCAGAAGGTTTCTGACGGGCAACTCACATGTTAGGTTGAAAACGCGTTGACATCAAAAGAACCAGCACACTCTTACGCCTTACAATCCACCGAGAACCGAGGAACCAGATGCTGCCAGCAATCTGCCTGCAATCTACCTGTATGCAGACAAGCTCGGTAGAGACATGAAAATGTTACATTTTAAATGGAAAACAAATGCATTTTCCAATGTTTTTCACACGTTTTTCTTGTTGCTCTTTTCTATTCATGCAGTCAACCTATATTTGGAAACTCGATTCTAAGTATCAGATCATGTGTAGCGAACTATATAGACGAGAAAAAAGGAAACAAAATTCGAAATCTGAAAGCAAAATATCATAGAAGTATTTTGCCAACTGAAACATATTTTCTATAATTCGTGTCTTTTTTTCTGACCAGTTTTATTCACTAAAAACTCGAAATCAGCAGCAGAAATCTTGGAAAATCATGAAATAAATCAAAACCGTCATAGCTCAATGACATCCACATGCAAGGAAGCAGCTCGCATGCAGGAAACATTCTGGTGGTGTATCCACGAAAATTCTAGGTTGACAATAGCTTGTGCATTACGTGCCAACTTTATATTTTTTTCATTTTTTCGGTGGATACACTTGAGCACGAAGTTTTTTCCCGCGAAGCTCACGGATTGAATGCGTAGCGTGCAGCTCACGCACTGTACGCACACCTTAGTGGATACATGCCTTAATAAGAGCGCAAATTTGTTGAAATTTCTAAACACTGCCTTTCATTCGTCACACAAGCGCTTTCAGTTGTTACTTGTTTTTTGAATGTAGAAATTTATGTATGTACATGTGAAAATCATGATCGGAACCCTTAAAGGCGACATCACCAACGCTAGTTACAACAAGGCTATACATTGGTGGGTCGAGGCAATTATGACCTACATATATACAATACGAAAAAACAATGGGGCTCCTTAGAGAAGCAGCATGGATACCAACCAAGAAACTACTAGGGATGATAACGGGCCATTGGGCAATAAGTAACCATGCTAGGAAACTGGGTCTAGAGTTTAACGATTTCTGTCGAAGCTGTTAAGTTCCTTAAGAAATTGAGTGCTTTTCTGCGAATATATTGCTCTGACGATCAAAAGAGGCCACTTCTTCTCGGAATTAGAAGAGCTATAAGGAAAAGAGTTGAGATGTATCCTGAGATTCCTTAGGGAAAAAAGATGGATCTAGGGTTAATTTTGAAAGAATACATTCCCATGAATCTATGAGGCACAATCGATCGGACAGTGGTCTAAGTGAAGCGGGCTAGTGCTCATCTTAGCGGACCCCCTACAACCCAACCTAACCTAACCTACTTGTTTTTTTGTGTTTGCATCTTGCTCTGCATTTTCCGTTACCCCTCCGAGATCCTATTAGAGGGTTTCGGCTTCACTCATGTACATGAATTTTATACGATACCCGAATTCCTGTTTGTTATTAATCCTAAGTACAAATGTATTCCAAGGGACCAAAGCTAGGCGTTCAGATTGCTCAAATGTGGCGCTTTACAAGAAATAATGGGGCATAATGCTTGTTGATAGAGTCAGGAAGAGTGGCAACATGATAACTATTAATTATTGAACACATTTACACAAAGAAATATCCCAAAGTCACAACTTTTGCTGGCTTCAATAATGCTTCAACATGCGCCCAGTGACAGCACCTGGTAAGTACCTCTGGAGTTGGGCTAAGTGTGGATTGCTGAGGTCTAACTAAAAAAAAACAAGGTTAAACTGAATGTTACTCAATGTTCATAAGATGAATAAGACTACAACGAAGCCTTGGAACCGGACTGGTGGAAAAATTACGAATTTGGCTTTTCGAACAAGAGCGCAAATTGTGCAATGACAATGTGAGAATCTTTCCACCGATTGTCGAATTAGCCGTTATAAGTCAATTCATAGCACATTTTATAGATCCATATCATGCGAAGTGTATTATGTTGACGCTGCGTTGATTCTATGTCTATCAAGGTGTGCTGGGGGGTTCGCCTCTTGTTGAAAGCATAACGATCAGAAAGATTATTATTTTTGTTTTTATTTATCAGAATATGAGTTACTCCGTAAAATTATGTCACCGTTACGTCTAGTCTGTCTTGATCATAGCATCGGCTTTTGTCTTGTCGTTGGTAGTTTGGAGAACGAGTTCAATACTGCTGCTGATTCGATTCGATCTTAATTTAAATATTTTTTACGTTTTTCAAGTGCAATCAAGAGCTTAAATAAAGGCCTTTCCCACTAAAATATTAATATTAAATATATTAAAATATTCTTCCGCTATAAAAGAGATCTGAAAGGAACAATCTAATGACTCCACTTCACTTAACTTCATAAATTCCAAAGTAAAAAAAATATACATATATATATTATTTTCAATATAAAGCTAACCCTGGGGCTTGTCTCTCATTATCAGCTTACAGCCAGCATGTTAAAAATGGGCGCTTTTTAAGCGACTAAATTAAGCAATTTAATATCTGCAAAGGCTGTATATGTTGTGATTAAGTAACCTCTCACTTTGCATTGCTAATTGTCTGGGGTTAATTATGCATTTCATGCCACAACAATGGCATATATCCACAACTTTATCGCGTACATACTTCTTTTGATAAACGTGTGTACACTACGACAATCTATAGGACGACCCCATAGTCAATTCCGTACAGAGCAGGGTAAACAGAAATAAAAACATTAAGAAATGAGATTGAGTGTTGCACGATAGCGCAATCATTTTAATAAATTAATTCGCAACACTCTTCTCAGTTTCGTTTCCGTATGATAAGAAATTTCGTGACCTTTAATCGACTTATTCTCCAAAGATAATCGAATTTAAGCTCACTTTCTACTTGTTTTTTTTTCGAAACTCTTGTTGATTCCACTTTACTGTGCGTTGAATTATATTAGAATTTCGTTGTCCCCTTTTCTATGACGACAATAGTGAAGCAAATTCAAATAACTGCCCCATTAATGGTAAATTGAAATCAACGTAACGTAAATAATAAACAAATTGGTTACAATTGAATCATCTTAAAATGGAAGTCAATCATTTTAATGGAAAGTGATCAATGTACCGTCGTCGCATCGGTTCTGTTCGAAACTCATCTCTTCTGAATAAATTATCGTAAACGATTGGCTCAGAATGGAATTTGAATAGAGAAACTTCTTAAATTTATTGGCGGGCATTGAACTATGGACTTTTGTCGAAAAAAGATAAGCTATTGAGGTCAAGATCAATTTTTTTTGATCAATTTTTACTGTCATGAAAATAATACTGAATTGAATCAATGCCTTATTATGGTTCAAGTTTTTAAATGTAAATTATTCATAAGCGTGGCTTCTAAAGCAATTCGATATTTTGTGTGTCGAAAACATTTTTAATTAGCGCTCCCAAAATCGGGGGGAGTGTGTTATGTTGTTACACAAAATATCTCATTGGCGTAGTACACTTCTAGATCGATATCTGCTTGGAGTACATATCTACCAATCAGTTTATAGGGTTTTCCGCGTTTCCTGGCACCTTCGAGACTTAGACTTAGTCTTAGATATACCCAAGAGTCAAGACATCTAATTCTACGAGATTTAACGTATAGTTTATAAAGTTGGATGCGTAAAGAGGTTTTAATAATAAAAACTTATTCTATTTCAAATTCCACCACATATTGGAAGTTTTTCACTCGAAAACATCCAACACTGCTGTTATTCACCTGTGAGCAATATGTCACAATTGGGCTTATAATTGTTTGGTAGATGCACTCTTTTACCTTCCTGAAGGGAGGTGCTATTTTATAAGAGAACTCACCGAAGTAAAAGCTCTATACCTTACGAGATAATAAAGGTCCGCATATCAGACGTTATACCGTTGATGGAGTTCAGATGTGTTCCGCAATCAAATTGGATCTGACTCAATGTTTATAGTCGAAGTCGGCAAGTACTTTTTTTTTCTTCGTTCATTTGAAGTCTATTACATCAGGTAGACTTCTACTCAGGAGATTCAAATCGTCAATGCATCTGAGCTTCTCTCTAACCTAAACTAATTAAAAAATTGGTTTCAAAGTTCTATTAACTTAGAGAGATTAATTAAGTTTTTACAAAAAATCTTTTGTCTTTAAACCTCTCTCGGGCTCTGTACTTAACAAATAATGCAATAATTTGCCAATGTTCTTTCTTCTTTGTATTACTAGCTGAATTTTTCCCGTACAACTACAAATTATATATTTTTGATATCTCGGTAGTTTTACAAATACCCAAAATTCGTTAAAGTTTCTTTTCTTATCATTGAAATTATAAAAATAAATTTTTGTTTTCGCCAATCGTGATCTTGACCTCTCAAGAAATATGGGTGAATAAACAAACAATGACCAAAACAATTAGCTACTCCTAACTAAAGGCAAGTGCAACAAAAGCGCGCAGATAAACACGAACTTTCTAAAACGAAGGTTGCGTGCGTGAATGGAATGATCTTGAAATGAATGACTGAGCCGGCACTAGTAAGTCTTGTAGTATAGTAGGAGTAAAACAAATGCTTCTATGGGAGGCAAAAATCATACATGTCTAGCTATGTAGAAAAAATAAATTGGATCAATGTTGCTATGAGAACGGGCCGGCAGGATAACATTAAATTGGCTCTAAAGAGCCAGGAGTATTTTGAAACTTGTGCATAAGTAAGGAATTTGTTGTTACCGCACTCATTTTTCACCTACACGGACTTTTTGAGTTCCTGTGTGATAGAATAAATTATGAATTCTTTTAAGTGTTAACATTTTATCTTTCTGAGACTATTCCTGACCTAGAAGCAGTTCAAAGTTCAATAGGTCGAAAGACGAAAGCTCTATCTTAGTTGACCTTCCAATTTGAATGAATTAAATCATTGTAAAAGTTTTCAGAATGAATTTGTTATCAAAACTGGGAAAACGTATATGCGATAAGATTCAATTGATTTCGATACTTACCCTGATAATCCCCCAAATAGAAATTTCAGGGCGTTGGACGTCTTCTTCGGAGTATCCTTATCATTTGAACTCATTTTAACCACAAATCACAAGTTAATTAAAACAGAGAAACTTATATATTAGTTGATTACAACATAAAGGAATTAATTTACACGGGAATTTTTCAAATCAAGCAGAACTTTCTGTAATTATTCAATTTTATTGGGCCGGCCCGTCACTATACACAAAACGAAAGCTAGAAACCGTGCATATTCCGTGATGACAGCTGACACAATGAAAATGACATTTCTTTGAATCGACAGCTTTAGCTCTTCACGGCTTGGATGGAAAGCTCAATTGGCTATTTGCCCCACCAAACCCCGCTAAAGTTTCTTTTTTTAATTTGAAACAATTAAGCAGCACGCTGCATCATGACGTCATTCTGAATTAGCCTTCACTCCTATATTGCTATTGCTGACTCTTTCTCTAATAACAATAACAATTAATTATTTATATTAGTTATTACTATAAAACTGTTTTATGTGGATGTGCTTTTTTCAACTCCAAAAGATTTTTGTTGACAGGAGTGCTCTAATTGGGGAAATTGTGAGGATTGAGGATTGGCTTAAGTACGCACCCAATGGGAGGCGTTTCCAACAGAGGAGTCCAAGAACTATTGGCGCTAGTGTCGCGCACGCATACATTACTTTAGCTTTTTGCCGAATGGGGGCGTTCCCAAACGGAGGAGTCCCAGAACTATTGGCGCTAGTGTCGATTCTCCGAATGTAAATTTCCCAGAAATTGTTACGCACTCGAGAAGAAGATGGCGCGAGTATAAAATAAATTTAACGAAAAAACGTAAATTTATCTGGAAATAATTATTTTAACATTTTCAATATATTTAAAAGTACCATATTAATGAAATTATTCTTTTAAAAACACAAATAAGTGTAAATAAAACAAAAAACGAGAAAATATTAAAATTAAAATACAGGGTGATTAGATTAGAGCAAAACAATTGAGTCAGCTGTTTCAATCGGTTCTGACAATTATTTGTTTTCCTGTATTTATAGGTTAGTGCACGTGTGCCGAGTGCGGTTTGTTGTGATATTTACATTCAAGGTAGAAACAAAGTATTCTGTCGAATTAATTGTTATTAAGAAGTTCTGTTTCATATAAAAAGAAATAGCAAAATGGACTTGGAACGAAAAATTCGAGAGGATTCTCAAGAAAAACCCGCGCAAATTATCCACACAGCAAACGCTGATGATGGCAAAGCTGAATCAGAACAAACAGCAGGTAAAAATATTCTATTGGAGACAAAGTAAAGCTAATTTCTGAAAATGCAAATATAGTAAGATTTAGCAATTTATTCTCAAAATGACATACACGGAAAAAGATTGAAACAATTTGGAAAGTTCAGCAATCAAGACTTATAAAAATGTGCTCACTGACGGAACAAGAAAGCAACTCTTGGCCAGGCTATGGTAAGGTAGCATCACAAAAGAAAATCTTAAGCGATGGATAAGACAAGCTTCATTTGTGTCCTTACTTTACAATGACACAACGATGTTAGCCAAAATTCTCGAGAAATACTTCCCAAGCCATGAAACAGAATCCCTCACTACTACATATATGAGAGCCCTAATAGATTAGAAAATCATTAATTTATTGAAGAGCCTCAGCTTTCGCAACGTTACAACGTTAGGTACGTCGAGATGGCACAAGAACTATATGTCGCATGAAGTACCAAAAAAGTATACAAAATTTATATTGTCCATTCCGGAATGGACCACAACATTTGAAATGATGTATAAGTCGAGTGATTAATAATTTTTTCATATCTGAAGTGTTGAAGTCGATCAAATGTATACAAAACTGCTATTATAAAAACATTTGCTTTCGGTTTGTTCTAAAACATGTTATGGTCCATTCCAGAATGCACTACCCATTTCACAATCTGTATACTCTAATCTAGTATGCCATGCGACATCTAGTTCTTGTGCCATCAATGGTAATAGTTAATTGGTATAATCGATTATATCCAAAGTTGTTTAGTCCAGAGCTAACCAGTCCTTCTAACATTAGGTAGGACGTGCTATCCTTTCGGATAGTCAGGCAGCCTTGATGGCTCTGAGTGGCCCTCGGGTAGCATCTAAGTTACTGGGGGATTGCAGGTCGTCTCTGGATAAGTTGTGTATCCACAAGGTAGGTGTCCCTTCAGTGTGTCCCTGGTCACATGGGGATCATGGAGAATGAAAGAGCTGAACTTGGACCGGAACTCGCCGTAGGCGTTGCCACTTCGAATGTTGGTTCTCTTATCAAAGCCGATGTTCATAGGAACCATCAGCAGAGATGGGAGAACCTGAGTAAGTACTTGTAGTTGCACAAAACTGTTTCTTGATGGACCCAATAGGAATATCTCCAATTTTCTTATGGGGCTCGGAAGGAAACAATGTAGAAGTGTGGTTGGCATCATCACCGGCCACAGCTCACTTCATGCTCATCTAACAAGGATGGGAGTTGTCGACAGCCCTGAGTCTGTCCTGCCTAGAAGGAGCGCCTTAGACAACCGAACACTTTTTGTTTGTGTGTCCGGCCTTCGCCCGGAGCAGGCTGGATACTCTAGGGTCTGCCCTTCTATATATAGATGAGCTGGAAAATCTTCCTCATCAAGACCTGATGTTTTTTTGGTGAAAGGGATTTTAGCAGGATAGCACAATGAGCCACTCTGGCCTCCGTGCTTGGGATGGGATCTTCTGTCCCACTGCTTAAAAAAAAACAAAGGAGCAATGCTTATGCAGCAGAAAGTAATATTACAATAATACAATACAATACAAAAATACATTATTGGCCGAGTCCAGTCCATAAACGATGGGTACATAGATCAACAGCTCATTAGTACTATAGATTAAGATAAGGAAGTTTAAGGAAGAAACATTAGCATCTAATAACATAAGATAACAAAAGCAAAGAAAGTGTAATACAATGAAACAGATACAGTAACAGAGAAACTAAATGTAATATTAAGAGCCTTAAACTAGTAACAACTAGCTTAGGGACTAACGTGTATAATTACAAAACAAGTGTGTAGGCTCAACAAGTAGCCAGTCTACAAGCAATAATTGCATTACAGTATCCTTCATAAATCAAAACAGAAATAAGAATAGGCAATAGCAAAAGTCACACGACAAGTGTGACTAGTAATTCAGAATTTTGTGTCTTTTTCCAGAAAGGGGTCCACAAGAAGTAAGAAATAGCAAGAAAACCAATTCGATATAATGAGCATTTGCAGAAAACGAAAGCTAGGTTAACAAGTAGCTTTTTATACCTTTTATAAATAATGCAAGTGTAGGTGCTGTTTTGACATTGTCCGGCAGTGCGTTATATATTTGTCCAGCAGTAGTTATATCCTCTGTCGTCTTCTTTCCGTTCTTGGTTTGTTAAGTAATATGTTATTTTTTGTGTTTCCTCGTCATATGTACATGCATATCAGAGTGCAGTTCAACAACCAGGTTCGACGTTATATTCCTGTTCAATACATTATACATAAACCTCGCCTTATAAGTTAGAATGATTTGCTTCAACGTTAATTGCCTTGTGAACTGAGAGACCAACAGGAAGCTAGTGTCCTACGGTAAACGGTACATCGCTTTTAAGGCCTTCTTTATTAAGATTTTAATATTAGTTTTCAGCCTTTGGGTCTAATGCGACCATTTTATAATATTATATCGAATGCACGACAAAATATGCGCGCTGTAAATAAGATTCGGTACAGGACTGGGCAAATTAACATTTCTTTTTATTATTCCAATCAAAGCTGAAAGTTTTGCTCTAGATTTCTTATGTGCTACTTCCAACTCAATTTGTCGTCAAACAGTAGATAGTCCTAAGTAATTAATTACAGAAGTTCTTAGTATATTTTCCGTTCAAATAATAAAGCGATAGCGGTTGGAAAAGTCTCCGATTGAGACAAGGCACTGGTAAGCGTGGCAACCATCAGAAAGGGAGCATTGGATGTGGAGGAAATAGCGTTCATAATTCAGAAGTATAGGGGTATAAACCTGAGACTAACAATAAGGACTACTTGCTAGATTATGGGGAGTAACTGCATAAAGGCAGTATGTACCGAGTAGGAGTAATTGCGTTAGGCCTAATACTAGGGGAATTCGATTCGATGAAATCTATATCGAATCGAATTTTTTCAAGGAGCATTTTCTACTGTTTAATACAATTGAATCGACGATTTTCCAAATTCAATAAAAAGGAATTGTCGGTTATTTTTGATTGACGCTGAAGAATATATTGGATGCGTTTAATTTTACTGGTAAAACATGCTATATGAAAAACCTTGATTCGATCGAATCGAATTCCCCGGTAGACCTGAATTAGGATTAACAATAGAAAAATGAAAAAAACATTAATGGTTCTTTTATTTTTTTATTTTTTTTTTTTTAGAGACGTTCAACACAAAAATACCAAATAATCAGTCAATATTACGTTTTTCAGGGCGACAACAAGAAGACGAAAGAAACGAACAAATGGAGAGTTCTAAGGACACCACAGAAAAACCCCAAAATATAATAAATAACTCCAATGATGACGGTAATACCAAAAATAATGATGTTCAAATGGAACAAATAGAAAGTTCTAAGGAGACCACAGAAAAACTCCAAAATATAATAAATATTTCCAATGACGACGGTAATACAAAAAGTAATGATGTTCAAATGGAACAAATAGGGAGATCTACGGAGACTACAGAAAAACCCCAAAATATAATAAATAATTCCAATGATGACGGTAGTACCAAAAATAATGATGTTCAAATGGAACAAATAGAGAGTTCTACGGAGACTACAGAAAAACCCCAAAATGTAATAAATAATTTCAATGATGACGGTAGTACCAAAAATAATGATGTTCAAATGGAACTAGAAGCCCACAAAAGTTTACCACCAACCGCTACTATAATTGAGGAACAAACAAATTTCCTTATTCCCAACAGCGCGGTAAATGATAATTTTCTGTACAATAACGACGCTGGTGCAAGTAATTTTTTCATTTCTATAACTCCAGCAGCAGAAGTTAACAAAAATATCGAAGATGATTCTGATTCTGATACAGATTCTAATAATTCCGTAGTCTCTTTTCCAGTTGAGTTGAATTCATCAAAGCAATCTCAAATAACATGTAACAAATCATTAGAAAATACTGGACTTGGAGCCATAGCATCGCAATATAATTCAACTTCAGAAAGTGAGTATAACACAGCCAGTAGTGCGGACGAGGATAATAGTAGCTCAGATTCTGTTCAAATTGTTGACGAAGTACCAATCTCGATACATAATCACCGACCTCCAATCAACGTAATCTCTTCCGATTCGGATTCAGATGTTGAAGTTATCGGTAATATAATTGAAGAACCAAAACTGCCTATAGATGATGATGATGAAACAAACAATGGCCGTCCTAAAGGACCAGTACGTGCAAAAGGAGAAATGCTTCTCGAAGATCTACCACCAATTGAGGATCTGCATATTACTGTCCCTGAAGAAGAATGCGTAGAGCTTGGAAAAGTACATTCAATTGTTGAACAATTAGTTTTGGTGGACTGTATACCAGGAACAGCAGCACTCAATCTAGATACGGTTCTTTTTCTTGAAAAAGGGCATAAAGTATTGGGCGAAGTATTTGATGTAATTGGTCAGGTTTGCAGTCCTTTATATTGTGTCAGATTTAATTCGAATAAACAAATACATGAGAAAGATATCAAAGTAGGTCAAACAGTGTATGTAGCGCCACGGACAGAACATACGCATTTTCTGATTTTATCTAATATAATTTCAATTAGAGGCTCTGATGCCAGTTGGGAAGATGATATTGAACCACCGGAAAAACATTTAGAATATTCCGATGATGAAGAAGAAAGGAATGCAAAACGTACCGCTATAAGAATTAGAAAGCAACATGCTGAAGAAACGGATCCAGCTAAAAAGCAAAAGGCATTACAATCTTCTACATCACAAGCTCAGGATCAACAACATAGTTCACCACAGTCACAAAATGTCCGATCACGAAGAGGACAGCAATATCGTGGTCCTTCTCGTCAATATGATGGAGTAAATCAAGGCTCTCAAATGCCACCACCTTTTCAATACAATAAAAGTAATACCACTTGGCACGCGAATTTCTCAGGTCCAATATCATCGCGTTTCCCCAATCCTTACTCTCAGCAATTTAACTATTCAGGAAATAACGGGCAACAGCAATACAATAGTCCTCCTCCTGAATATTCGCAATATGCCGCTCCGAATAATAATAATTCGCAATTTATTCCTCCTAACCAACGTTTCGCTTATGGATCATCCAGACAACAGTCAACTTCTCCTAATCCACATTATAATACTAGTTTTACTCCACCGCAATTTATGTCACCAAACCAATCCAATTCACATTTTGTCCCTCCCAATCAATACAACAACTCGCAGTTCATGCCGTCTAATCAAAACAATACACAGTTTAGGTCTCCTAACAGCAGCAACAATCCACAATTTTTCAACCAACCACCCCCACCACCACCTCGACAGTAATTATACTTATTATTAATTTTTTAAAGTTACATTTAGCTGTTTGTTATTTTGTGTGTATTGAAATGCACCTTTATGGAATAAACTTTTTAAATAGCTCATTTGAATTCTTTTAATTTCTCAAGCTTATTAGGAATAAAGGGTAAAGTCTAGTGGTCTCGTCGCAAAAGATCACATTTATATATATTTTCGGTTCCTATCTATGTATGGTCAACGTTCAAGTTAACTTAACTAAGATGACACGCAAGACATTAATCGGACACGCTCTTAGCTCGCCGTTCTTGGATCAAAGTCTGCCGCAAGCGAAGCCAACTCTTTGATTGAATAGCTTATTAAAAGGGATGTTTGGACGATTTGTAGGTATACCAAACGGGTGGGTACACACACTGGGCGTGTATCAGATTTTTTAGAACGTTCAGAGCGCTCTGGAAAAAAGATACAAATCCGGAGTGCTCTGAGTGTTCTTGTAGTTTTTTTTTATATTGGCAACACTTATTACTTGTGAAATATCTATTGATAATTCAAAATTCTTTATAAAAATAAATAAATAATAATAATGAAGTTATAAAAATAAATAAGGGGTGTAGGAAAGGATGCAAATATGGAATTAAAAAAAGTATTCACATTTTCAGTAGGATTCTTTTTGTGCTCTATTGGTATTACTGACTGATTGCTCTAAATGCTCATCTACGATTAGTTAACTCACTCTGAGCAATAATAAAGATACACGTTCATAGCGCTCACAGTACTCTTTGAAAGTAAATAAAGATGCAAGAAATCGGTGTTAAGATCGCTCGGAGTGCTTTGATCAGAATAAAGATGCACGCCTACTGCTTATTCAACGTTTTTGTCAGGCTTATTAAGTATAAGAAAAAAGAAATATCCCCACTACGTGTAACTTCTATGTCATGCAATTTTTTATCAGTCTTAAGAATGCCATTATTTGCAGCCATTAGTCGACGATCATCTTATCATTTTCAAATGTCCTGGTTAGTGCAAACATTATCAATAGACTAAGGAAACTTAATATACAATTACTATTCTCTTTATGGAACAATAATTGAATTCTTGAAGCAGAGCAAATACGTCGATTTAGAAGGCTCATTTGAAATTCTCGATTGGAATAATTCCCAAAGAACCTTTAGGAACGTTTTATAGAGTTGTCGGTGCTTTTCTGGTATAGAATGTGGGGACTCAAAACAGGAATGATTAGTGGTCATACCTTTTGATCATAAGATGGTTACATATTTTGCTGGGCATGTATTTACATGTAGGAACCTTTCTCCGCCACTTCTCATCTAACCAGACTCGTCTTGTCAAAATAATCCATTAACCAGTTCATTATCAATAACCGGTACTCTTCATTAACCAGTAGGTACTTCCAAAAATCGCATTGAAAGTAATCTCTAGCCATCAACAATCAGGCAGTCGACAAGTGACCGATAACCTGATAAGACGAGAAGCATTCTCTTGAGCCGGGTGGCAGATTTTCGTTGTAAATTTCAATGAATTCAATTTGAATAAAACCTTTTCATACCCTAGATGAAATCTATAGGGTATACTAAGTTTGTCATTCCGTGTGTAACACCTCGAAATAATGATAGAGAAAAATCGATTGAACACCCACGCATAATATTAAAAGTTATTTTGATTTTTGAATGTCCTTCCGTCTGTCCGTCCGTCCGTCCGTCTGTACGCACGATAACTCGAGAACGCGTATACTTAGAGAGCTGAAATTTTGTACACGGACTTTAAAACTAAGTTCGAAAATGAGAAATCGGGCAACTCCTTCGTGGGGTTGCCATACAAAACTTTCGTTTTCCACCATATGTATATTTGGACATTGCCTGAGAACGCATCGAATAGAGAGCTGAAATTTGGTACATGATGTTTTCATTGTACTAGCAAATAAAAATTCAAAAATGGACTAAATCGGGCAACTCCTTGGTGTTGCCATATAAAAATTTAGGTTTTCTACGTATACTGTGAAAACGATCAGTGCAAGATATTTTTATTGTTCTAAAAACTTCTTCAGAATAAGAAATCCTATAAAATTGGTTATAATAATTTTTTCTGTCCGATAAACCTTTCTAGAAATATATGCGAAAAACTACTTGAAAAATGAACCTTGCACAGAAGAGTGACACTGACAATACGAAATTTCATACGGGCATTCATCTAGGGTATCATAAGAATTGGTCTTAGACCAATTCTAGCTTTTTTACTTGTTTCATAATAATTTTTATACAATGAACCCGGTATGCTAACTCCTTTAATACCCGCAGCCCTACATAGATATGGTATCCGAAGACGAGATCAAATATTGCACTGACACGCTTTTATAGAATTGACTTGTGCCATCATGGTATGCTCGATATAACTCGATAAGATATCGTGACGTGACTATATCAAACATTTTTGATTTCTTTACCCACTGACATTGTTTGAAATGAAGTTTTGGTAAAGAAAATGTTGCTAAATGAAATAGGAAATCAAGCAGTCAATGTTATGTATGGGCGGTAGTAGTGTAGATGAGCATAGGAATTCAATAGTAATATCGAGTAGTACACTATCGGCAAAAGCACTATTCCAATCAATAAGGAACAAACATTCTGAAAGAAGGAAGTCTCTTATGTTACCATAAATCGCATTGACAGACTTCCCATAATGTAACAAAGGTGCGCTGATAGTGCATTACCTTAACTGCAAATGCGGAAATTCAAAAGAAAAAATCTAAACCTGTTGCGGTGGCTCTAAAAGTGCATATTAAGTCAACTGAAGTATACTTAAAATTCCGCTTTTTAAAAACACACCACAGCTGGAACACCACCTTGCGTAGATAATCGCATGAATTTAAATGCAAATTAGCTCTGATAGTAATTTTTCACTGCCATATATAAATGAATAAAAATACGCCTCAAAATTTAATTTACAACAATTCTTCAGAGAAATGATAGTCGAAAGGTTTCCCGTTTTACTACTAGTAGTAACATTTATAACAAATTTTAAATGTGTGATTAGTGAAAGAGAATTACTTACCAAAGGATATCAATTTTTTGACAAAGACATTGATCCTATCCATGGTCGTGAAAAGCGCAATACAGAAAGAATCGCTGTAACATTCCCAGGAACAAAATGGTGTGGTCCTGGAAATGTTGCTGATGGCTATGATGACTTGGGAAAGTATAAAGAAACTGACATGTGCTGCAGAGATCACGATAATTGTGAAAATATTCCTGCGGGTGAAGAAAAATATGGTCTTAAAAATGATGACTGGTTTACAAGGTAAGTTTTAAATTAATATTTTACCTTAGAAATTAGACGCTAATTATTTTAATTGTGTATTTATTCGGAATAAGACTTCATTGCGATTGCGACAAGGCATTTCATCAATGCTTGCATACCGTGAATGGCACTGTATCAAATGTGGTTGGACGGCAATACTTCTTGGTGAGAGATAAGTGCTTCAAAGCAGAATCTCCAATTACGGAATGTATCGAATATCAATCTAAGTAAGTGTAAATAATGTTTTTTTTTTTTTTTGTTAAACAAATTTTCTAGTACTATTGTGGAAGATAATCTGTATTAGTAGTGAAGGCATAAGACATTTTTATGACTGCTTTTTCGAAATAATAATCATTGACCTTTGGCGTGAGAATATTTTTCGTCATTCTTTGAACTATCAATCACCTTAATCGATATCCTAGCCCAGGCTGTGGACACTTCTGTAATAGGAAAAGAAAAATATAGTTATTACTGAAGAAAACAATATGGATAGTTTTTCTTTTCTTTTTAATTTATTCAAATTTTAAGAAGCTGCTGGCAGTGTATGTAATAAATTTTGTGAATCTAATTTCCTGTAATAAATGTGGGCAACTAATTAGCGACGATAGCTGTGAGTGTAAAATATCATTGATTCGCAATAGCCATCCCCTTTAAATTCAAATAAATTGCTGTGAAAGTAACACACAATTTGGCACATGGCTTATCGGCCAGATTTGTGGAAGTAGTAGGGTCTTAGCACAGACAAGAAATACCCAGTTATCGACGGTAGTACTAAGTGATGTATGGAAAAGCTCATAGCAAACCGCAATAACTCACTGATCTCGGCTAAGTATATCATGGATACGAACCAAAAATGTTTTTCAATATAGGCAAAAAATTCATTTCTTTCATAGAATTTAAACCGACCTTATTTCTTCAGAATTCGTGTGGCTGAAGACGATTCGAATAAGTGGTCTGGACAGTCTCGGCTTCGTGGAAGTTGGATTGATTTAGTTGCTTGGGCTTGTTAGCTAAAAAATTTTATGAGCGTAGATCTAGGTACATATACGGCGCGGATTTCTGTCTCAGGCCTTTATAAATTGATTTCAATGTAGGCAAGAATTGATTTATTTCTTAGAATTGAAATCGACTATATTTCTTCAGAATTCGATTGCATTATTGGTGGCTGTAGACGGTCCGAACAAATTCTGTCTGCCGTCTTGCTGAAATTTCAATGTGCACTCCCAAAAAATGCAAAATCTACCTAATTTGGTTGTGGCGATTAGTACCCATGCCAATAAACTTCGCCAAAGTGTGTAATTTTGTATGCATAACCAACTAAACCCCCCCTCCAAAACCAACTCAACTCTCAAGACCACAGACAGAATTTGTTCGGATCGGATCGTCTACAGCCACCAATAATGCAAACGAATTCTGAAGAAATATAGTCGATTTCAATTCTAAGAAATAAATCAATTCTTTCCTACATTGAAATCAATTTATAAAGGCCTGAGACAAAAATCCGCGCTGATATACCTACCTAGATCTGCGCTCATAAAATTGTTTAGCTAACAAGCCCAAGCAACCAAATCAATCCAACTTCCATGAAGCTGAGACTGTCCAGACACATCTTATTCGAATCGTCTTGAGCAGCCACCAATAATTTAAATTCTATGAAAGAAATGAATTTTTGCCTATATTGAAAAACATTTTTAGTTCGTATCCATGATATGTATATAGGTATAGCCGAGATCAGTGAGTTATTGAAGTTTGCTCTCTTCCATACATCAATTTCTTAGTACTACGATATATACTGTGGTAGTACTACCGTCGATAACTGGGTATTTCTTGTCTATGGCCTTAAACCATAGACACACAGCACGAACTAATGAATCATTTGTACAAACCATTCATTAAAATGCCGTGTGTTACATAGTATACGTCATTATAGCTCGAAAATAAGATGATAATGAAGTACACTAATGAAGTGTTTTCCTCCTTCATTATAGCTATAATGAGGAAAAATGTGCTAGATTTGGCATATAATGTAAATCTGGAGCTCCGCTGTGCATCTACCGATTTGAAAAATAAGAAGAAGAAATGCAAAGAAATGCAAATCACAAATTATATTATTAATATTTTTTTAAATATAATGTTTTTTCTCATTTGTTAATTGTTAAATTCGAAAATAAAATAAATGAAAACAAAGTTTATCGCGTTAATTCGATTCATATTGCTTCTTTAAGGTGATAAGTTCATCAAAACCAGTTTGACAGCACAACTTAATTAAAGATATGGCTGTGTGTCCGCAGTTTATAATGAATCATTATAGACTAATGAGTCGTTAGTTTTTTCTTCATTAAGAGTGCTGTGTGTCTAAGGCATTAGTCTCCTCAGTCATAGCATGCCTTGACTACGGTTTCCTGGAGGACCACTGTAAAGATCCTGGTTTAAGCGATTTAAATATTTCGGATTTCACCACTTAAATACAACCAGTGCTCTCTCTAATCACAGACAAGAAATACCTCACTTATATACTTAAATACTTCACTTTCTTAGTACTAGCGTCGATACCTGGGTATTTCTTGTCTGTGCTCTAATGTTATATCTTTCATTTAAAGCCACACTTCCAAATCATGTGACACAGCTGATTTTATACATATTTCGAAACCAAAAGTAAAAGCAAAAAAGATTCACCTTCCGAAATTCGTGCAAAGAAGCACGATCTCAGCAGAGACGTCACCGAAGCAAAGGGTGCACATCCATATAGTTTCCAAGAAATTTGGAGGCATTCCCAAATTCGTCCTATTTTGGTTAATTTCTTGATTTATTTAGAGCCCTAATTTTTAGGCAGACACAACCTAGGATGGTATTTGGGTGCACTGCATACTAGCAATCTTAGCAATCTTTTACCGATTGTTATATTGGATTAATGTTGTCCGCATGCACAAATACCTACCTCACATTTGTATTAGATTATAGCAGTGCCGGACCTAGGAAAGTTTTGAAGGGGGGCAAAGACGTTAGTTACCGCCCCCTCTAATAACGATTTTTAATTGGGGCAAATTTTATTACAGTTCCAGGGTATACTACGCATCATATGATAGATGACCTATTTATACTTCATACCATGGAACTAGAACCCAAATTATTAAAAACAATTTGAATTCGAAACAAATAATTGTTAAATAAAATGAATTTGAAATTCAAACAAAAATTAAAATCCATTAAATGTCGTTTGAATCTCAAACTGTTTTAGAATAAAAGGAAAGTAAAAAATCGTATCATTACAAACACAGTTTATTTTATATCAGAAACAGACATGCAATTTCAATATTGATATATTGATAATGCAATTATTTCAATTGCAATACAAAATTTCAGAGCCACTTGCGGTTTACGATAGTAAGAATTCAATTAGAGTGCTTACATTTGATTTATCACTTGATTTCTCATTTGATTTAAGAAAGCTCCGCGCACGTACAAAACGCGAGCAAATATTGTGAAATTACTTGTCTATATGAAAAATAAAAACGAAACAGACACTTCAATTTGACAAGTGTCAAATATTAGATGTCAGAAAAAGTTGTAGCCAACATTGCAGTATTAAATTCGGTTCTAAAAAGTTCGTGTATTAAATGATTATGGCTTATAACTAGGGTCATATTGCAATAAACTCGTATACCGCGTACGTTTTTCGCAATTTCAATATTGTGTTCCAATGTATTACATACTGAGTGTACACCGAGCGTATACTGAGCTGTTTCTCAGTATATAGAGACAGATTTTCGGTTGAGCGCAAAATGCAATATTGAAATTGCAAGTCTGTCTCCGGTATGATTAACATAAAGATAACAAATTAAAAATTTAAATTATGTTAGAGATTAGTTTTTATTTTTGCCGCTTTTCAATATGAATCTTTTTCTCGGCTAAAACTACTCAAATTTGAGACGGTTTCAAAAAAACTCTGGGTAGAAATTCTGGCAAACTGCCGTTCAGGTTGAAAGGATTTATCCGATTTTTTACTCAGATTCAAAGGCCTTAACTCCGGCTAAAATGGCTAAATTTAGCTGGCATAAAAATAGCTTTCTGGTAAATCTCTGTGTTTGTGCCTACTGTCTTATATTCTGTCTACATTCAAGGTAGGATTGATGGATGATGGGGAACATAGGGTTGTCAGCCACATTTGTACAATTTTTGAATTCATTTCATTTATGATACAAAGGTAAAATTTGAGAATTTAGCGGAATTTTTAGTTTAATTAGCTTACAGAGGCTTACAGACTTAAATTTAATAGATAGTAAACTGATTGACTGTATAAGTATAAGCACAATTGAAAGTATGATATCAGCAAGGGAGTTTTTAGATTCCGGAAAGAAGACTGAAGTATTAAGTATGATCTGAAAAAAATTTCCAATTCTTTTAATTAGATTTTTTCTCGTTTAGTTGGGTTGGGCTCAGAAGCTCGTCGTATTGCCGCCCCCTTAAATCTAGCGCCCGGGACAAGTGCCCAGCGTACCACCCCATAGAACCGGTCCTGAATTTTAGTAAAATCTTGTGAACTGCTTCCGTGCAGACTGTGAATTCGAGTCAAATAAACGGCAGTGCGCCAGAAACCCATACCTGACTTACTACAATTTCTATTATATTGGCTGAGGTCCCTTGAATCAATGAGCTTACTATATATTCGGCAGCCACCTTAAAAAAAACTTCTCATTCAGTTTGAGAACTGTTAAATAGCAATCCACGCATTTCATCAATTAAAAAAAAAACAAACCTTGAAAGGTGCTAAGTTCAGATTGTAGAGCAGATAAAACATAGATTCCTCTACTCTTGAGGTGATCACAAAATCCATAATCCGAAATGCGATATATACTTATAATGAAGAAGAATTCAATGTTAACCATCCGATCTTTCAGTGAAATTGTCATCCGTACGTTCCAAGAATGAGGCGCAACCATTTTCGCTAACAGTCCATCGCTTCGTGAGTTTTTCACGACGACGACGATAGAGGCAGTTCGTCCTTAAGCGAACTACGTTGGAATTGTCGTACAGTGCCCAGGAATGACGCTTTTTCGTCAAATCTTTGCTTTAGTATTTGCGAATCAATCGGATTTGGAAATCATAAAAAATCATATGATCGTAGGTCACGCGGTTTTTATCTGTCTGTTCCAGATAGAATTTCGATAAAATTAGTTTCACAATCTTGATGCTTCTTATTCAATGGAAAATTATTGGTGCTGATTCCTTTGATTATTTGAAATCGTTCTAAAAATGTCTTCATAGAAATTGCAGCTACTGCAAAATCAATAGCCTCAATTTATTCTCATGCTTGATTTATTGGCACTAGATCTCCACGGCAGCGGTGTAGCGGTAATCACAGCAGTCAGTTTAAGAGCGGGGGATTGGTGGATGGAGAGGAATTTTAGGCATTCCAATATACTCCAGAAGATAGACTGTAGTGATGATGATGATGTCTATTCAATGGTGCCCAGCAGGAGTGACTGGAACGGGAAGGAGTTGGTGGTAATATCCGATATTTTCAATTTTACGGATGGATCCAAGCCCACGTCACAGGGGCTGGAATGTACTCCAGAGACTGACAGTGGCACGAATCCTATAGACTGCCGAGCAAATGCAGTGTGTTTCAGGCAGACCTTACAGCGTTTTACCAGGTGACGGGAGTTCCTGTACAGCATATCTGCATATACAATGACAGCCAGGCAGCCATTAAAGCGGTGGATGCTGTGCTAGTAAAAGCGAAATTGGTGCAGTTATTACGAGTTGACCAAAAAAAAACTCTGAAATGGATAGCTCGTCAGCAGTAGTTTATGTGAGAATCCCGATCGGAGCTTTAAAAGGGAGATCATCAGGGAGGTCTATCAAAAGGTAAGCTTCTGGTTGATCAACAGAGAAACCTGCCGTTTTACGAAGCAATTATGGCCTGCATATGATAGGTGGAGAACAAACGAACGTCTTAATGGTAGTAGAACTAAGAGCTCAGATGTATCTTGAGATTCCTGAGGGAAGCAGGATGGCTCCAGGGCAGTTTCAAAAAGGTTATCCCATGAGCTCAAGGAGCACAATGAACACGCTGGAGGTCTAAGTGAAGCAGGCCAATTATCTCTAGCAGCATTCCTCTTACTTTACCTAATCTAAGATGTCGTTGCAAGGCCACCAGTTACTATCCAATCAAGTAGTATTTTTAAATGCCAATTAGCATTGCCAAAGTTAAATATTTTACGCACTAATAGCAAATCAAAAAATACGCTGACTCCAATAAGCAAATTTATTTCTCTTTTGTGATGGTCAACAATATCGAGGTTTCTTGGTGCATTCATCTTGACTACAATAGTTTTAATATAGATTTAAAATTAAGGTTAAAAGTAAGGTCGACATATGAGCCCCGAGGACACTGCGACCAAAGTCGGTCTATTGTGTCATCCCTTAAAGTTCTAGGCATATTATATGTTTGGATCAGAGGTTTCGTCTTTCTCTTCGCATATTCGACACAGTTCGTTGTTGAACTTGCCAGAGGAGATTATTTCTTCCTACTTTTGTAGTTCCTCCCTAAATTGGTTTTTTCGTAGCCAAACTGTTAGGTAGCGACCAGTATACGAGCTTTCGGCTCCGATCTTAGCCAGACCGTCCGCATTTTCAATTCCTTCCACTCTTTCATATCCAAGGATCCAAAGCAAAGTTATTTTGTTGCAATCTAGACAGCAGCTGGAGTTTCGTATGGTAGTTCTAGACGTTTCCACTTGAGAGCGCAACTTGGATAACTTTCGATTTAAATTTGCAAATACCATTAATATCAATTTTTGATTTTTTTTTAGCTTATTCAAACGGAGTTGTAGCAGTAGATAACAAAGTTTGGTCATTTTTAGGGTTCCGTACAAAAATAGGAAAAAAACACGAAACCCTTATAAGATCGCTCGTGCATCCTGCAATCTGTGTTGTTAAATGTGGAAGCATGAAGACAATAGTTTCGCTTATTTGTCATCTCTATGATACACGAATTTATCATGTGGAAGAATGCGTCATTAGACTCCATGACAGTAATTAATTTGTGAGTTCACTAGTGATTTTGGTGCCACCAATTCATATTAAAAAAGAAATTAATTAAATAAAAATACTTTAAAGAAATATCTTCTTTATTCCCTTACTAGAAATACCAAAGGATTTATTTCGACGATTCTTGAACGATTTGGTTAGATGATAAGAAAGCGAATCGTCTTGAAGAAATGAATACGTTTCATATACATTATATGAAAGTAACTCGTCAGGAAGGGATGATGGCAAATTACTTTAACGTATCGCGTAGAAGATACGCATTCATTTCTACAAGATGTTTTGCCTTCGGGGTGACAGTTTCTCTCGTTGGAAGTTAAGAGTGCAATACGAATATGATAATCATCCACGAAATATTTTATCGTCCAGGTAATAAGAAAGTGAAACTTTTGCGTTTCGCCATGTTTGCCGGGAAGGAAGCGCAATAAGCCCGAAAAATTGGGACATTTCCAACTATGTGGTAGAATTATGTTTATGTATTCGTTAATCTCATGGAAGTAGTTAATCTTTAATATTTTTGAAGGGGGGTTTGGCGTATTTATTTACAATGAAATATGTGAGCTGTCACTGACGCATTGAAAAAAAAAAAGTTGGGAACACAAAAATGTAAACAAAGAATAATTTTGAACAATTATCTTGATATTTTCGTATTCCCATCGTTTTCTCATTTCTTTTGCACATATTTGCGGAAAAGAAACTTTCTAATTTAATTTCGATACTTCAACTTGCCTGAAAAACATCTTTCCGGGATTATTTCGCCGATTATTCCAACAGCACCACACAGCACAATTCATTATTGAAATATTCAACCTTTTATGAACTTAGTCCAAGGCTTAATCACTAAATTCTCACTTCAAATGTTTTTATTTAAAATTAACACAATTAACCGAACAATTAAAGGTTTTTTATTTAAATATCATAAAAAATACAAAACTCGGCGCAAAAACATGAATCTGACGTTTATCTGTGAATCTGTGCAGTGCTGGGCGTAATCAACTACATTTGTAATCAGATTAATAACCATGATTAAATCAATCATGATTACATCAATCATGATTACATCAATCATGATTACATATCAATCATGATTACATATCAATCATGATTACATCGAGTAATCTTAGGAAAATGTAACCGTAATCATGATTACATTTATTTTGATTACAAATGAAACTTATCAAGAGATTTCTAAGAAAACAAACAATCTGTGATCGTAAGTAAGAATTTTATTGTAGAAAACTCCAAGGCACTGTTGAATTATGTATTAATTGGAGTCAGTATAAAGAATGCAAGTGGTTCGATTGATAAAGATACGCAAATATTTGATCATCAACTTAAATTCAAGGATCTTGATTATGTGGTAAAAAAGGTAGCGAAAAAGATTAGATTTCTGGGGCGTATTAGAGAGTCGTTGAACACAGAAAATGCAATAATGCCTTTTAACGCTTTGATTTAGCCACACTTTTCATATTGCTCCAAATCATTATATGCTAGTTCGAATGAGTCCAAGGGCAGATTGCAACTATTGTAGAATAAGACAAAGTGAGCTATTCGGAAATGCAGCATATATACACCAGTTAGAAGCATGCTCGAAGCGCTGCAATATAGGTAAATATTACTGACATGACAGCAAGAGTGAGGATGAAAGATTACATTTACTAACTACTACCTAACAAAACGATACAGTATTGTTTTTGATATCAGAAGACTCTAACTCTACCTCCCTATCTTAATTACTAATAATTGGTAAACACAATCCACAGATATCAGATATTCCATTACCATCCCACTACAGATATGTGCTTACAAACATTAGTTTATGTGCCAACCGATTTCGGAATAGAAATACAACAATGTTTGTTTTCTTTTAACTACACTTTTAAAACTCTTGCAAATTTGTAATCAAAAAATGTAACCATGTAATCATTATTACGGTTACGATTGATCAATCATTAATCGCCAAAAATGATTACTTTTCTGATTAATATTATCAATCTGTAATCATGATTACAGATTACAGATTGTAATCGTAATCATTAATCATCAATCAGATTGCATTTTGCCCAACACTGAATCTGTGAATTATATGATGGCAAGATTTCTCATTGCACTTTGGAATTGGGTGATTGTTCCCCTTTTTTTGCCTGGCGGCATATGGATAAACCAAGTAGAAATTATACGAAGGAGATTTCTCGCCTTAACAGACTGACAATTATTTTCAATAAATTTCAGTCTGTTAAAACGAGAAATCTCCTTCGTATAGTTTCTACTTGGTTTATCCAATGCCGCCAGGCAAAAAAGGGGGAACAATCACCCAATTTCAAAGTGCAATGAGAAATCTTGCCACCATATATAATTCACATTTACTTACTACCATGGCCCTGTCAAATGACCGTTTTTAAAATTTCGATTACAATTTCCTATATACAACCATAGCTGGCACAAGAACTAGATGTCGCATGGCATACTAGAGCAGAGTATCCAGATTGTGAAATGGGTAGTGCAATCTGGAATGGACCATAACATGTTTTAGAGCATGTCGAAAGCAAATGTTTTTATAATAGGAATTTTGTATACATTTGATCGACTTCGTCAACACTTCAGATACGAAAAAATATGAATCACTCGACGTATACATCATTTCAAATGTTGTGGTCCATTCCGAAATGGAGCACCCAGCCATACAAATTTTGTAAACTTTTTTGGTACTGCATGCGACATCTAGTTCTTGTGCCATTTATGATACAACGTAATCGTATAATAGGTTTTTCAACATTTACTTCTGTTTTTATTTTTTGTTTACTGGGAAAGAGTTGTAGTTTACCTTGCCAACCAAAATTATAAGCTATGTTATATACCGGTCATTTGACCGGGCGCGGTAGGAATAGGTACACGAGAAGTGTCGGTAGGAATAGTGTAAAATTTGTACTTGGTGTAGACATCACTTTTTTTTTTTAATGTGATCATGAATAATATTATCAACGTACAAATCTCGATCGCTGGCGATCAAACATTTATTTTCCAATTCGCATAACATGGCGGCTCAACCAGAATGAAAAAAAAACTTTAATCTCAGCCGGCAATTAAAGGACGTAAGAAAGTGGTGAAATTCGGTCATTTGAAGGTAGATGACCTTTTTTCATAACGGACAAGTTATAGTGAGATCAAAGCTTCTCCGTGAATAAAAAGTGAGCTTAAGTGGAGAATCGGACAACAAGGTGCCTCGATTACCTAGGGGTGTAGAGAACAGAAGTACGAATCAGAAAATCAAGGTTCCACCCAACAATTATTATTACTGATTCTACCATACATATGTACACATACATATATAACTGGTAGCTAGCTCATGATAAAGCGCAAAACAATTCTCTATCAAAATTTTTGTATTTATTTTATCTTCAAAAAATTTCTAACGTTTCTTATCTTTCTTTCAGCATTCTAGTTCGCCGTTGTGTTAAATATAGCTATGATACCACACAGCCTAAAATATATCAGTGGTTCGACCTTCCTTTGTACGACATTGAAGCGTATCCAAATTTGAGGGACGAAGACTATTACAAATCAGAGTATGAACACCATGAAGAGCAGCAAAATATATTGTTAAACGAAAACTCAATATAGTAACACCTAAGTTAGTTGCGCATTATTCGCGTTACGCATATTTTTTGTTGTTTATTTTCCGGGCCTATCCCTTTTTATGTACTTCATTAAGGGCCTTTAATTATACAACAACAAGTCAGAAATAAAAATAATTTCATTTTATATTATGTTTTTTCGCTTTCGTCTATTCGTCATCCATAATCCTGATGAAAATAAAGTTCGAGGATTGATAAGGACTCAAACATGTAGAGATAAAGAATTTGTGATGCACGTTAGCTCAATAAAGATACACTTGAAAACCATAGTCGTGCAGCAAATTACGACACGAATTCGGCACCGAACTCTCTCTAGAAGAAGTGTAGTACAGAAATGTTCCTAGCATTAGATTAAAATCATTTTAGCTTCCATCCTACAATTAATAACAAACGACAAAAGAGTTATAGATTTCATAGAATGTTCGAAACAGCAGCACTTACATACAGTATGATCAAACATAAAGTAAAGTAAAATCCCGAGGAGGAATTGAATTTTTTTATAACCAACTGACGAAATATCATGGATGTGAGATTTGTATTACGCTGATCACATCTCGAACATCCCGCTTTGTAAAGAAATAGACGCATGGAAGTTCAGCAACTCCCTGGAAGAAAACAATCACCATAAAGCTCTCAAGATCTAAGAGAATGTTGTAAATGGCTGGAATCATTTACCAATTTCAAACGTTATACCAAAACGCTATAACTTTGAAACACCTTTCAAGGTGATCTTAGGGGGACCATCAACAGTGGCACACTGGGTAGTTACCCTTTGAAAAAGGATATCTTAAATGATACATGGATGGGTTCAAAATGAAAGGCAGAGCAGGCGTGGCCATATATGGGCCGAAGTGCCGTCTCACAAAGGCACTGAGGCCTCACCAACCAGAAATACACGCCATAGAACATAATTCAGAGGTATATGCAGCAAAAATATACAAACAAAAAATTGTATGGGTGGGGGGAGGAAATCGTAACCGTTTCTGAGATTACGGGACTTTAAGATATTTGGGTATATTTTTATAGATCACCCTGTAACTTCTGAACGTTACATCCTATAATGATAATAATCTTGGTAGATAGATAATCGTTAGACCTTTCTAATGGTGGCTAAATTTCTTCTCTCACCCTTTTCGTTTTGAAGTTATGGCTCAAAAAAAATTAAAATTTCGGAATTTTTACTCGTTTTTTTTTTTATTTAACTACCATTTTTATTAAAAAACACGTCATCAATATCAATTTTTCATACTGAAATTAAAAAGTTCAAAAGCTTAGCTTTAAAATGACTTATCACACTCTGTACCGAAAATGTAACCCATTTTGCGTTTTTTGCCCTTTTTCTTAATCATATCCAGCGAAAATAGCTGAAAAAGTCCAAAAGTGCCAGAAGTAGGCAATTATCTTTTGGAAATGACCTTTTTCAGTCATTTTCGCTGGAGATGCTTAAGGAAAAGTGCAAAAAACGTTAAAAGGGTTACATTTTATCTATCTACTTCTACTTAAATTATCGTCATAGGGTGTAACGTTCAGAAGTTACAGGGTGATCTATAAAAACATACCCAAATATCTTAAAGTCCCGTTATGTCGGAAACCGTTACGATTTCCTCCCCCATCCATACAATTTTTTGCTTGTCTAAGCATGACCTATCCATAGCCTTCGGGTGTCAGATTACATACGGGACACCCTGTATACTGTATATATCAAACAGCCAAGCAGCTCAACGCATTAAATTCGTTTAGCTTTGAGTATAAGCTGTTATGCGACTTTCTTACTGTCTTGAAGCAACTGGCCGAAACAAACAAGGTGACGCTAATTTTGAGTGTCAAGACATGAAGGCATTAAGGGCAACGAGATTACGGACCACCTTGCAAAGGAACGAGCCAGATCTCCGTTTATTGACCCTGAGCTCGTTTTTGGACACCCAAAAGCCACTTCTCAGCTCAAATAAGTCAGAATTAAAAAGGCACACAGGGAAAATATCCCGGGGCTGAGACAAGCGAAGAAGTTTGTAAAGTACTTGCAGTAAGGCTCATAACGAACCTATTGACTTGATATTGCCCACTTATATATCATCTTAAAAAGATGGGTAAGTTCGATGATGAGACCTGTCACTTCTGAATGGAAGACGATGAAACTGCTGAACACGGTCTGTGTGAGTGTAAAGCTCTGTGCCGCATAAGGCTAACACATCTAGAAAATGCATTCCCATTGCCAGAAGATGTTGCAAAGATGGCCCCCAAAGAACGTCATAGGCTTTGTAAAAGACCTTAAGCTCGAATTTGCGCCGTAGGGCATTCAGGGGTAATGTGACAAAAGATCTATATAGGTCGCGGTGACTTGATGAGAAGCAGAAACTCTGTATGCATCCCCCACCAAATAATAATAATAATTTCACTCCTTTAGATTACATTCGTATTTACTTCGTAAGAGGATTCGACATCTAAAAACCCCGAAAAATATGGAATACACCAACCTGCAAAGGAATACCGAACCCGTAATGCGCACGATCAAAGCACTCTAAATGATGCCGAATTTACAATTGAACAACTTAGTGATCCAACAATACTTACATAAACGTGAAGTAAAATAATGATGTCCTCTCGCCTCCCTTCAATTGATCGCCAGATTAGACGAAGTAATAAGAAAAACTAGCACAACGCGCCAAAAGGAATTAAATATACACTAACAAGCTGATTAGAAGACCTTAGACTAAGCAGATAAAATCGACCTACTATCATTTAACAACAACAACATAAAAAACAAGACTAGCATTCTATAGAACTTGTTGCTATTGCAGAAGCCTGTGTACCGTGCAACTTCTTTTTAATAGAGAAATTGTTGGAATTCAATTGTTTCGATAGTTTTATCATTACTAAAAATGAAGGAGCAAATAAAGGCATAAACGAAAGGTTGAACAAAAAAAAAACACAGAACTGGTTTTCGGAAGACTCTGGGCAGTTTGGAAATGACAAATCACAAAATTCAGAACTTTGGTCACACCACGAACCAGTATCGATCTAGATAAATCTAAGAAAATGAGAGCTGAAAGCAATAAAAACATTTCCTTTGATATATACGAAAAAAAAAAAACAAAATATTACTATTAATAATTTCAGTGCTCTTTATTATTCATAATGTAAATTTTCTTAAACTAACAAATTCATAGACCCAGTTTAGACGGGTCAGTATGCAGCCTCTGCCGCACGAAATCTGTAGGTAGAACAATGCTTTATTCCTGCCCCCAGCCATCATCTTACCAAATATAGTTTTCGTGCGGTAGAGGCAGCATTCTGACCGGTCTAAAGTGGGTCATAGCAAAACAAAAATAAAATAGGATAAGAAGTTCATATTTCGCTAGGTCAAAACAAAGGGAACAATGGTAGGAGAACTTTAACTTCATTTTATTGCAAAAAACCTAATATTTAATTGAGTATCAATTATTTTTAATAACCTCATTACATTTAATTGGCTCAAAGAAACTAATAAGTTTATCAATTTTTCGTTTTTTTAAAAATCACCCTATTCACTTTTGACTGGTTCAATAGTTGATCTGCATTTCTGAATTTTCCATAGCTTCTAACCTTCTGTTTTGT
Organism: Dioctria linearis; assembly: GCA_963930735.1. Taxonomy (NCBI): domain Eukaryota; kingdom Metazoa; phylum Arthropoda; class Insecta; order Diptera; family Asilidae; genus Dioctria; species Dioctria linearis. Next base: position 44,327,513 of record OZ005740.1, read on the forward strand.
AATATCCGAGAGATTCTCTATCGGGTTTTAGTCTGGAGATTGGGCTGACCATTGTACTATGTACATCAATCTTCTTTTCATTCAGCCATGTTTTTAATAATATGAAAGTGTACTTCGAGTCGTTGGCTTGTTGGAACTTCCATTTCAATGGCATATTATCGTCGGTGTGTGGATGCATATCACTTTTTATTATATTTTTACACTGGAATCTGAACATTATGCCATGAATTCGATGTAGGGATCCCACTCCTTGACCGAAAGCACATCCCCAAACCATCACACATTTCCACCCTCCATGCTTCACTGTTGGAATACAATATTTTGGATTCAACCGCTCAACCGTCTGCATCACCATCTAAATTTTGATTCGTCAGAGAAGAAAACAGCTTTTCAACGGTGCAGCATCCATTCACCATGCCTCCTGGCGAAGTTCAAACGTACTTGTCTGTGCAGAAATGAATAGTCTTTTTTACAGTTCTATAACGATTAAGTTTGACCTGTCTAGCTCTGCTGTTTTTTTTTCAAATAAATAAATAAATTTCCTTAATACTCATCGGTTAAACAATAATAATCGTATAAAACCCCGCAGACTCCGAAGTGTCCGAACATGAACAGGGAGACTATTCTAGACTGTGACTCCATAAATGAAAAAAGTGCGAGAACTATATAGGACCCGAAAAAATAGCATACGTTGGGATGAGAGAAAGTCAATATTATTCTTAAGGAATTCGGCAGAATTATAATCCCTTATATTATGCATTAAAATGCAGTCCAAGTAGTGATCCAACTGACATCCAAAAATTTACTTAGTTACAGCTGATACGTAATCATATCTCCTGAGGCCCAAAATATATCTAGCGCACATGCATTGAATGCCACGTTTAGTTTCCTACGACCTGAGCTATTAATATCGCAGTATACACAAGTTCCGGACCGTAAGTAATAATAGGGACAATCAGTGCTTAAATGAGTCGTTCGAGTAGCAGTCTGGAGGTATTCTCTGCATGCCGCCACAGTAAACCTTTGACGCAGTAAAATTGATATGACTTTGTCAGGACAAGTCGCTATCAACAAACATACCTGAATTTTTAGCCACGGTTATATATTCAATACGAGTGCCATTTATGGCCAGTTTCACAGTCTGAGTTTAAACCAAATATTTAGTTTAAACTCGACGAATGAGTTTCACAGTTTGGTTTAAATCCAGGTTTAAACTAGAGTTTAAACCGTGCCATCCGTGGGCTTAAACTCATGATAAAAGTATTTGAAATGTATGACATTTTATTTTGACAGTAGCATTGTTTGCTTGTATCAAGAAAATAATTTTGTCATGGATTTAGATTTAGACATTTCTAGCAATGAAGGAGATTTTTTTGAGTTAAATTTACAATTCTGTCGACGACTGAGAGTAATTAGAAATCGGCCAAATCATTTTATTGAGTGGGACGATGTTGATTTTTATGCTAGGTTCCGTTTAAGTAAAGAACTTTGTCACTTTGTCTTCGAATCTATTCTTGTTCGTTTTCTTGCGATCTATTATATATCTTTTTTATGCACTAAGGAAGGCAATAGCTCAACTTCACTTATGCTAAAATTTGCATCCTTTTTGAATGTTGGCATATTTAAAATTAGCAAATAAAACTAATTTTTTTTTCTAATCTGTTTACTTTTCCAATTGACAGATTGATTGATAAAAAAATTGCTTCACAATGGTGGCGATAACCAATTTAGTTCACAATTTAATCAGTACTACCAACGTTACTAAAAGAATGCACTGTGAAACCCGATCTGGTTTAAACTACGTTTAAACTTGGAGGATGGTTTAAACTCGACTGTGAAACTGGCCATTAGGTAGGTAAAGAGATGGAAGGATGAAACGCCAAATGGCTGACTGAAAAGAGTTATGCTCAGAGTTTAATTAGGGTTCAATGATAACTTGCTTCTGAGTGACCAGTTAATATAAGGTTAGGTTAGGTCAGACTGGCAGCCATCGTGCGAACCCCTGCAATCAGCCTTACTTAGGGCCTGTTTCACAGTTCGACTTTAAACTGAGTTTAAACCAAACTGAGTTTCAAAGTGTTCGACCTTTTTTAATATGGTAGCACTGTGGAATTGTGAACTAACAATCTAATTTTTGTACAATTATGAACTAAGAAACTATTGTGATTCATTTACTATAAATAATCGTCTATGAGCACACGTCTCGTGATATTATTGGAATTGGCACTCTCAGGATTACGGGGAATACCAAATTAATGTTAAGTGCATCATCTAGTTCTGATAGAATTGGTAATTTCTTATGAAATCCTTCTTGTCGCACTCATCAAAATTATTTGGTTGATTTCTCATTGTTCTTTGTCGTCTGGATGTTATAGTTAACTAAGATAGAGATTACTCTATAGGATTTTTTACCGGGTTAAACTTATATTTGCTGAAGAAGGATTTTTTTTTGATTCTCCGGTATATAGCAAAAGCTAAAAAATGTTTTTAATTTGTTATTTCATTACACAACTCGTTATACTTTGGGTGACAAGTTTCAAGTCTTGGTTTGACTCATCAACAGGTCCCAAATAGCGAAATTGAGTGACTTGAAAAACAAATGAAAAATTAGAACAAAGAAAAGAAATGAAAAAATGGAAAAATTGAGAACAATAGAAGAAAACAAATTTTTTATTAAAAAAATTAAAAAAATTAAAAAAGCAGATTCATTCGATACGAATCGAACCTGTATTCGCCCGCAGTGGGCTGCAAAAGAAGAAAAATTAAAAGAAAGAAGAAGCGTTTCGTGTTAGCAGAAAACAACAAATTAAAAACATTTTTTAGCTTTTGCTATATACCGGAGAATCCAAAAAAAGTTCCTTCTTGAGCAAATATAAGTTTAACCCGGTAAAAAATCCTATAGAGTAATCTCTATCTTAATTTCTTCCTCCTTGGTATAAATAGGAGTGTTTTTCGCCTCATATAATTCACACCCAGAATTTGTTCTGAGTTTATATGAGAGGAGATCAATTTGATCTGTTTCAAGCGTCTGCAGCAGGCAGAAAACCAAGCTGCACCGATGAGTGGAAGTTTTTCTGCTAACACGAAACGCTTCTTCTTTCTTTTAATTTTCTTCTTTTTCAGCCCACTGCGGGCGAATACAGGTTCGATTCGTATCGAATGAATCTGCTTTTTTAATTTTTTTAATTTTTTTAATAAAAAATGTGTTTTCTTCTATTGTTCTCAATTTTTCCATTTTTTCATTTCTTTTCTTTGTTCTAATTTTTCATTTGTTTTTCAAGTCACTCAATTTCGCTATTTGGGACCTGTTGATGAGTCAAACCAAGACTTGAAAGTTGTCACCCAAAGTATAACGAGTTGTGTAATGAAATAACAAATTAAAAACATTTTTTAGCTTTTGTTATAGTTAACAGGATTGAAATTTCTTCATCGCTTATATCTTTCTGGTCTGAATTCATTACACAAATTGTTACCTAAAAACCAATCTACTTGAGCAAGTGTCAAATCGAAGTGTTACTTCATTTACATTTAACGATAAATTGAGTTTAAACGTTCAATGTTGGTGGTTTAAGCTAAGTTTAAACGAAGTTTAACTTACCACTGTGAAACTGTGTTGAAGAGATAAACTGCGTTTAAGCCACATCTTAAGCTTAAACTTAACTGTGAAACCGGCCCTTAGACTATTTACGATCCATTGTGATACCACCTTAATGGGAAAGATACCTAGAGGGTGCGCTGAAGCCAGCCACAAGAGTTAATGACCTTACTGGGTCCCCCAGCTCCCCCAATTGGTGTAAGAGGTAGCTGCCGAGCGCATTGCTCCTACGCCTTACAAGGTTAGGGCATTCACACATCAGGTGCTGAACGCTCTCAACTTCTTTCTCACCCATACAGCTTCTACAGAAGTCATTGTATCGTGCTTGCATGCACTCTGCATGTTTACCAAGGAGCCAGTGCCCCTACAATAAGGTTACGCACATCATTAGTCTTCTTTCTCAATTCGGTCCTCCTAGGACAAATTTATATATAAGAGAAACATCCTGATTAAAGGGAGAGATATCGGAGGAAGTATTAGCAAAGTTAACCTAATAATAAGTTAAGAAGCTGTAGAGCAAAATGAGAAAATTTTTTTTGTGTTTTTTAGAATGAAGCAAGTAATTTCGTATAGTTTCGTCTTTTGCATGAATGGGGGAAAAGAACTTGGCTATGCATTATTGTAGTGCAACTAAGACAACGAGTTAGACTCAAAAATCGAGAGAACGTAGGATTACCCGAACGACAAAATCTTATTAAATCCCTCAAAATCCTTTCAACCAATTCATAATAATGTACTTCGGGTCACACTACCTCCCATTCTTAAGAAAAAGATAAATTCCGCTTTGGCCCAGATGCTGAAAGGAGATGTAAAATTCCTCTTAAATGAAATTCTCATGTTCCTCGAAAATATCAGAGAATTCAGAATGAGTTCTCCCACTTAATCTCTTCATAGCAAAACGAATGTAAACAGAAACACGTGCTGTTCAAATATCATAGGATTACAGCAACAACATGTGTCCTCTTTGACATTTTACAACAACAACATGTGCCCTAGCATTGTCAATATTTCATGAAAATCGGTTTTCACAAAAGCGCGGGAGAATTTTGTGAGAGTAAAACGTGAAAACTCCGCCCCTTCTCATTTATTTAAGAAAATGAAACATTTGCTATTCTGTTTCGGTCAAAGAATAACTACTCGTTGTCTCAGTCGCACTACAATAATAGCCAAGTTCTTTTCCCGCATTCATGCAAAAGACAAAAGTATCTGAGATTACCTCTTTCAGTCTAAAAAACACGGAAAATTTACAATTTTGTTCGCCTCTGTCTCTACTTATCCGTATTTATACTTTGGTTTCGGTGCATGCAACTTGCGCTTTCACATTTTTTATCTTTGTTCATAAAATTTTTAAAGAGAGTTTGATTTTTTTTCGATTTTTTTTCTTTCTTCCTACCTTTTCTTGCCGTGTGCATTTTAAATGTAAAACACTCGGAAATCTCACCAGCTTCTTAACTTATTATTATGGTAACTTTGGTATTAGTTTTAGATGATGACAGGAATAATTGTATGTACATAATCAGCGCCGATCACCCGATTGAGGAGGTAACAGTTTTAACGAGGACGCATTCAAAACAGTAGCCTGCTTACGGTGAGTTAAATAGAACCATATGAAGTTCGCTGCAGACAAAATTTAAAATTGAACTGAGTCACCAATTTTTGATAAATAATATTAAAATTAATAGAATCGAAGGCCTTGGAAAAATCCAACAAGCATAATATTGTGCCCTTTCGTAGTTCAATTTTTCATCTAACAGAACCCGTATAAGTCCTAACCTGCTCATAGAGTAACCTCTCTAGAGCTTTAGATAGTACTGGAAGAATACTTACAGGTGTGAAGTCCTGTGGCGCAGAGAGTTTACTTATTTTCTTCATCGGATAAACTTTTGCAATCTTCCACTGGGGCGGAAAATATGATGTTGTAATTGTCGTGTTAAAATATGTACCATTGGCTTAATTATAAAAGGCAAGATGAGCTTAAGGAACCGTATATCAATATCATCCGAGCCTATTGCATTTGATTTGATCGATTTTAATGCAAAAATCGTATCATTAATAGTGACATTCCTGAAAGAGAACTGGGCGGATACACTATTCTCAGTATTGGATAACATGTTTAAATTAGTTAAACCAGAGTTACGGAAATTATTTACAAAGTAAGTATTAAGTTCAACTAGGTCAGTAGATTTTGATAGTACATTCACACACGTTCAATTCCAAATAGCTTAAAATTGTGTAGGTGCTATAAAAGGATCACGTTTAAATTAGCAATTAATACATCCGTCCGATGTGAAGTTTTTCTGGGTCTACCCCCTTTATGAAATGTTTGCACGGAGCCACTCGCTGAATGAAAAGAAGATTGATTTGATACAATGTCTAGCCAAATCTCCAAACTTTAACCCGATAGAAAATCTCTGAGATATTAAAAAATAGAAGGTTAGAAGCTATAGAAAAGTCAAAAATGCAAATCAACTATTGAAGCGGACAAAAGTGAATAGGCTGATTTACAAAAAAAAAAAAAAAAGTTTAGTTCTGAGCCGAATAGAGATACTCAAATAAATATTAAGTTTTTTGCAATAAAATGAAGTTCCTTTTAAGTTCTCCTACCATAGTTCCCTTTGTTTTGACCTAGCGAAATATGAACTTCTTATCCTATTTTATTTTTGTTTTGCTATGACCCACTTTAGACCGGTCAGAATGCTGCCTCTACCGCACGAAAACTATATTTGGTAAGATGATGGCTGGGGGCAGGAATAAAGCATTGTTCTACCTACAGATTTCGTGCGGCAGAGGCTGCATACTGACCCGTCTAAACTGGGTCTATGGATTTGTTATTTTACGAAAACTTACATTATGAATAATAAAGAGCACTGATATTATTAAAAATAATAATTTTATTTTGTTTTTGTATTAAGATATATATCTACTGTATACTGTATATCTAATGAGTAGAATAGTCAAGCAATAAGAATGAAATTTACAGCGAAAAATAAAAGTGGAAAAACCTTAGACAGGTGTCCGTCAAATCAGGCGCTCCTTTATAAGTCCAATGTCAGGCCTAGAATGATCTTAGCTTCATTTAGATATTGCCCAAAAGAGAGCCTTTCAGCCACTGACTTATAACAATGGACTGAGCGATTTGCTATTTTATGTGGGACAAATATTGTGTTTCTGTATATCACCTTTAAAGCACCCTTTAAAACGTTTACTACATAAAAAACATGTAAAACTCAACCAATCAGATGAAATTTTACACCAGTAAATCGAATTTAATTAAAAAAAATATTTTCTTGTTCCCAAGTGATATTTTAATCGCTTATAAGGAATTAAACTCATTCCGACTTTAATTTTCAAAAGTTATTTTACCTGAATCCTGCGTATGGGCAAGAGAGACGGAGCATGGTAAACACTATCTTTACCTTATTCTTTCTGAGGTGATTGCATCTGTAGCCAATATAAAAACATCAAATGGTATAAGAAAACGTTCAGTAAGCAATATTTTGCGTTGGTAGAACAACTCTGCCATAGGGCGAAAGAGAGAACTATAAAACTTGTGCCATTCTTTCCAATACGAAAATGACAATACGCTCAGTCAAAACCCTCGAGAATACTTCCCAAGCCATGGAACAGAAATCTATATGTGTGCGTGCTTAGTCCGTTTTCTAAAATGTTCTATATTGCTACTTATGGAAAAGTGCTAAACATTGGCTTTATATATGCCATAGAGCCTAAACTACTATCCATAAAGGAAAATAGTCTTGTATTAATTTAAAGCTTGGTTCCTTACCTTCCCAAAGGCTACACTTCCTGTATACCTTACTTAAGAAAATAATAAAATAATTTTGATTACAAAGTAACCTTACCATTTTACGCTCAATACCTTTCAGCTGAGTGATAATTGCATGTGTGTATGGGCAGCCGTAGTCCAAACCTGTAGGCAGCTACATTCGATATCATCAACCCACGGCATCCCATGACGGCACAGGGACATTACAATGATTACTCAGCTGAGAATTTTTGTTTGAGGAATCGTAGTCATTTGGTTAAGATAAATTTTTTTAAATAATTTTGTTAGGAAAGGTATGAACATTTTATTACGGTTCGGAAGATAAGAAAGCAAGCTTAAGATTAACAGAACGCCATTTTTCTGTATGAATAGTAGTTTAGGGCGGAGGAGCTATTCAAATCAAACTTTTGTCACTTTTACATAAGAACACTGCAAATATTTTAGAATGTAAGGACTACGTTGGGCCTCGCATGTGGTAGGGTGGGAGTCTGTTTCATGGCTTGTGAAGTATTCTCGAGGGTTTTGGCTCAGTCCATTGTTATAAGTCAGTGCTTCAAGCTCATTTACGATCTGGCATCCAGTTGTCATATCGACTCGCTCGAGCATCGCTGCAATGTTGGATGCCCTTCGCTCTAAATGACCATGAAATGTCTACTCTGATTAAGCGGGAGTAAACAGATTAATTCCTGCACGCAAACTCGTGCTGTAAGGCGTACACATCCGTCCACTTTTCAAAATACTTTCGACCGTAAAATAAAATAAAGTAAAAAAAAAAGACCAGTCTACCATTTTCTGTCCTTCCTCCCGGCTTACAATCTGCGAAGGTTCAAGAGTGACATACATTACTACCTCCGCAAGTCCAATCATATTCCCTACTCCCTACCTTATTTCCTTTACTCCATGCTGTGCTTTGCATTAGCTTAATAATAAAAAAAAAAAATACAGAAGTCAAAACGATGGCCCAGAACAAAATCAGGTGGAGACACAATACAAAAGGAAGCCACCTCTAAAACACGCGAAAAAAAAACTCAGATCACATTCGTTACAAAACATCATCTCCCGGTGCGATGGTATAAACAACAATTATAAATAAATAAAAGAAAAGAAGAAGCGTTCAAATGCTTTTTTGTATGCGCAAACAGACTTCCTCGTTCCCTGCTTTATTTAATTGTTTTCCCACACTTAATACATAATAATTATGCGGTGTATTGGAAAATTCACACATTATTGAATTTTTCATATGGGTATAATTAAGTCCGTTATGTAAAGTTGCAGCAAAAATATGCAAAGGTATGTATAGATATGCGATATACATATGTTCAGTGTATGTACTGACTGATAAGATCGCAGCACGTAACTGCTAGTAGTGAATTGCACCTTGGAGCTTTTGTATCTATAGGTTACACACGCGAAAACTATACTTAATTTTCACCATAGTAATTATTATATACACCCTAATGAAGTAAAAAAAAAATTGAATTTTATTACTCCCTGATGGTTTAGAAAGGCTACATTCATAGTTACGTACACAACCGCACCGGAACTAAAAAATTTTAAAATTATTTTCTCAACGGGTAGAAGGTAAGTTTGTAAACAACCACAAACCTGGCCCCCAACCTTACATAATTAAGTTAAAAGCTTCAAGTGACCAACAAGTTCAGTGACATTTTTATTTATTTCGTTTTTTTTTTTTTTTGTATTTAAGTGTGAAAAAGCCCTAGAAAATTTTTCCAACTGATTAAGCAAAACCTTGAATGCGACTAACTTAAACTTCTTAAACTCAACAAGGTTCTCTGTTCTCCTCATACCCCGCACAGAAACAGAATTAGCATCGTTTCGCTAGTTAAGTCCATATTCGGAAATAATCCTCTGTCAGCGAAAATCTCTCAATGAAGTTTTGAAAGTAACCCCGACCACAGAGCGGCGGCTGTGCCGAAACAAAACAAAAACACACAAATCAAAATTATTGTTTACAAAATTTTATTCGTGTTGTTTACATAAAGCTCATGACCACCACGACGCTACTACAGTACAGCTACATTCAAATCAGCGAAATTTCAGATAAAACGATCTAACGTCACCTGGGTAAAGTTTTTCGGTGGTCGGTCAGCTGCAGAGCTTATCGATATCATCGTAGTATCGCTCACCCACCAGTCTCCTCAGATGAGTTATGACACGGGAACTGAACGCCCCCAAGTGGAAATAATTCATAGCTACTAACAGTTTTCGCATAATAAAAACTTTCATTTTGCTCGTATTTTCCATATAAAAAACAAAGCCTTTTCCAGTTGCTCTTACAATAATTAGGCGTGAGTTAACTGTCAAGTGAGCTAATAACTGTAAAATATTTCACATCTAACAGTCGCGAAAAAGCTTCCGTAGCTTTCAGTTCAGACTCAGTTCAAATCGCGCCAATTTTAACGGAAACACTGCCATTACCGGAAAAAAGGTGGCTTCACAATAGACTGTGACTGTTTACATATATGCATTCGCGCATATGTATGTGCACGTTGTGTGCTGCTTTTGTAGTTAATAATTTGTTCAACCACACGGTAACTTTTCACAACGATTGAGAAAAGTTAAATTCAAATTTTTGTTGGTTTTAGAGTTTTTGGTAGAGCTGTGAAAGATAATGTCAAAAAGAGCATTTTAATTTGTTTTGTGATCTCCGCAGCGGTGTAGAGCTTTTTGTTTTTAATTTCGCTAATATAAAAGGTGATAAATTGTGCGTGAATAACGCAAAAGTGGCCATCGCGTTTATAGTCAAGTGAAACCGGAAGCAATTTTTGGTGGTGAATTTTGTTTTGTTCAAAGTGATGTAAGTTGAAGAGAAGGATTTTAGTTTTTCATCATTGAGATGATACTTAATTTAAATTATTTTCCCTTAATAGAGTTGTTGAATTAATTTATGAATTATTATTTTATTATTATTATTTTTTACCTTCAAGAGAGGGAGGGGGGGGCCCTACAGGCCCCCAAAGTACATTTTCGTAACTGCAATCTATGTAGATCAATTGCTTTGAAAACCCTATAATAGTTTTGTGCATTTATGATTTCTTTTTAACAACTTCACATAATTAAAATTACAGAATCTTTTTGATTTATAAAGAAAAGGTTAATGAGAGAAAAAATATAAAGGAAATAACAATGAAAATAAAACAAAAATAAATGGACAAAAACTATAATAAAAAAATATATCTAAAAAGATATGTGATACCACATCAAATAAAATTTGAGAAAATTACAAAATTAACATATCATCAATTCGTGAGATGAATAAAATTTTTGTGAATAATAATACAACTAGAAGCAATAATGAAAAAAAAACAATATTAAAAACATAAATAAATATTTTTAAAAGAATAAAAACAACAAATTTAACTTTTGCATGTTACGTGGGTGGTGGCGGCGAATAACTCCACAATTTAGTGAAAACAAAGATGTGAAGACAAAGAACATATTCAAAAGCAGACACAGTCCATATAAAGAAACATGTACAAAATGCTATAAATTGTAAATCTATTGCCCCCGGGCATACGAGTATTCTTTGTGAAACGAATTCAAGGTTACCAACGAAAACGAAATGAGTTCATATTGTAATACATAATTGATAAAACACTAACAAATTGCTGCAAAACTGTTTAAGAATTTTACACGATAACTCGTCTATCTGTTTAGGTACAATTGAAAAATATGGTAATCGACTATAAACAACTTTTAAACTCCAGAAGCTTTCATCACAGACAAGAAATACCCAGATATCGACGACTGTAACAATAACAAAGTGAAGTATGAGAAGAGATCATAGCAAACCTCAGTAACTCACTGATCTCGGACAAATCCATCATGGGTACGAACCAAAAAATTTTTCAATGTTGGCAAGAATTCATTTTTCCTTAGAATTTTAATCAACCATGTTTCTTCAGAATATGTGCATTATTTAAGCCTGAAACCCAAAATACCGGCCTCGACCGCAGGTCACAAGCCACTTTAGTCTTGTTGCGACCCGCTTAAGCTAAGTCAGTTACATTTACGACCACTAGCCGCAAGAAGCTATGCTTCTTATTATGCATAAATGTATGTATTTTCATGTAATTATTAATCTTTTCTTCCATTTTATTTTGTGGAGGCTCCGATGAATGTCGCCCGTAAACTTTCGCGATTGAATGTCGGAGGAAAGATAGAATATGGTAAGCTGTTCCACATTCGTACAGTTCGAGATAGAAAAGCATCACGGAATTTTACTATATGGCCGAAAGTAATTTGAAGGGTAGAAGGATGTGCGCAGCTTGCATCGCTAGTATTGCGTGCAGGAATTATTCTACAAGGGATCAGACTAGATAATTCATCAGAAAATTGACCATGCATGTAGCGATAAAGGAGTGAAAGACATCCAACGTTGCGGCGGTGCTCGAGCGAGTCGATATGGCAACTCATTGCCAGATCACCAATAAGCTTGAAGGCTCTCTTCTGAACAATATCTAATGAAGCTAAGGCTAAGCTGGGAATTGTATTCCATTCTAGGTCTGATGTAGGACTTGTAGAGGAGCACTAGATTTGACGGGCCGCAATATTTCTTACACCTTTTCAGAAATCCAAGACATCTCGATGCTTCTTTAGCAACAGAGAAGATGTGAAGATGTGTGTCCAGCGCTTAACTTACTGAAAATATAAATGCCAAGAATGCGCTTAGTGACAGTGAATCAGAAATTAATGCTCCATCGAAACAAATGGAACTGGTTAAATGATGGTTTTAGATGCATTAAATTCGACACGATTCACTTTGCCTCAAGCGAGGATATTATCAAGATCAGTATTCAATGATTTAATTATGCAATCTGGTTTAACACATGCGGCAATACCTCTGGGGCCCGCGAGAGTGCCAAATGAGTAAGCGAAATCAAGGGTAACACCATCTAATACAACCCGTATTTGGCTATTAGATGAAAAAACTTTCAATCAACACCGTAGAAGAGGAGGGAAGAGAACAAGTGCTTTAAATTTGGGTAAAAGGGAATGATGCTAGATCTATTAAAGGCCTTTGAAATATCTAAGGCAACGATTTTGGACTCACCAAAATTGTCAAGACTATGATTTTAACGTTCCGTAAGAAAATTTAGCAAATATCCAGATAAGCGTCCAGCTTGGATGGCGATGGCTGATGTAGGGCAGGCCTTAATTTTTTCTTAGATATTTACTGGAAATTTGTTTCTTAGAATGCATTATGCATTATTATTATTATTATTGAAAATAACTGCAGTCGGACACCAAAGTGAATAAAAATTGTGCCGCAACATTTTCTCTAAATTTCTACCCGTTTACGCTCATAAAAACTATTAGTAGCCCAAGCAAAGCACCCATTGTCGGCCTCCAATAATGCATAAAAATTCTAATGAAATTTCCAGTAAATTTCTAAGAAAAAATTGAGGGCATCCCTACAGCAGGTCGAGGCATCGTTTGTTTTATATTGGAACGAAGCATTGTTGTCTTATCCTTTGGTTACGTCATCAAGTCGAGTCATCGTCGATTTTATACAAAAGGTCCTTCACGCCATGGACAGAACACAGAAAACTCGTATACAGAAAGTGGAGATATCCATACTATACTCCATAATCAATGTAGCCCGGACACAACAGTTTTTCGATTCTGATCTGGATCATTAGTTCAAATCTCGATATTTATTTCATTTGGACTATCGTCGATTGCATATACCTATACTGAAAAAAAGGTTCACTACAGTTCCTAAGAAAAAATACTGCATTCACAGAAATGCCTATTTGTCCAGACACAGCATATTCCGACCGTTTTCATCCATCAATAATGCACATAAATTCTAAAGAAATATAGTCAATTAAAATTCTTATAAAAAAATTTAAAAAATTTTGGTTCGTGCCCATGATGCATTTAGCCGAGATCAGTGAGTTATTGAGGTATGCTATACGAAGAGCTCGTATACATTACATACATACATTACTTTGTTAGCTTACAGCCGTCGATATCTGGGTACCTATTCCTTGTCTGTGCTGTCATACTGTTACGAGAGCGTGGGCTTAGTTCGTTATTTAAAACACCATATTTCGGATATAATTCAAAAGTTCTTTCTTTATTTAACTTTGCTGTTTACTCTTACAAATTCACAAATAATTATCAAATCAATTCTTTATAGTTATCGCTAGTACTGTACTTCTAATTATCGCAATCCAAATAGATTACTTCGTTCACTGCACTGTCTGAAATAAGACTCGCCTCCTGCATGTGAGAAGCGCCGTATTTATACTCTACGAGTTATCCTAGAACCTTCCTGAATATTCCGTTCTCCGAACCAACAGTTTACTAAGATGTCACTAACCTAAAGTTGTTTCTATTTCCAACAGATGTCGCGTGTGTCGCTTTATAGCGCGTAACAATACTTTATAAGTATTCAAGTTCATTCATAACCAAGCCTTCTTAAAGATTTGCCTTCCTCATTTCCTTGTTATTTCCACGAGACCTTCTTGCAGACTTCTTGATTTCTGAAAACCTGAACTGATTTCCAGTAAATTTTTACCGACATTCCTAATCCTTTTTTTTTAATTTTAAATGAAGCTTCTTATTCCAAGACTTTTGCTAAAGGATAACAAGACTTCGATTGCAGATGTGTACATTGAATCGTTCGGTAAATTTTTCAAGGCTAAGGGTTTTTCAAAGCTCTTTGAAGTTTTTATATAAAACAGGAAGGTATACATATAGGTAGTTAGTGTGTAAAAACTGATGGAACTCTTCGAAATCAACTTAGGTTAAGTTAGGTTAGTAGAATGGCGGGCATCGGAAAATCATGCGATCGATCACACTTAGATCATTGATGGTCCATTGTGATGCCACCTTATTGGGACCAAAGCTGGAAAATGTTACTCAAATTTAAAGGGTGCGCTAAATCAGCCACAAGGGTTAATGAATCTCAATAGATCCCCCATGTCCTTTTCTGATAATTCCCGCAATTCGAAAAAAAAACAAATATGAAGCGTACTTTTTCCACGCTTGGCAAGGTTAGGTCATTCACACAGCAAGTGCTGAACGTTTTCAACATCTTCCTTGTCCATACAACTTCTGCAGAGGTCAGAAGTCATTTCCAATGAGGCAGTCTCCGGTAATAACTGTAATAAGATTTCTCATATCAGTACAGATCTTCCTTAGCAGAGTTTCTCCCTTCCTAGGGCATATCTTAGGCCATAGCTGTTTTGAAATCGTCGCGCATGTGGTTAGTTCTCCCCATCTACGATTAGCCAGCTTACAGGCCTATAAATGTAGAATCCTCTTCGATAATTCTAAAGGGCCTATCTATGGATTCCTCTGGTAGGCATATATTCATACTTGTACCATGTGAGCCCCTTAAACAAATATAAAGTTTACCCCCGGTAATAAATTTTAGTTATATTTTTATTATGTATAAAAATTTTAAATTTTTATTTTTATTTTTGTTTTATTTCCAGGTAAGTGTGAAAGGTGACGGTTTATTTGAGAATTATTTTTGCTTTAATCAATAAAACTTTTAACGTAATTATGTATGAACATTTTTGGACTGTGATGTTCTCTGTAACTGTACTTTTGGTAAGTGGAAAATGAAAATCTGGAAAAGTAGTTTGCTATTGTATGTACTACATATAGAGATATGAAAAATTAAAAATTTTTAAAACTAATTTTCCATTAACAAAAACTAACATAAATTCTAAATAGGTGTTTAAAAAAATAATTACTGTGCAATAGGCTTAAAAAACTAGTCTTTTGTTTTAATTCATTGCTTTAAGGCTAACTAATAATAACTGTAACTAAAATCAAAGATAAATTTAAATAAATAGTACCTAGCTTCAAATTCTTATAAATACTACCTTAGGATAACAATCTGGTTAATAATATTTTGCTTTATAAATAAAAAAATATTGTTATTTAAATTATGGCATAATTTATATTTCCTGAAAAGATGCTGCTTTGGGTTTCTTTTTAAAAATGGGCTCGGTTATATCGCAAAATTTTTCCTCGCAATTGTTTCTAGAATCAAGAACGGACCGCTGCGCCAGAATAAGTGAATAATTTGCAAATCTGAAAATTTTGGAATGGTAACCTTACGAAGGTGCTGCCGATTTCACTAATATTTTTACGAGAACACCGTGTACAAAATTGCAACTTTCTAGCTCAACACCTTTTGAGGCAGTGTCCATGACGTGTATATTACAATAAAATAAAAAAAATTCTATGGTAACCCTACGAAGAAAATATTTTTTCGAGATTTTGTATTTTTTTGTTTTAATCAATATAGGAATTTCCACTCTATCGAAGAATTGAGGAACGTGGATGGATTTTGCTTTATGTTGGACCTAAATACTACATTTTTCTAGAAATCGCAAAAAAAATCGTTTCCGGGATATTTTAATTTTCTGAATATAGATATACTCGAAGTCGATTGATTTTGCAAATATCGAACTTACATCTACAATTTTTAAAATAGAGTCCTATAAAAAATTTCACCTCCTTAAGTCAACACGATAGCTCGAGAATCGGGCAGACAGACAGACATCCAAATAAACGCGAACAGACAAACGGACGGACACGCAAAAATCAAAGAGTCTTTAAAATATATTATGCATGGGTATCCAAAACCATTTTGCTGTACCATCATAATAATTTGTATGTGTTAGAAACGGAATTACGAGCATTAGTATACCCGAGGATCATGGAATACAAAGATTAACAAGTATAGCCGTTTCATCTGTCACATATGTGATTACGTCATTTGGAGACAAATGTCTTAAATTTATTCGTCAAAGTAAAAAGATTATCTATTTGGAAACTTCTTTTCTTTCTCACCAGCACATAATTACTTTCCTCGAAGTGATTTACACGAAGGAACTAATGTTTTTAATAATTATTTCAATATATGCAAAGCGTCTTTCAGTCAATAAATTCGTTGGAAATGTCATTTGTCTCTAAATGACGTTACAACATAAACCACTAATTGTGGAACGTGGTTCGTATTGAGAATACCTTTATTCT
This sequence comes from Dioctria linearis, assembly GCA_963930735.1. Lineage (NCBI taxonomy): Eukaryota > Metazoa > Arthropoda > Insecta > Diptera > Asilidae > Dioctria > Dioctria linearis. Next base: position 44,343,919 of record OZ005740.1, read on the forward strand.
CTGTACCGTGGGCTATACCTTGTTAATCTTTGTATCATTTCCCCACATCATGTGAAGAACGGTACGGTGAATTAAAACATGTTTGGAAAATTTGGTTATAGCCCATATAATTTAGTAGTTTAGAGTTTTTTTACGCTTTATCTCAGCTATTTTTATTAGGATCTTATAAAATGGGACGGAGCTATCGAAATGTAGGGAGAAAACAATATGTCGAGATCCTAAATTTCTTGGAAATTTGCCTCAAACTTAGAATTTTCGACGAATAATACCGAAATAGTACGTTCAAACAAATCTACGCTTTTTGGAGATTATGTAAAAAAAAAAGGTAAATCTTCACACAAATGATGACATCTGCATTGGCATAAAATTTGATACCGATGCATGTCAATTAAAGTTTTATGATCTTAAGTACCAGTTAAGTACTCATACTAGAAAAAAAATTTTAGTCTAAAGTAGTTTGTTAGTTTTACTCGAAAATTTACCAGTACCAGTAAAAATATTGGTAATGTCCAGTGCCAGTACTTTTCCAATGCTTCCCAGTACTTACCAGTACTTTATTGCTACTTTACTGGTACTTACTTGTAATTACTGGCTTTTATAAATGGGTATTAAATTTTAAAAACCGGTAATTACAAGTAAGTACCTACCAGTAAATTTTCACCCTTTAAGTATTTTCTAGTTTACTATAATTATTAAGACGCATAAATGGTGTACACAAAAATTTTTTATTAAGTCAATGAATTCCATTTCACATAATCATATGTCACCTACATAGCAGTTTTTCAAATCCGTCTCTTATGTATTCTTCTTTATTTACTTTCATATTTTCTAATGCTAAATACTTCAATTTTGCTTTATGTGTATCAAGTCTTTGTCTCCCACAATTAACTTTCACTACGCGCTATAAATGGAGTGGTGTACTGGCGAGTACTGGAAAGTACTGGGAAATACTGGTACACACCAGTACGAGTAAAAAATACTCACTTTTACTGGTAAATTTATATCCAGTATAAGTACTGGGATATGTAATGAGTAACAATTTACTTGAATATCATACAACTCTGGTGTCAATATCATTGTGATTATGGCCGATGCCGATGTGTCATTGCCTTAAGATGGAAAATGTACTCTATCCCTTCCACTTTAGAAAAACTTTTTTCTTGAAGTGATATATGCTATCAACCTGTATAATATTTTGTATACACCCTGTATATTATACCTGTATAGAGAATTACCAATTAAATTCTGCCTAATTACGTTCCCCAAAGTCGAGACGTATAGCTAAATCGGTTTCACATAGTCATATCGACTCACTCGAGCACCACCGCAATGTTCGCTCCTTTATCCCTTTATCTATGGTCAATGTTCTGATAAAATATCTAGTCCGATCCCTTGTAGAATAATTCCCGCACGCAATACTAGCGCTGCAAGCTGCGCACATTCTTTACGTGAAGCTTTTTTATCCCGAACTGTAGGAATAAGGAACAGTCTACAATCTGCGAAAGTTTAGGAGTGACATCATGTAAAAAGTAAAATTAGAGAGTGTTATGATAAATATGTTTTAGACACTGAAAGTGCATATCCTCTAACTCTAAGGCTTTTTAGTCTTATGCTAAAAGCATGAAGTTCTCTAGCTCCTATCCTAGGGAAATGCATTACGATGGAGCGTCTGCTGATAAACCTGAAAGTATTTGTAACTTATTTGCAACTTACTTTCAAGCTACATTCACTGTTCAGCAGAGCTCAACAATTCCTCCTACATCCGATGAAATCCATTATAACAGCTCTACACATATTCTCCTGATACGTCATAGTGATGTTGAAATAATTCTTGCATCGTTGGACGAAAATAAAAATGCGGGTCCAGACGGTATTCCCAACATATTTTATAAGAACTGCGCTCTGGTCCTATCACATCCTATATCCATGTTAATCAATTCATCTGTTTCCAGTCATACTGTTCCTGATGTTCTTAAGGATCATTTTGTTCATCCTGCTTTCAAAATAGGGGATAACGGGCTGGTAAAGAATTACCGCCCCATTTCTACTTCCAATTCTCTAGCCTTGATGCTTGAAAGAATCGTTTATAATGCTCTAATACAGCAACTAAAACCCTACATCTGCCCTCAACAACATGGCTTCCTACCAGGCCGATCTACGGTAACTAATCTCTCGATATTCACCGACTCTGTTGTTCTGGCTCTTGATGAAGCTAAACAGCTGGAAGTTTTCTATGCGGATATATCTAAGGCATTTGATAGAATAAATCACAAAGTAGTCATAGATAAGATAAGCAGATTGGACCTTGATTCTAACAGTACCCTTTGGTTTCAGTCATATCTCTCGAACCATCATCTAACGGTTGTAATTAATGGATTTTCGTCAAATTCATACATGCAAACCTCGGGTGTACCTCAAGGCTCGATTCTTGGCCCACTTCTCTTCTTATTATATATTAATGATCTCCCTAATGAGTTATCCTCTGCTTCCTTAATATATGCTGATGACACGAAAATTTATCGAGTTATGAATGATCCATCCGATTGCCAATACCTACAAAATGACATCCAGAAACTGCTCTCTTGGTGTAATAAAAATCAACTATCCTTAAATGTGGATAAATGCAAATGCATGTCTTTGTCAAGAAAGCAAACCACGTTGTACTGGGACTATAAGCTGGACACCGTCTCTATCATGCGCGTATCAGAAATCAATGATTTAGGAGTACAATCATATTACCAACAAGGCTTTTCAAACCTTGGGGTTTCTGTTAAGGTGCGCTAGGCCATTTAAACAGCTTTCTTCGCACATTACTATGTATAATACCTTGGTTAGATCTATACTGGAGTACGCTTCCCCAATCTGGAACCCTTTTTATACGACGTACAGAAACAAAATAGAGAGTATTCAACGTAGATTTACTAGGTACTTGCTTTTTAAACTTACAGGCTCATATGTGGATTATGATGATAGACTGGTCAGATACTCCATGTTATCATTAGAAGCACGTCGTTCCTATCTTGACGAAATGTTCCTGTTTAAAATTTTACATGGTTCTATTGACTCATCTCACCTACTATCTCTCTTAAAAATCAGCTTTCCTAGTTGCCTCACCCGCCAGCCACTTACTTTCCATATCGATGCTCCCCGCACTAACTTGCGCTTCAAATCCCCTTTGGTTAGGATTCAAAAGGCTCACAATGTCTTATATAACGATACAGATATGTTTAGTGACAGCTTTTCGGTTTTTAAACGCAACCTCTTGGTCGCAATAAAACATTTGGATAGTTTTTCCATTTTACGTTAGCTAGATCTAGTTCATCTTTATTTTTCTGCTTTCTTCCTCCTTGCCTTCATGCTTATTTGTTATTTTGTAATTTTATTTTATCTTATTTTACTTTTTTTCTTTCTCCATTTTTTTTTTATTATTATACTTTTTAAGATATCGTTATTATCTTTATTTGTTATCTTATTTCTTATTTTTTGTTTCTATTATCTATTTTTCATCTGATATTGTTGTTTCGGTTTTCGTTTTTTTTAGTAATTAATGGATTTGAATTTTTGCTTTTTCGTTTTTAATTTGAATTTTTTTTTTTTTGCATTTTTTTTTTGTATAAATTTTGTAGTTCTTCTTCCTTTTTTTTATTTTTTTGGATTTATCGCATGAATTTCTTAAATAAATAAATCAACACCTCTGCCGCTCTCCTCACATTCCCTAATTCATTTCTCTCTCTCCTTCCTGCCATGCTGTGCTTTGCATCATAGGGTACCCCGAGCTTGGCTTAATAATATTAAAAAACGAGTAAAAAGCTAGAATTGGTCTAAGACCAATTCTGATGATACCCTAGATGAATGCCCGTATTAAATTTCGTATGTTCACCGACCTATTCAAGTTTGATTTTTGAAGTTGTTTTTCGCATATATTTCTAGAGTACAGAAAAAATGATTATAACCAATTTTATAGGATTTCGTATTCTGCAGAAGTTTTTAGTACAATAAAAATGTCTTGGACTGATCGTTTTCAAAGTATACGTAAAAAACCTAAGTTTTTATATGGCAACACCAAGAATGAGTTGCCCGATTTAGTCCATTTTTAAAATTTTATTTGCTAATGTAGTAAAAACAGCATGTACGAAATTTCAGCTCTCTACGTCGAAGCGTTCTCAGGCAGTGTCCAAATATATAGCGGAAAACGAAATTTGTATATGGCAACCCCACGAAAGAGTTGCCCGATTTGTCTCATTTTCGAACTTAATTTTACTTTTTTTCAGCTGTCTAAGTATACGCGTTCTCGAGCTATCGTCCGCACGGACGGACATGCAAAATCAAAGTAACTTTTAATATTATGCGTGGGTGTCCAATCCATTTTGCTCTACCATCATTATTTCGAGGTGTTACAAACGGAATGACAAACTTAGTATACCCCTATAGATTTCATCCAGGGTATAAAAATAAAATAAAAACGATAACTCCACTCCATTCCTTACAGTATATCAATAGTCAAACGGCCAATCTAGCTGGTGAGAGGGGCTGCGTTTACCTATGCCGCATTTCGTTCCACAGGTAAAACAAGCAATTTTCAAAATGATTTTAATTTGGTTTTTGGCATTTTTCATCTGTTTTCATAAACATCGTAAAATATAAATTCACTATTCCCAGATAATTACCTCGTTTCTAGCACTGTGCCAGACGTTTTTTTTTTGTTACAAAAAAAAATTATTTTATTACGGCTGTAATTTTTATACGAGCTAATTTAATTATCGAACCACATGCAATTAATTTTCCAGGCGATAATTCAGTTGCTCATTAGGAACCGGACCGATTTGAGCATAGTATGGTAAAGTGGGTTTTTTTCTCACGATGATGTTTTGAGAATATTTCATGAACTCAGCGAGATAGCACAATTTTGTCCTATTTTTTTTTTTAGAGAATTTCGGGACCTACAGAAAAACTTCTGGGCAAAATTGAGTTATCTGGCTCAGATCTGAGGATATTTATGATAAAATACTGAAAGAAAAAATTATACAGCTCCGCTATTGAATTGGAACTTGGATAGATTTCCATGGGAAAATTAATAAAAGCAATTTATTTGGAATATAAAAAAATTACAAGTTTTATTTTGAATACATTGATTTCTGTAGATGTAGGAGATTTAGAGTGAGCATTTCTCCATAATGTGGTCACGTATTTGAATCACAATAAATGCTGCCGTAATTCAGCTCTGCACGTTGGTAAGCTTGATGGATCGAAATTTCTGCATTTTTACCCAAAACTTTCAGTGACATTTTTTGACTGATACGTATTAGAAAATAAATCAAATCTGACATCGTTGACGTTATCATCATCGGTGGCAATATTTTGAAATGCAAGGCTGATAATCTTCTGATTCTTCTAGTAATTTGAAAGGCCTCAATTTGCCTTCATGAAAAAAAACTGGGGTGTAATCACAATATGTCCTGACGTGGAAGCCTGGTAAAGCTCTCTACACGGAAGGACCCAGAGTTTGTACAATTCATTTACGTTGGTGTAGCGATCATGATTATCCACGCCCATATTGATCCAAAGTTTTAAGGAAGCCTTAAAATTGTATATGTTACCAAGGAGTATGATGGGAATATCAGAATTTGAGCATCTGATTACAACTTCAGCATTGATATCAATTTGGCAAATATGTATGGTAGATAATCCTAGAATCTGCTTCTTCATGTTCTTCACATATGATAATGACTCTTCCGATGCTTTAATGACTTTATTATTTTCAACTCGATAAGAGAAGCATTTGTTGAATCTTAAGTGAATTATTTTATCACCAATATAGGACGCCATATCCGTCCAGTGGTTGATAAAAAATTTGACTAATGCTTCCTTGAACTGAATATTTTTCAGTTGGGTAGTGAAATTATGAAGACGAATTTGATTTGGTCCGATTGAAACCTGGCTAGCCGATTCATCTCGACGTTTAGGTTCATCATCTTTGATTGATGGTGTAGAAAATCGATGCGAGTTGCTTTCAGTTGAGATATAATTTATTTTCAAAGCTTTACCAAATTTTCAGGTTAACATTTCAATACATAATTATTAATAACCGCTACATTTACTCCCCTGCAAACAGGTTTGCTCGGGAAAAGGTAAAAGAAGCAAAGTAATATCTGTACATTTTGCGTCTTTTACCTCTTCCCTAGAAAACAGGCTTGCATACTGCATCAAGAATACTCGTGTGGGTTGGCCCATTCCCTATTATATTCGAAACGATCTGGCTATTGATAATCAACCGAATTATCATCTGGAAAATTAATTTCATGTGGTTCGATAATTAAATTAGCTCGTATAAAAATTACAGCCGTAATAAAATTTATTTTTTTTTTGTAACAAAAAAAAACGTCTGGCACAGTGCTAGAAACGAGGTAAATAAATATCTGGGAATAGTGAATTTATATTTTTGGATGTTTATGAAAACAGATGAAGAAAACAAAAATCGAACTAAAATTATTTTGAAAACTGTTTTTTTTTTACCTGTGGAATGCGCGCAGGTAAACGCAACCCCCCTCACAAGCCAGATGGCCGCATGCCTATTCAGATGGTGAAGGGGGGAAATAGCAAAGAATCAGTCGAACTAAAGTTTTTTTTTCGTGACGTTGTTAGTTTTTTAGTGTTGGGCGTAATCTGATTGCAGTGTAATTTAATTAATAATTCCATTACAGTTTAGTCAAATTACAAAGTAATCTAATTAAATTGTATTCGATTACATATCAATCAGATTACTTATGAGAGAATATGTACTCTATCAAATGTGTAATCTGTTACAATATAATTAGATTATTTTGTAATCTAATTACATTGTAACAGATTACTTTGTAGATTACTTAAAAGTAATTATTAATATAATGAAATGAATTGAAAGACAATAGTATTGTTCACGTACGAAATTAGTTTTAGGGAGTTTTATGAAGAATTAGAATACAAATATCTTAAATATCTTAAATGTCTTAAATGTAATCACATTAATTAGATTAACATGTAGTGGAATTAATTTGTAATCGATTAATGTGTAATTAGATTAACTTGTAATCACATTACACGTTAATCGATTACATTATGTAATTATGAAAATGAATTACATTAGTAATCTGTTACAAAGTAATCTGATTACAGATTACATGGTTAATTGTAATTGTTAATCATTAATCAGATTACATTTTGCCCAACACTGGTTTTTTTGCCGCCAAATGCTTTCTAAATAATTTGCTTCAAATATCGAAACCTAACTAAATCGTTTCCTCCCACCTGAAAATGATAAATTAATTCCATTTCATTAAAATCTAAACTAAATCAGTACAAAACAGCACATTCTACCCATTTCACCAAAATTCAGTTTTACCCTGAAATACCCTTAAAATCAGTTTGTTTACCCACTAAATTTTCCCTTAAATATGTTTCCCAATGTAAAGCCCTATGTAAATCACTTGCGTGTACGCATACCTACCCGAAAATGGTAGATTCACCACATATCATTGATATACAGTTTTATCCCCTATAAAGTCGAGACCTAGCTAAATCGTCATCGTTTTTACCCACTCAAAAGGCGCTAGAATCATTACATTTATAATTAAAAAACATTAGGTCCGTTTTCAAGACAAAATTTACAAATATCCTACTTACAACAAAAATTGCTTATAATTTTTTTGATTGATCATTTTAGCGATTTAGTGTTGTTCATAGGTTAATTAAGGTTTGTTTTTGGGGTCATTCCATAAAAAATCGATCACAAATCACATAAATTGTGACATGACCATGACAATTTTGTTTTTAATTCTACACATTTGGATTATGGTGTGTTTTTTTCCAAAACGATTACAATACACTTTATTATAATTTTGTATTATTGATTCGAACTCCATGACAGTGTACTGTTATACTATATATTAATATAATGTAATGTAAAGCAATGAGCAAACTCCGCGTATAAGGCCTATTGAAGATAGCACGAAAAACAGAAAGCGCTTTGAACTCTACCTCTGCGGCGGAAAAGGGTTTCACTAAATTGTGCCCAAATTCATGATGTTGGTCTAGCATGAACATGTTGAGTTTATTTGAAAAATAGGAATCCCCATTTTACCTAATTTTATTTCCCAAACAGAAAATTGCCGTAAAGACGATTATTCAAAAGTATGATTTCCCAAAGTTTGTTTGCCAAAACTAGTCATTTCTCAAAAGGATGATTGCCAAATAAAGATCTTTACCAAAAGATCATTACCAAATGGACATTTCCTAAAACATGAACTCTGAAGAAGTCTATCATTATTTTGAAAAACTGTGCAAATAATTAGATGAGTACGATAAATTACTCGCAAATTGGTACATTTATGGTAAAACAGCAGACCTCCTCTTCTTCCCCTTAGTTTTTGAGAGTTAATGTTAATAATATGCCCAAAAAATTATGCTGAGTCTTGTCATAATAGAGTCCATAATTAAATAGGTGCAGATCACGTAGGCTTTTACAGAATTTTAACTGATTTAAGAAAATAAATTGCTTTTGTTAATGGTGAAATTGAAAAGGTTTAATGTGGTGAACCTCCGGTTAAAAAAAAAAAGAAATTTTATTTAAAAGATGAGCGAATCGAAAGAATCTTCAGCAAAAATCCGACTATGAAAAATGTGATTTTTTATTTGCTATAGCTAAAGCCTAAGACACTCGCTACTTATTTCGTGTAAACACATTTTGGCAAAGAACCTTTTTGGAAAACGAATTTTTTGTCTTTGATTTCAGTTGGGAAAGATTGCTTTTATATAAAATGTCTTTTTGATGAAAACGATAAATCAAAATGAATATGGTGAAAACCACAAAATAAACTAAAATGAATTTGCAATGAATTAATGTCGGACTACACACCTAAAAGTACGACAAATTAGTCAACTGGTTCCGAGGTTGTGACAAAATTTTTATACTGTGGTAAATCTGTATATGTTACAGTCAAAACACGAAATCCGTCAAAACCCGATTTTACTAGGAAATTCTAGTTCTAACAAAGCGCTCTCGGTAATTCTAGTTTTAACTAATATAACACAGTTAAAACTAGAATTAAACAGAGCGCTTTGTTAGAACTAGTATTAACTAAAGAATATTTAGTTAATTCTGGTTGTGGCTGAATTCCCGCGTAGCTCCTAGTTAAATCTAGAACTGACAGGCTTGCTGAGTTGAATAATAACACAAAAAAAGCAGTGGAAAAGTTCATTTCAATTTGTCTTATATTCTGACATTAAAGTACGATAAAAGATCAGAATCTGAAATTTTAAAAATGTTATACCTCGTAAAGTACGCAATGTATAGGGTAAATTTTCAATTTATATTTTTTGGTTTTCACAAAACCTCCCCAAGTATGTAAACTATAAAAAAAAAATTGGTGAAGGTCATGTCACACATCCTCTAAAAATTATTCTTGTAAATGAAGTGTTCATCTCAGTCGTAGAGGGCGATGGAGAGCTTCAAATTTGAAAAGAAATGGTTAATCGTTTTGACAGAATTTCAGAAAAACAAAAAACAAAAATTAATGTCCATGGACGATATTTGACGCAAATCATTCGTCTCGATGGGATAATGCGGAAATATAATTTTCTGCAAAAATCGATTTACCGGAAGGAGTAAAATTTATGCGAGAGCCTTCTTGAGCTGGGTATACACACACACACTAAGAAAATAAACACAAACACATGTTTTTGAACTCTTCCCTGGTAGACATATCATGATGAGCTCATCAATGAGCTCCTCATGAGCAATCAGATGAACGTACTGATGAAATTTATTCGCGTTTGAATCAAAGCTGGGAAAAAAATCATTTATTTACTTATTCACAGATAGTTTGAATGCGATATTGCATCTCTTTCACTTATTTCGAAATGTATACTTTGCTTCTCTTTTGTGCATTTTACAATATTAGATGAGCACTTCGATGAGTACATAATAAGCGTTACAATGAGCTTATTAATGAGCATGTGAATGAGTGTCACGATGAGCTTATTAATAAGCATAGCAATGAGTATCACGATGAGTTTATTAATGAGTGTCATGATGAATTCATAAATGATAATCTGCATTTACGATTGATTTCATATATTTTTCCGAATTCAAACTCCGGTTGCAAATCAAACTCTAAGACGCTGAGGCGTAAGGATTTGGGCATAACGTCTTATTCAGCATACCGGCGACAGTCTTTCCGCGGAAAAAATAATTAATTTAAAATAAATAATATAAAAACTTAAATAAATAAATCACAAAAATCAATTAAAATTTTCTTAGTAGAACTGTCATCTCACAAGGTGATGACAATAATAAATATTTATTTATTGCTGGTTTAGTATATAGGGAGCAGTTTCATGCTATCCAATGAGCCCTTCCATGAGATTTAATGAATGCTCATCAGGAGGCTCATCGGGAATTAATTTTCTATATGTTTCTTTATGAATTGCAAGCACCTTGATACGTCTCAATCAAATTAATATTGGTTTAAATAATAACTGCCCTTTACGGGGCAGGAGACAAGGTAAAACCAATCATCATGAGCCCACTGATGACCTCATGATGATTGGTTGGATGAATGTAATGCTGATTTTTGTTCTAGCACCGGGACTAAACCTTAGAATATATAGCAAACAGGAATGGTTGAATCGTGTAAAATTCGTGTACATGAGCGTAATTTGTCAAGAGCAGGAGACCGAATCAATTCTTTTCAAAACTATTTATCTTTGAACTTTATTTAGTGCAAAGTTTTATAGTGCCACTAGTGCCTGTTAAAATCTTCATATCAATTAAAAAAACAGAAATGAGGTGTTCGGTCAGTGCTTGCAAATATAAATTGGATTATAAACTAGGGAATCCTGTTTGAGGCAACTGCACTACCTAAATTATCTTTTTTGTTAATAGAAGCAAAGATTTATATAAATTAATTATGTGAATCGTTTTAAAATAAAGTAGAAAAAGAACATTTTTTACTACAGATGATCCGCTCAAAACCTTTGTTTACGTTTTGCAAATTGACAAGTTGCTTAGAATAGGGATGGCGTGTAAATACATGTAAAAATGGACTACCAACACAACCAGGAATTCATTACGCAAAATCTGGCTTATGACCATTCCTGTTTGCTCTATATTCGAAGGACTAAACTCATTTATATACTTCCCAATTCTATGATTGCTCAACATCATTTGTCTCCCTTTCATTCGTACATTAGATGCACTAGACATATAGATGAGCTAATAGATGAGTTGACGAAGAAACTCATCGAGGCGCTCAGTATAAATCACTTTACTAAAAAGTTATTATACCCTAGATGAAATCTATAGGGGTATACTAAGTTTGTCATTCCGTTTGTAACACCTCGAAATAATGATGGTAGAGCAAAATGGATTGGACACCCACGCATAAAATTCAAAGTTATTTTGATTTGTGCATGTCCGTCCGTCCGTCCGTCCGTCCCTCCGTCTGTGCGCACGATAACTCGAGAACGCGTATACTTAGAGAGCTGAAATTTTGTACACGGACTTTAAAAAAAAAAGTAAAATTAAGTTCGAAAATGCGACAAATCGGGCAACTCCTTCGTGGTGTTGATATATAAAAATTTCGTTTTCCGCTATATATTTGGACACTGCCTAAGAACGCGTCGACGTAGAGAGCTGAAATTTCGTACATGCTGTTTTTACTACATTAGCAAAAAAAATGTTAAAAATGGACTATATCGGGCAACTCCTTCTTGGTGTTGCCATATTAAAATTTAGGTTTTTTACGTATACTTTGAAAACGATCAGTCCAAGACATTTTTATTGTACCAAAAACTTCTGCAGAATACGAAATCCTATAAAATTGGTTATAATCATTTTTTCTGTGCGACAAACCGTTCTAGAAATATATGCGAAAAACAACTTCAAAAATCAAACTTGAATAAATCGGTGACCATACGAAATTTAATACGGGCGGGCATTCCAATTCTAGCTCTTTTACTTGTTTTGGATTAAATGTGTACGTGTTACAAATGGTAACGAATGTATTTTATACCAGTGCTCTGGTTCAGTGTCAAATATACATTTGCAACAAATTCCTTGGTTCCGTGGAAAAAAAATGTGACAAGTGTGTATGACCGTATTTGCAAACAAGAACGAACAAAATTCATAGAAATCAAATTTCTTTAAAAATTAGTGTGCACGCGAAGCAAATGCGTGCAACGCACATTTATTTAGTAAGCGAATAAATTTACGCAGTGTATACGGCCATATTAGAGAGAGTTGAATGTGTTTGTTGGATATGAATGCTTGCTGTTTGATTTCATTGAGAATAAGAGTTCGCTGATATCGCGAACTGGCTGACATTTCTAATAAATGTGCTAAAATTTTCCAACATCAATGGAAGCCATGAAAATGCAAACACATCTATTTGAGGAGACATATTCGTACACATTTACGATATACGTTTGAGTTTACTTGGCAAATCCCTAATCACATGTGGAATACATGTTGCTAGCGTAAGCAAACATTACCAAACGAATTCGCTTGTTTTACTGCAATCAATATTAGACAAATCACTATGCTCAAATTTCTATTTGAAATGTGTACGCACATGTGTTTTCGTTTGTTTGTTCAGTGTCTACCCACCTTTACATGCAGCATATAGCTATTTTGTTTGTTACGCTGAATAAATAAATCGAGTACAGAAGTCTTATCCCACATTAAAATAGAATTTAAATGCTATCTTTCCGTAACTCATACTATGTGATAAAGCGGACAGTCAGATTGGCAGATCGTGCGCTACGATTGGTAAATTTGGTAGAAAATTTGACTTTTAATGAATTATGGATTCCCCAAAGCCAGTGGCACAATTTACATTTACCAACTTTTTTTTAATTTTCAAAAAAAAAAACAACAACAGATTGGCTGATCTTAGAGACACAACATTATTTTTCTTGCAATCTTGGGTATGTAATTTACCATCCTACCGAGTTTTGTATTAAAATAAATTTTTATTTAATTTAATTTTTTATTATTTTTTTTAACTTTTCTATTTTTTATTTTTTGAAATTCTGTAAAAACTGCCACAATTAACCGAATTGTCAGAAAATTGGTTTCCAATCACTTTTCGATCGTCCAATGTGTAACCATTATTGCCATGAACATACCCTTTTTTAAATAATTTTAAAACTTTGTGCGTAAAGGCTTAAATACAATTGCGACGGCAGAGCGACAGACGGCAGCGACAAATTCGCTGGCAAAACAGGCAATCGAAAAATTGGGAACACAATTGCAACGACAGGCGGTGAGCGGTGATTGTGAAAGAAGAAGACGCTGAAATTTCATTTGTTTGTTGTTTTGAGCTTTTTTAAAGGAGATTTTTATTAAGAGTATTTGAATATTTTGCAAATGATCGTGCCGGCGTTGTTTTTTGTAACTATCGCGAAGAATTCTTCCACTTTTTTCTGCAGTTTTCAACTGAAAATACAGAAATTAACTAAATTAAAATCAAACTAAATGCAAGATATCACAACTTCACACGCCATCCAAACCACGTTTCATTTTCATTTCATTTCGGAAAGTACACAAGATCTTTTAAAGTACATTATAAATTGGAAAATAAAAAGAGAAAATCGTGAAAAGAAAGTTCAATCGGTATAACAATGATAGTACTAATAAAAATTACAAAACAAAAGAAAAAAGCTAACTAATATTACCTACTAATCATAAGAAGCAATTCCACCGTCACTAAGATATATGGGAGTAAAGTAGCGTTCTGAACTCTCCAACTGTACCCGCACTCCTCACTCTATTTGGCAAATTATTCCAACTACGAGCAATATAAACAAAGCCTTCCAATACTCGCCTATTAAATCGCATGATCAAAACGTTACAGTGCCGCGACGATTGAAGGAAAGAAATTTAGTCAGCTAGATAATCCGGGACACCCGTGCGCACTAACTTATAAAAAAAGACAAGTGCCTTCCGCCTGAGGTACGACTCCAAAGAACAGCCGAGAAGGTCTTTACTAAACGGGGAGATGTGACCAAACCTGCGAAGACCGAAAACAAACCTAATGCAGTCGTTAAAGGCAACATTAATTCTGCGACGGGTAGTGGATAAATAAGACTTCCATTGAAAAATGGGGTATGATCAGGGCTTTGACGAGTTTCAGTTTGATGCTGCAGCTTAAAATCTGGGTAGAAAGCCATAATCGCCGCAATCTACCATAAATTTTGCCAATGATGAAAGATATGTGATCACAACAGCTCAATCTTGAATTGATCTTTATCCCCAAATTTGTAGCCTGCTCAACGTAGGGTAACACACGGCCGTCGAGAAAAACGGGAGGAATATATGCTTCTAGGGAGACATGGCGTATCACAAGGCATTGAGACTTGCCTGGATTAATCATAAGGTCGTTATTTACTGTCCAGCCCCAAGTCCTCATTTAGACGTGCAATACAGTCTTCTATGAGACCAATTGGTCTGCTAGTGCACAATTGAACATCGTCGGCATATAGGTGAACGTTAGTATCACGTACGGCATCTATCAGATCATTGGTAAATAAGCTAAATAATAGTGGACCCATAACAGAACCTTGAGGTACACCGGAAGAAGAAGGAAGCAATTCAGAGAACATTTCATTAATGCGAACCTGCTGAGATCGTCCAGAGAGGAAGCTAGAGATTAAATTAATAGCTGAGGGGGAAAAACCGAAATTCGATGGTAATTTATTAATTAGCTTAAAATGATTAACACAATCGAAAGCTTTGGTAAAATCTAGCATTACAAGAACACCCACTTCACCCCTATCCAGGCTGCATCTCAGGTCTATGGTGACCTTTAGCAGAGCAGTTTCACAGCTATGGTTCGAGCGGAAACCGGACTGCCAGCGGTAAAGCATATTATTATTTCCGATATGTGCCAGCATCTGGCAGTGCATAAGTTTTTTGACGACATTAGGCAGGAAACACAGAAGGCTTATGGGTCGAAAATCAGAAGGGGAAGATATCACAGTATTTTTCGGGATTGGAATCACCGTCGCTTTTTTCCACCTTGACGGGAAGACAGATGTAGTCAGAGTAGTATTAAGTATATGCAAGATATATGGTCCAATGTAGGTATAAATAATTTTTATAAACTTTGGGGAAAGGCTATCAGGGCCAACTGCATCTGATTTAGTGGTAAAAAGCGCTTTATGAAGTTCATCAATGTCAACATATCTAAAATTAAATAAAGATACATGATTCTGCTGAGGAGGAGTCATGACATTGACATCGACATCAGCAGCTATTAAGTTGTTATGAGTGGATACAAAGTGTTGATTAAGTGCATTGTCATTGAACTCCTGATGTTTAATGTTATCCTTTCCACAGATCCCAGTCGCTCTGAGATTCTTCCATAAAATTTTAGGAGGGAGCATGGATCAAATTTCGAGCGAAAGTGATTATATTTTGCAGAGCAGGTCCTGAGCCGTTTAAATAGATGGTACAAATGTTCACGTTTTACAATAAGGGAAGCGATAGCTGGAGTATACCATGGACATGGCTTTCTATCAGCCCTCCTAGTTACTAGAGATACATGCTTGTCAAAAAGGAAATTAGTGAGATTTTCGAAGACTTCGACTTGCTCATCAGCGCCTCAGTATTTAGATTTAGATTAGAGAAATAATCCATGTAATTTCCTGAATGTCAGGAATAGCATATCGTGATCTAAGAAACAAAGGAGCGCTAGTTTTATTTTGGAATAGTATGCAATCCATATCAGTTACTAAGAATTGATCAAGGATAGATGGGCTGGCAGTATTGTAATAAGTCGGTAAGTTGTTAACTTTGCTGAGGTATACAGACTGCATAAAGAATAGCCAGGTTGCAAGAGATTCACATTGAAGTCTCCCCCTACAATAATACTATCGTAACGACGGGTAAGATCAGAAAAAACATTTTCGAATTCGGACGCATCATCGCAAGAGAAGTGTTCAGGAGCACAATAAACAGCAGATAAAACACACCTATCAGATCCATTGCACGTTTTTTTTGTCCACTGCCTGTCTTGTAAATCATAAATTATTTTGTGATTTCGCACTTCTTCGGTCAATTTTTCCTCAAAAATCATTCTTTTAAAATTACCGCGCCATGCTACCACCTCAAAAAGACAAAACTAAATGCCAAAACAATTTCATTCTTTGCATTTTGTTGGTATTACTGCAGCGACGACGCAAATTTGGAAATTGATCAATCCCGACGACAACTTCGTCGTTCGTCGTAATTTGATGCATTCGCATAAGAAGTTTGACAGCGGAATTTCGTTGTAGTTTGTCGTCGCCCGTCGCAATTGTGTTTAAGCCTTTAGGGCGACGATCGTGACGAAAGAGTTTTAAGGTAGTAAACGTGGGTGGATTTACATGGGGTTTTTTGATTTAGAATGAAAGAATGGGGAACTTTCCGATGGAGTAAACAAATTTACGTTTTTAGGAGTTTTGGGGTGCGGAGTGGCTACTACACCCCTTGGGGTTGTCCAATTTGGGCTGTGTGTGTGTGTGATATCACATCAAAGCTCTTGCTATTTTCTTCTGTAAGAAACTTTATAACTGACTTTTTCACCCGAATATCGTTGAAATGCGTGATTTTCGGATTTGTGTACAGAGGGGTGTAGATTGGTGCGGCGGAACTGATTTTTCTTTTAAACGCTTTAGCAAAATGTTTTACATATTTCATGGGAACATTTAAATTTTCTATGTTTAACCGTTATATGGATTTTAATGTGAAATAAATATTCCACTTTTTTCATGTAAATTTTTTTTACATAGAAATACTGGTGATCTAAACTACTTACCACATACATATGTAGAACAGAAAATTACCCCACAATGCTCGCAAGAGAATGTAGATGCGAATTAATATGCTCGTGTCAAATTAATTATGTACTGTTATATGAGTTTTTTGCGAAAATGTAATGAACAAATAGTAGAAAATAAAATATATTAAAAAACTTTTAAAGTAAATAACTTTTGTACATAAATCCCGCTAAAAAGTAAAAAATAATTTTTTCATTCATAGTGATATACAGGGTGTCCCATACGTACCGCATTTCCTTTATACCACGGATTCCTCACTCAATTTCGAGAAATAAATTGTATGGGAGGAGAGCCGGAAAATGCACGGTGTGGGCGGTAGGGGGGTTTTGTGATTTTGGGTGCTTTTTATCCTAATACTATGTAACTTTTTTGTTATACACCCTATGAAGCTGATTTGCATCTCAGGTGATAGTAAACCCTCTACGGTTTACAACAAATGCCCAACCACATCTCTACTCCTTTTTCGTCGGCAGTTATAGGATGTCAAAGTAAAAAGATTGAATAATTTTGCAATTTCTTTTTCAATTTTAACGATTTTCCCGCCAAAATCCATGATAACTATACAATTTTATGACAAGATTTAAAGACCCCGGAATGTTACCTTACCTACTATAGAAAAGGCAATCGCTGGCGTATTTAAAATTTGCGACAGTAAAAAATTATTTTTCGAAAAATTTACTATAGAAAAGGTAATCGCTGGCATATTTAAAATTTGCTACAGTAAAAAAATTATTTTTTGAAAAATTTACTAGCTCAGTGGTAAGAGCAGTCGCCCGACAAACGGAAGGACCCGGTTTCAAACCACGGACGAGGCGGTTGTTTTTCCTCTTGTATTTATGATTTGATTTAGAATTATTAAAAATAAAAGTTCTTAAAAATTCTTCTATTCTCCATATTTTATTTTATTCTGTAAAAACGATTAACCGAATTGGCAGATTGATGGCACGATTGATATGAAGATTTCATTTACAAGAACATGGACAACACCAGACCCATTATTTCACTCATCGTTCTTTGCTCAAAGTTATTTCATCCCGATAGTGTAGGCACATTCAATGTTTCTCTGTCAGCTCTATCTAATGTGTACTCTCACATTATTGTTGCTGGCGACTTTAACGTTAACATCCTCCGTAATGACAATCAATCCGACACATTCCAATTTTTCATCCAATCTTTGCATCTAAGAGTAATTAATTCTTCCCCCATATATTTCAATCTGAGTCGCCTTCTTAGTTAGATCTTTTACTCACCACCGACCCCTCATGTATAATACGCCATTCGCAACTATCTCCTCCTGCAACTCTTGATCACGACATCCTATACCTTAAATATAATTTATCTATTCCATCTCAATCAACTCCTTTTCGCCTTATTACATAAATATCGTAAGTTCAAATCTATAAATACCGATTGCTTATTTGAGGAATTCAGTAATATAGACTGGAACGTAATCTTGGAGCAGAATGCTAGTCCACCGGAACGCGCTCTAGACCAACAACTACTCGCTTTCAATGATGTGCTCTCATTCTTACTAAATAAATATGCCCCCATTCAGACTAAACGTATAAAAATAAAAGATTGTCCCTGGTTCTCACGTGAGATAAAGAAATTAATCTGTGAAAGCGATTTTTTATATCATCAGTATAGAAGACTTAAAACTCCCATCAGCCTGTCTTTATATAAAAAGTCTCGTAATATTGTAAACAAAAAAGTTACAGATGCAAAGTCTTTATACTATACTTCCAAGTTAGATTGCAGGGTCCCCCCAAAGAGGCTTTGGAGTGCCTTACGTGATTTAGGAGTTAATGCTGGTGATGGCTCAGTATGTGACCTTGACGCAGATGAGCTCAATGAGTTCTTTACTGCTACTACATGTAATGGGTGTTATACCAGCGCTTCTCTATCCTCTCAGAACACTCCTACCGCTCGCTCAGGATCAGAGTTCAGTTTTCGTTGCGTTGATGAGATTGAGGCAGCCACAGCTGTCTTATCTATCCAATCCGATGCTATTGGACCCGCTGGAGTCCCACCGCGATTCGTGAAACTTATCTTACCTTTCATTATTGGTCCTATTGCAAAGATGTTTAATAGCTGCTTAACGTTCAACGAATTTCCCTCTCTATGGAAGAAAGCGCTCGTGGTTCCAATTCCAACCGCTAAAAATTCCACTTCTAGTGACGTCATGGACTTCAGACCTATAAGCTTATTATGTTTTCTAGCGAAGGCACTAGAAAAAATCATGGTAAATCCGAATACCTGGATCAAATGAATTCCCTGAGTTCTTGGCAGTCAGGTTTTCGTCCTGGGCATAGCTGTGAGACAGCTCTCTTAAAAATCACTACGGACATTAGAACCGCTCTGGATGATGACCGCATTGCGCTCTTAATCTTACTCGATTTCACGAAAGCTTTTGATAGCATTGATCACAAGAAATTTGAAGTTGTTTCCTCTAGGCTCTCTTTGTCTGTCGGAGTCCCACAAGGTTCAATGCTGGGACCTCTGCTCTTCAGCCTTTTTATTAATGATTTGCCAACTGTTATAAGAAATAGCTCCATTCATCTGTACGTTGAAGACGTGCAAATATATCTTGATCGTCCCATGAGGACTGTGTTAGCAGAATTAACGAAGATCTTTATAATATATTAAAATGGTCAATCGACAATAATTTAAAGCTCAACCCCAAAAATTCTCAAGCGCTAGCGGTAAGCAAAGGAAGCTGCGATCCCACCAATTTTCCCCCGATAGAGTTCGATCGCACCACTATACCATATGTACAGAGACTTAAAAACTTAGGCATTGTGTTAAATTCACAAATGGACAGTTGCGACCATATTAGAATGAGACTAGGTAAGATATATGGGGTACTTCGCCGACTTTGGTTGTATGCTGACTAGCTCTCCACAATTCTGCGTATAAGATTGGTCAGGACACTGATACTCCCGCATCTGTCACATGGTTCCAATATTTTCCCAAGACTCGACTCACGGTGTAGGCGTAAGCTCGAAGTTGCCTTCAATGATTCCATTAGGTTCGCATTCAGGCTTCGTAGATATGATAACATTTCTCCCTTTCGACACGAATCCTGGATTGATCTTTGGAAACATATTTACAACGCAGAGCATTACTTTTTCTGTACAACTTACTGAACACATGTAAACCGGGATACCTATACGAATTTATAAATTTTTTGCATAGTGATAGACGTAATGACTTTCTACAGCTACTTTGTTTATACTGTTTGCATTTGGAACGCTCTTCCAGTTTCGATCCAGCGAACGAGCTCGGCCACTTCCTTTAAACGGTTACTCTGGCAGCACACATCATTAGGGTAATGACACCCAGAAAAATTATTATTATTATAGTCGGTTGACTGCGCATGCTCTAGGATTTTCTCTAAAGAGAACTATAGTCTTAATATTTAGTTATTTTGCATATGTTTTATATTAGAAATAGTATTATGGATCTTATTGGCTATATAATTATTATTTTCTTTTTCCTCATAATTTCTATTACCATTACTTATATATGCTCAAACTCACGAAATATACTTTTGTTATTCTAGTTAGTGTTGAAAAATGTTAGTTATTTAAGTAGTAGGTACTAATGAAAAGACTTTTGTCTTACTGTACTCTTCTTAAATAAATACTTAATTACGTACTTACTTATTCATCTCTCTAAATACTAAATCTGACAATTGGTAGTTTAATCTTAAAATTGTACCGACTAATTTTAAATTATCATCCGCTTCCCAATTACAAGTCGGTAGACAGATAATATGTCTTTCCTATATTATATATATGTTTTTTTTTCTTCTTAAAGTCAATAACCCTCTCTCCGGCATCCGCTAGTTTTAACATATAAAATCATCGAAATATAATAAGGTGTGAAAAATGAAAGAATGTCATGCTGTGCTTGTGGTGAATTTTTGGACTGCTAGATATGTGAAAGCGATGAAAATCGACCAAATAAATGGGTCACGATTCACGTTAACATCTTAAGAACAAAAATTCAAAAACAAAAAAACAAAAAACAGTTAATTCAAGGTAACGCATCACAAAACATTTCATAATCATTCTTTACTCAAGAGAGAGGAGAGAGCTTTTAGAAAAAAATTTTCACCTGCTTCTGCTTTCATTCAACAAGTCTTTGTCAACAAAGTGAATGCAGTTCCACCAACCCGGCCGGCAGCCGCAATTGTTTGTTTGCTCGTTTCTAATTTATTAGAGGTAGATGCGGTTTACGAGAACATCTGTAATGCCCGATTACTAAAAATCATAAAGTTCATATTGTTTGCTGTTTACTAGCAAACTAGCAACTGCAAAACAAGACACTTTTAAAATTTGCACATTGAACAGGTTTTATCATAATTTATACATATTATGTCATGTCACATAAGTTTTACACCTTTGCAAATGTAATCAACAACGACAGCGATTCCAGTTCGGTTCGGTTCAGATCAGATCAGATCAAATCCTCACTTCACTTTCAAAGACTCTCTTGTCGTATCGATTCTGTTTAAAGTTAGAAAAGGTATTAACGCTTAAGATAACATTCAAAATTATTGAAATAAAGTAAATTGACAGTTTTTTGTTTTTTTTTTTATAATTTTTCTTTTCTTTTTTAACATTTTAGTTGATTGGAGAAATGATAATAACATCAGTTACCCTGGCCGTCATACAAATCGTAACGATTTTCGGAGGTAGTACATCTGGTCATGCATATAACACGTAAGTAAAATTGAAACTTTATGGTGAAAATTAGTAGTAGTAAAATTGGCAACTTCGGAAATTGGAATTTCTTAAATTATACTTTTCTCAACTTGGTATTAGTTCGCTTTTAAATTCATACCTGCGACTTCCATAGATTTGGTGCTTTTCGTTTTTAAGTAAGTGTCGTTGTGCAACTGTTTGTAATTTAAATTTCATCAATATTTCACCATGCCTTTCGTTTTGGCACCCGGTAACCATGAATTGTTGTAATTGAGCTAAATGATCCTTCTAATCGTAGTTGTTAAACTGAGGGTTAACGACATTCTCTATAGTAAGAAGTGTAGTGTTACGAATTGTAAAAGATTCTTCAGAATCAACATTGACTTTGAATTTTCGAACAATGACATTATGAATTTGGACAATATGAGAACACCGTAAAGAACCGAAAGGTGGGTGTCGGACTTAGCGAAACTAACTAGATGGCGCTATGCATCTTCGGGAAGAAAAAACCCATGTCCAAGGTCGGAGAAAAATTTTACAGCTCGACTGCGTATCAGACATCAACCAGGAGGAAGAGCACTTGACAATAGTACAATGCTGCGATACAACTAAAGAAGAAGAAGAAGAAGAAGATACTAAAAACGAATTCTTTCCACGACTAATTCTTTTCATTCCTAGAGGAGTAATCATCGTATTTATAGGTGATATTAAAGCACAAGGCGACTCTGATTATAATTAATAATTATTATTCTATGGGGGGTCCATCCACGTTCTCTCGTTTTAGGCAGGTTATAACCTCATGAGGGGGTCATCTAATGGAGTTACAAAACACTCTTACCCAGACAGTTATTGTATGGGAGGGGTTCAGTCCACTTTCTCTCTTTTTAGGCAGATTATAACCTCATTTGGGTCAGTTTTCCGGACATCTAATGGGGTTACAAAACTCTTACCCAGACATTTATTATATGGGGGGGGGGGGGGTCCAGTTCACGTTCTCTCTTTTTAGACAGATTACAACCTCATTAGGGTCAGTTTTCGGGACATATAATGGGGTTACAAACTTCTTACCCATACATTTATTGTATGGGGGGAGCTCCAGTCAACGTCATTTCTTTTTAGGAAGGTTACAACCTCATTAGGGTCAGTTTTCCGGACATCTAATGGGGTTACAAGACTCTTACCCAGACATTTATTGTATGGAGGGGGGGGGGGGGGTCCAGTCCACGTTCTCTTTTTAGGCAGGTTATAACCTCATTAGGGTCAGTTTTCTGTCTAATAGTGTTACAAAACATTGTGCGCACATACGTACTCCACATATTCTACCTCTTCGTTACAGAATCGGCAGTTATCGTCCGTGATTTTGCCCATCTTCATCTGCATATATTTAAGTTGGGAAGGGCCAGTAATTATGCCAGTCAATAGCCTGATCATGGTGTTTACCACAATTAATAACTTTTGTGAAGTCTTTGTAATGGGAAGTTAATGAGCTTTTCCGCGGATCTTAGATCAGGAAGGCTCTGAAATTGTAACCAGTCAGCTTCTTCTTTTTTTAACATTATATCTCTTGTTAGATGCCTTTTTGCAAGGCCGCAGAGTCCGGTAAATGAAAATTTTGAGCCTTCATGCCCTACCTCTCCTGGTACCCACCGAAGAATAACTTTATTTGCCTTTGATAGTAGATCTATAGTCCCAAACTAGCTTTAAGTGAAGACATTTGAAATTGGCTGTCGGATTTTATGTTTGCGTGCGTGTCCTCTGATGCACGTTCATATAGCGTGCATTTCTGCTTGAAAACTAGTTGGGTAGAATAGGCTGATAGCCTACCTACCACACCCACCCATGCCTTCTTTCTTAGATACATTCGTGTAACAAACGAGTGATCCGTGTGGGAATTACGGGCCGCTATTCGCTTTGGAAGTCCTCTATGACTACTTCAAAACATTGCGCAAATCTTAGAGTATTGGACATTGTGTCTGTGAACTTAGAGGCTATCGAGTAATTTTGAAACTTTTCAAGAATTTTTCTAATGACCGAGTTACGGGAAGCTGACAGTTAGCATCCTAGCGCTAAGAGCAGCATCCTTTTTAATGAAAAGATATAGAGGAGGTTAGCCCAGCATCAGTTCTAAGGTTGATGTGGAACAGGTCCTCATCGCATCTGTTACACCGAGCCATACAAGTTTTTGTAGTTTTTATAACTTTACTTGCACTGTTTTTTCTTATACATCATACGAGGGCCCATAGGTAATGATGTGCCTAACGATAAATAATAATGATAAGTAATAAACTATTTTCGGATTCAAGCCCCATTTTTTTTACATACAGTCCCTGGTATATACAGAATGCTGAGGTAGCTTTCTATATAACCTTTAACAAATGCTGGTTCCATGTGAGTTTTTGAACAAGAATAATCCCTAGAAACTTAACCTCTTTAGTGAGTTATATGATCGTTCTGTGCATTGAGGGTGCTTTTAAGTTAATCTTCTTTCTTCTTCTGATTGGGACAATAGTAGGATTGTTACTTAGATCCTGGCTTTTTTTAAATTCGACGGCTCTTTGCATTAAGTCCGAGATCATACCATCATGATTGCATCTTATTGTTGCTAGCTCGCAGCCTTTCCTCAATGGTTCCATTTCTATTGTGAAATCCGTCTTTGATATATTTGTAGAATATTGTAAGAAATAGACCTTTGTATAATCAGATCGAAGAACTTAACATATATTGACGATCCAAAATGACACCAAGTATTTCACTAGGAATATTCCCAAATTAAATTAATGGAAAAGTTAATCGCCGGCAAATTAGTACACTCGCATCATACAAGCTATGTGGAAAGCATACATATATAAAAGGGGATCAAATAAATTTTCGAGTACCATAAGGACATTATTATTTTTCTTTCTTCATTCCTTTTTTGAGTATAGTAGGACTTTCATATAGATCTCCACCATAGTCTAGATCCTAGGTTTGATTCCGTTTCTTTTAATCGTGTTTTTGTTTTTGCACACTCAGAGACTGAACTTACCTGCAGTAGGTATCTAATGATAGGGCTGCCATCTATCGGTACAAGGGAAAACGCAGCGTGTTCCGGGAAGCTTGTTATCATATTTTTGTGGTGAAGCCTCTGTGTATGGTGAACTCCTTACAAATATTTAAACCTCCACAAACTCTTCGGTAAAATAGGTCGTGATCTCAAAAGTGGGCTCACTGGCATAGAGATAACCTTTTGGATGCTGTATGAACTGAATTAGAAAATATTCTATCAAAAACTTTCCATGGGATAGCACTCAAGATATCCGAGAGGTATGTTAAGCGCAGTTCAAATAATTTTCACTATAGCTCGTCTATAGCAGCAAAACAGGCAACCGACCTTTTTTTTATCGAGTCTCGGTGAAAATCGACAAGCTCAGAGTCCCATCAACTCTTGTCCTTTGTCTAATATAAAGTCCGCAAGCTAAATATCTTTACTTAAGTTTCATATCAAAACAACAACTGAAAATCTATTTTCTAGCCCATTTCAGGTGTACTGGAATATTCCAACTTTCATGTGTCACAGATATAACATTCCAATAGCGAACGCAACAAAACAGTTTGGAATCATTCAAAATTTCAATGATGACTTCCGAGGTGATCAATTAGCGATTTTATATGATCCAGGAAAATTCCCAGCAATTCTACAAAATTCATCATCGAAAAAATTTTTCCTCCGTAATCATGGAGTACCGCAGGAAGGAAATCTTTTAGAGCATCTGCAAGTATTCGAACAGCATGTCAAAGAGCTGATACCACATCGAAATTTCTCAGGATTAGCTATAATTGATTTTGAATCATGGAGACCGGTATATCGACAAAATTTCGGTAGTTTACAGCCATATAAAGATCTCTCGATTCATATTGAACGCCAAAAACATCCACGATGGTTCGAACGTCGGCTAGAAAGAGAAGCCACCAAACGATTTGAAGCTGCAGCTCGACAATTTATGGAAGAAACATTGTGGCTAGGACAAAAACTACGTCCACAAGCGAACTGGGGTTACTATGCATTTCCGTATTGTTTTAACGGTAAAGGAAATAACATAGAAGTATGCCCCAACAATGTTCGACAAGAAAATAACGGGTAAAAAGTCTATTTTGTATTTTTGTTTTTGTAGCAAAATTATCATATTTCAGAATTCAGTGGCTATTTGATTCGTCTGACATTGTTTTTCCGTCGGTATACATGACAGAACAGATTTCACCTCAGGATCGAATTCCAATGGTTCGTGGAAGAGTCTCTGAAGCAATTCGAATGGTTCGACAAGTACCAGATAGCGAGCCTAAGCCTCGAGTTTTTGTGTATCATCGATACGTTTACACCGATACACTTCGATATGTTAGTGAAGCGGATACATATGGCATTTTACATACCATAAAACAATCTGGAGCAGATGCTGTAGTACTTTGGGGTAGTTCGAAGGATCTTAATACAAAGTAAGTATCCAAAGTGATTAAATTCATGATCACCATTAGTTATGTCGTTTTGTTTTTTGTATTTTCAGAGAGAAATGTTTACAATTCTATGATTATTTCCATCAGACTCTAGGACCTGTTGTTAGCTCGTTGCAGCCAACATATTACGTTAAGTCTGCACATAAGTTGCGAGATAGCGATGTTTAGGGCAACACCAACAAATCGACCGGATCTCAAAGTTTCACTTTTGCTTAGCACTCTTGTGATGATATTTTTTTTTGTTTTATTGTTGATAATAAAATTTATTTATTAAATTTATTTTAAAATTGGTTTTTTATTTGACATAACATCAAAGTACCAAATAATCTCGCAGAAGTTGCGTATGAAATATTACTTCGGTTACACAGAAGTACAGACTACACAATTTACACAGACAGAACTACAGATTACAGCGTGTGTGGCTTAGCGCAGAAAAATTTTCGCATTTTCTTCCCTTAACAAGTGGAGTTCCACAGGGATCCATTCTTGGCCCCCTACGCTTAATCTTATATATTAACGACTTGCCGCTTGTAGCTCGTGACGTTAATATTCATATTTATGCCGATTACGTTCAAATTTATCTTAGTCGCCCCATAGGTTTGATAGAAAACTGTGTGGATAGAATCAACAGCGATTTACTCGAAATTAGTAAGTCGGAATTTGTACATAATCTTAAGATAAATCCTAATAAGTCTCAGTGCATTGCCTTTTCAACTGGTTTGATGGACTCTTCGGAATTACCAGCTGTTACTGTGGATGGTGCTGTGATTCCGTACGTGAACAAGGCCCGTAATTTGGGCGTTAAACTTAATTTGAAATGTTGCGACCATATTCAGGTCTGCCCTTCTAAAACTTATGCAACTCTCCGTCGCTTATGGCTGTCAGCCAGTTTTCTGTCGCCACAATTGCGTTGCCATTAAATAAAGACTTTTGTCTTTCAGCACTTTATGTAGGGTTGCTTTGTTTTTACGACGTTGGATTTAAGCTGCACTAGAAAATTAAATGTCGCATTCAATGACTTCGTCCGGTTTATTTTTGGGTTACGAAGGTTTGACCATGTGCCTCGTCTTAGTTTTGCTGTACTTGGATGCCCGCTGGAAGTGTATCTGAAGCGGAGAGTTTTATTTCTTATGTGCAAGCTTATTACTACAGCTAAAACTCCATATCTAGCTAGCTTGGTTCGGTCTCTTAACTCTAACAGAGAGCGAGCTTTATAATACCTAGATTCCAAACATCAGTCTTAGAGGGTTCTTACATTGTTCACGCAATTCGTTCTAGGAACGAGCTGCCTAGTAACATTCAGCGGGCAAATTCATTTGGAACATTCAGATGGCTTCTTGTTGATTTTCTAGAGTAAAGTACTTTTTGTCTGCTACACGCACGCATCTGTTATCTTTTATTATTTTTATTTTAATTTTAATTATGATTTAGTTTTTGAATTTCTGATTTTGTTTGTTTATTTTAATTTTGATCTTAACTTATCTTTTAATTTAAATTTTTAATTAGTTCTTAATTTTAATTTTGATCTTAATTTTAATTTTTTTAATTTAATTTTGATTTGTTTTTGATTTTAATTTTATTTTTAATGTTAATTTTGATTCCAGATTGTTTATTTTTTGTTATTTTTATTTATTGGTCTTTGAATTTTGATTTGCCCGTATGTTCAATAGATGCTAATTTAAAAATTTGTTAATCTGGTAGTGTCATTTACTAGGAAATATATATTATTATTATGATTTACAGGGTGTAGCCGAACATGTGGGACAACTATGGGTAATTAACAGAGAACTTTAAATTAAGCAAACAAGTTCACCTATTGCTTTTGAGTTTCCAGCACTGTCTTCTTTATTACATGCCATGGCATTATAAATTGCATATTGTATGAGAAACGTGTCATTTGAAAGTTTTTCAGCATTTTGCCTTATACCCTAGACACACGCGATATATCAATGATCATTGACGGAGCAATGATCATTGCATAGCTCCCCTAGTAGCCAACGCTCATCAGTTTACAAAATTTTAGTGACGGTGCGGGCAGGGACTCTTATGTTGACTAACACGACTTTTATGTCAAGTACGACAATGTGAGTGTACCTTATGTGGTCGTACAACAACTGAACTTTTTTACTGAGCGCCTCGATGAGTTTCTTCGCCAACTCATCTATCAGATCATCACTAAATTGGTATGGATACTGATCTGTAGGTATAATGTACGCGTGAAAGAGAGATAAATGGTGTTGCGCTAAAAATTTATTTCCTATGACTTTTTTTATGCGACTTCAAAGTGCGGACTGAATTTTATCTTTCTTCATTCCTTTCTGAAAAGCGAAGCGGGGAAGGTAAAGTACAATTTTAAGTGAAGTGTTAATTAAGTTAGAGTGCTTTTTAATTATTAGTAAGTAATTTTTAATATTTTTATGGATAAAAAAAATAAAAAAATAAAGAAATTTGCTGATGATATGTACATATAATGGGCATATATATTAACCTCATTGCAATAAAAATATGTTGTACTATCGTGTAGGGATAACCACGCGTGATAATACCAAATCAATGAGTCATAATTGCTATTGTTACGATTTACTTAGAAGCGTCAACTCATCTGCATGCCCTGCGGTAAGATCATATCTCAACACATGCATTAAGGTTTCTAGGAGAAAAGGTGATAACATGCATTTCTACATAATTCGGGTACAAGCGGAGGACTTACTGATGCACTTTCAGGTTTTATGATTTTATTACCCATTGAGAAGAGTAATAAAATCGTTTGAAGTTTGAACTACATCAACAAATATTATTTTAATTAAATCACCCTTACACTTTAACATTCGCTTTTTAGAAACTTATCGGAAGAATTTATCCAGAAAGGAATATGAGGCTGAACTACGCAAGGATATTTTATTGGCACACAACCGCTATAATCGGGCCACATGTGCAGCAAGGTATTACTTTTTTATTTGTCCAGTTCTACATACGTACCTACTTGTAAGACTAAATGATTAATTTTTACAGAAAAAAGGCAACGTGTACCGCAGATAGTCTCGACGAGCTGCTATAATCAAGAAGACATATTTTTTTTTCAATTTTTGTTTTTTGATTTTTTTCATTAATACGCATTTTAATTTTTGTTTTTGTTTTTATGTTAAATAATATGTACCTTATTATATGAACTTATTTTTCTGGATTTTATTTTCTGAATTGAAAACTTTTCACCCCTGATAATCATGATTACGCTCAGCGATGAGGTATTTGATTTACTCACCAATGAGAATCATGATTATGCTCATCAATGAGGTATTCGATTTATTCACAAGGGCAATCATTAAACTGCTCATTATATGAATGCGAAGTATATAAATGAGTTTAGTCCCGGTGCTAGAACAAAAATCATCATTACATTCATCCAACCAATCATCATGCGCTCATGATGATTGGGCTACCAGGGTCGTGTGTCACTGCATCATTGGCGCAACGTTTCGTCATTGCACCAATTACGCCCCCACAAGCTCATTCGTTTGCAATTATGTATTGCTTGTCATTTATTTTAGCGATAAGCGCGCTTTCAGCGGTGAGGAACTGCAAATTATTGGAAAAATCAGCTGAATTTCCAGCCATCACTGTCAGATGTCATTTGTGAATTTGGCTGATTAAAAAAATTTCATACATTATAAATGGAAAAAGAGACGAAGAAAAAAGCAAGATTGTGGAAAAGTGCTGAAAATTATAAGTTGTGCGAGCTGTGGCGTATTTATATAAAAGAGAGAAAGGCACGAAGAAATAGCCACATATACGCCGATACGTCTGTGAAATTTAAGGATGTGGGAGTAATCGCCAGTATGCACAAATGACAGATTTAATGGGTCAAATCTAGTGTGTCAAATCTAATTACGTGAAGACCGTCATTGCCGTGTGCCACCCCAAAACAGGAATGATCATTGGTCCAATTACGTAATTGAACCAATGATCATTGATATGTCCCGTGTGTCTAGGGTGTTATGGGAAAGCGGACCTATACAAATAACGAATTTTTATTTTCCTAAAAAAGGTGATAGAAAATTTAGTATCTCATCTTATACTACGGTTATTGCGAATGGAGATAGGATTCCTCGTTCCTGGGGCCCAATTCACTAACTCGGAGAGTTGAGGAGTTTGTGAGATGAGAATTTTCGTTTTCTCCGATTCAAACTCCCTATCTGTCCACTCGCAATTCTCTAACATATACTTGAGAGTTGTGGAAAATGGATGAGAAATGGGAAAAGAGAGATGTTAATTCCTACCGGTTGGAGCGCTGTATTTAGTAAATTCCACTGGTGACAACTATCAGTTTGGGATTTAATTAATTTGTGTTTGCCAATTGAATTTAGGATTCTGTCATACTTGAGTACTTGACTTGAAATTCACTTGAAGCTTCGGTAGGGCGGTTGATTGAATTAATTCCAATTAGTTGACTTGCATTTTTCTTGAATTTAATTTTCCAATTACTTAAGTTGAAATTTACGCATTAAATGAGCTTTCATGATATTTTGATTACTTCAAGCATACTTCAAGTATACTTCAAGTATTCATGCAAACGTACTGTGTGTATTATAAGGTAAAATTAATTATATTGAAACTCTTTTTCCTTACACAAATTTTCAAACTGCATCTTTTTTATAGAAGTACATGAAAAAAAATGCTTTACGAAGCCTTAGACGGATCAGAGACTAACATAAAGTTCTCGTTGCAAGTTGGTTTTGTAGTAAGTTCGACGTTTCAGAATTAAAAGAATATTTTATAGCCTAGCAAAATGACGGAAAATCCTGATAAAATTAATCTAGTTTTTCTGGATTTAAGAGCAATAGTATATTATTCTGTCGTACGACATGGAGATGAAACTAAATGGAATTTTCTTTGTCAATGTTATAAAAAATTTGCCGGCAGAGAAACAAACATTTCTATCATTGGGATGCCTTAGAGAGATATGGGTGTTGCAAAGATATCTCGAATGATATATTCACAGGACTCTTACATCGTATTTGGTTCTATTGCTATGGGCGATGTTGGTTTTCATTTAGCAAGAAATAATTTTCTGGACACCATTGAAAATATCTACAAATAGTAAGTTGAGTAATTTTTCTTAATAAATTATATCAATCTTCTGTTTTATAGTTATTCATCGCAAACTTCAAAACTATCTCGCTTAATTAAACCTTTGGCTAATCAATTGAATACACAACGTGACATCCAAATGATGAAAGACCATAGAATCGAATAGGAATCTTTTCAAAATAGCTTCACAGGGTATATCACATTCACTAGAGGCAATTGCAGTTAACTGCTAATGGACACGAAAAAATCTGTAAATTTTCAAAAAAATTTAATTTATTTGTGTAAAAATTGTCTTAACTATAATTAGTTAGTTTCTTATTTCTGAACTTAAATAAAGTAAATAAACATAATATACTGACGAAAAATCTCTGTTGAAATATCCTGGGGCTGGATTCTGTAACTCGGAGAGTTTGGGAGATGAGAATTTTCGTTTTCCCCGATTAAAGATCCCTAACTCTCCTTTCGCGATTCTCTAAAATACTTGGGAGTTAGGGAAAACGTGAGAAATATCGCAATATTGAAGGACGGCTAACTTTGTGTGGGAGGGACGTAGAGCATTGGGGGTTTTCCTTCGGATTTAGGGTCTAGAGTACAAAAATATAGATGAAAAATATTTGGGGTTGAGGGGTCGTGCCACCCCTCATTGAGGGTTGACCAAAATACGTCATGTTTGGTATCAAATTAAAGAGGGAGAAGCGGGTAATCGAGTGATGTAGTTCTTTTTTTGATCATTTTAACTTCATAACTGACTTTTTACCGCCGAAAGACGGATTGTTTTCACTTGGGTCATATACACCCCAGTTCCTAAATTTTGCATATATGTCTTCCGTTCTTTGTTTCACATTCATTAGTAGGTACTCGATTCTGAAAAGTGAATTTCCACGACTTATCAGTTCTTCATAATGATGACTTGAAAAATTATCCATTTTTGTACCAAAAAAACGCCCATTTTTCATGTTAAGAAGGACTGATTCACTTCTTTTACAGTTATCTCTATTAACCTGATTGAAAAACTAATAACATATCTAATTAGGTGACAAAATTTAGATGCAATTTCATACTACATTCAAGCTTTTACGTGCATATTTAAAATTATTATAGCATCTTTTCTGTAATGGAAGACGACCAAATTAACCATTTTCGTGTGAATTAAAATTTTTAGCAGGTATCTTGAGACACCAAAATCCTTATTAATCTGTAAGTATCGCAAGGATTTCCATAATTTGTTTTTGCAAACATAGACAGGATATGCAGTGAATCCATAATTCAATTTGAAAATCCTAGGTACATTCGCACTTTCACAAAGGACAATAAAAGCAGACAATACTGTCAGTTGGGAAATATTTGTCTTACTTCTCCACAACTAATACAGCCGAGAGTTTTGCCGAGTGGAATAGCGAGTTTGGCAAATCTCAATACAAATTCCACGAGTTACAGAGTTCCGAGTGGAGAGTTAAGTGCCAAAAGAACTCTCATCTCGATAGCTCTACAACTCTCTGAGCTAGTGAATCCGACCCCTGATATACTGCTTTGAAAGGGAATTTAATTAGTAAGGCGGTATATTCGTTTTTAGTGCCTAATCTGTTGGTGGATACTGCCCCCTGAGCTCGATGGGGAACTGTTTCAGAGGATGTGTGGTTAGAAACGGTGCGGCATGTGCCATATGTTACTGTTGTAAGCCAAAGATGTCGCATTCTATCAAATGAATGGTCTCTGCAGAAAATCTTTTGGAAGTTTCTGTCATTCTCGTTGACCAATATTTTCTAGCATATCTTTTCGATGTTGACAACAACAGCAATCTTGAAGCATCTAAATGACCAAAAAATTAGTAGTAAATTTCTTTGGATTTGAGTACCTACGAGTAGTTTTTGATTGAGCGTTTTTTCATTTGGTGTTAGCAATGAAGCATAAAACTACTCTGACTTTTGTACTCGCGCTTGATGGCTTCAAAACAGTTGAACGAGGAAGATATGAGTGTTCAATGTTCACGGATAGAAATTACACACGGGCATTCATCTAGGGTAGATATCGTAAGAATTGTCCTTTTTAATGGTGTCAATAGCAAATCTCATGCAGAAAAATGAAGGATATTCAAGGTAAGAAATGTGTAATTTCGGCTGCTATGCTCACATTCAAGTCGTATGTCATGGCTGGTTTTTTGAGTGTCTCTTGATGGATTATGCTATTTATTGCTGTTTCCACTTTCTTGATGACGTTCGTACTATGTTTGCCTTTTTGGTATGCCTCGTCGATGTTCGTACGGATTAGTGTGACGGAATAATTGTCATTCTTCAGTTCATTTATAATGGTACTTATGTAATTGTCTATATACTGTATATTTGTTATTTTCATCATTTGTAGTTAATCCTTTCCACTATAGTGCTTATTTTATATACATTAGGTAGATTCGAGTAGCAGTTTGACAAGAGGTTTGACGATGTTTCTTTTTTATACCATCTTGCCTTGTATCCTTCTTCCGCTCTTCTTATTCTGATTTCTAGAAAGTTAATCATCTTCTCTACCTCCGCTGTAAGCTTCATGTTTAAGTTGTTTTCTTTGTCTTTTTGCGAAAGAGGCTGCTCGCCAAAAAGTCAAATTTGCAACACAATTGTTTTCCCTTGGAAATTAGAAGAAAAGTTTCCCTCGGCCAAATACATTCCTCTAATGCTCTCGCCTGCAGCAACTTTATAAAATTAACAAATGATTAGTTTTACGTCTTCAATTCTAGGTGCCCATCAAAAGATTCACGGACGAGAACAAAGGTCTGTGGATTGGCATTGCCGGAACAGCACAAAATAATCTCTGAAATGACGAAACAAATGCTTCAAAAACGAGTTGGTAAAATTAACATTTTACTTCTCTTTCAAAACCACTTAACACGATAACGGAACGATAAGGCAAACTTACTGGCCAAAAAAGGAGCATCCATGCCCCTCATAGGACCGGAACCATTTGTCGATATTTCTTACAACACCTTGAAGCTTACCTTCTAAAGCTGAATCCAGAACCAAATGAACCAACGATGGATTCAATGATAGGCTCCTGACAAGCCAAAAGATAATTCTATAATTTTGTATATAAGATTTTATTTCCTTTTTTTTCTTGATAATTATTAACACTTACTTTCGTTGAATTCATACTTGCAAAACTTTGAAATTTGTAATTTTAACTTCACAAAAGAAAAACTCTTCACATACCCTATACACCGACCCAATCTAAACAAAACTGACAGTGGAGAGCTCTTCTTCTTACTTCTCCACAACTAAAACAGCCGAGAGCTTTGTTCGAGTGGATAGAGAGTTTGGAAATCCTCATTACAGAATTCCGAGTGGAAAGTTAAATGTCAAAAGTATTCTCATCTCTACAACTCTATACAACTCTCTGAGTTAGTGAATCCGGCGACGTCATAGAAGTCATCGCTGCAAGTCTGTATGATCGGCAACACTAACCAGTCAGCCACTACTAGACAATGTTTGCGTTGCTTACCTCCCACCTCTTCCTGTCATATATGAAGGAAAGACGATTTGTTAACTTCTTGAACAGCTGTGGTCAGGACATTTGGCTGTTACAAGGGTCGTATATGAAAATTATTCTCTAATTTGGAAGACTCCAGATAAAATGAAAAATGAAAAATTCAATGGTAATGATATTGCAAAAAGTTTTTACATCAAAGGTGTTCCGTCTCGGAACAACAAAAATTTAAAATTTACTAATAACAGTCTTCCCGCCCCGCGATGATATGGCCAAAACATAATCATCTAAAAAACAAAATAAACATTAAAACAAATGAGGAAAAATGGTAAAAGTCTCAAATCATTTACGATTTGAGACTTTTAATCTAAACAAAATTACCTAACCACCCAACTTCATCTAAAAATCTCCAACTCCAACGCTGAATCTTACAACAATATATTATTTCTAAAAAATAAAAACAAATAATTAATAAACAAATAAAAGTCAAAACATAAACACTTACTGGCCTACATCAGCTGCCATAAAAAATGTTGACATAATCAAGATGGCAGCCAACAGCACAGACAAATTCTCATTACAAAATCTACACTGACGTCACAGTGTGACATAATGTATGGATGACGCTTCATTGTTAACGCCACCGACAGACAGAATTCCCATTGTGTTTCTGCCTATAAATAGTAAAGTAGCAAATCACTCAAGTTCTGACTGAGCACCAAGACAGATCGGCAGTTAAAATTGAAGCCATTGAAGTCTTGCTTAACAAATTATACCACGGGAAGTATTTATGAATCCCATTTTACTAACATTTATATTAAAAATTTTGATATTTAATTTATTTCAGCATCCTACATTGGGAGTATTGATCCCAGCCGTTTTATGAGCAGTTATATGACGCTCACTCTGTCAACCAAAATCCCACCCTCTTTATTTTGGCTTTATTAATGATAGTGCCTTTTTCCATTACAGATTAAGGAATAAAATCGCTAGTAAGGCTCATTACAATTAAATTTATTTTGAATTTGTATTAAATTAGTAGGCTAATATGGCGTTCAGACTGCGCCGAAATTACGTAATTTTGAATTATTTTTTGAAATCACCATCGAAATCACGTAATTTAGCATACATTGGCTTAATTTCAAAATCACGTAATTTCGACGTAATTTGGATGAAATTACATGTAAAATCATGTGATAATTAATGAACTTACTCATCCAGCGGCATTCCCATGTATTTTTCCATTTTTCTATTGATCACCATTTATGATTAATGTGCTCAGTGTAGTCGTCATTTAAGAAGTTGTGTAATACTTTTTTTCTTGCAATTGCATTTAGTAAAATAGAACTCTAGCGTTGCAAATTTAAATCCTTTGAATATGATGTCGTCGCTTTCTTCGATAATAATCCCTTTTCTTACAAAAAATATTATTTATAATGTTTATCTTTTTTTTTCAATGTCTATTTAATGGAGTAATATTTTTATATAATATACATTAATTTTTTTTTCCTAAATAAAAAGTAATTTTGACTGCCTCACTTCACTGAAATTTGACATTTGGTACTTTATATTTGACATAAATAACAGTTGAAATCATCTCAGTAGCAGTGTGAACACCCTCGCATGATTTCAAAATTACCTCGTCAAAATTACGTAATTTCGAAGCGGTCTGAACATGGTATAAGTGAATTTTGAATTGAATTAGAGTTAAGTACGTGAATTTATTAGTCCGTAAGAGAATTTTGTGATAAATAAAATAGTGAATTTCTTCTCATTTTTGAAAGTTAACCTGTCTTATCATTTCTTAAACCGGCACCTGCCCCATTTTATGCTAAGCCCACATTGGGACTTAACAAAAGGCGTTATGTTAAACATGGAAATTCGACTGGCGAAAATAGTAGCAAAAAAATATTATGTGCTCTGCAACCGGCTGATGCGGCTTTACAGGGTCGAAGCACGGGATTGAAGGATGCTATATCAATAATAAAATATTTCCAGGAAGAAATTGGGGTTAGAAAAGATGTATGAGACAATTCTGGAAGAAGCTGAGAATACCATTGTGGCGTATATAAATCAATTTCAATCATAATTAGAATTATATTTTTATATTTGAATTCCTATAATCATTTACATTTATGAATTTCTTCTAGTACAATATGTAAACCAGTAATTAATATAGTCTGGCAAAGTTAGTCATATACATATACACTAACATTGTACGGTACGTAAAATCCCACTCTAATTGTAATGAAAAACCAATAATTCAAAGTGTAGTGTAGATCATTTGATCTTTGATCTTGCGAGAGGCAGCCACGCCTAGTATTTTATATAATAATTAAAGTTTTTTTTAAAAAAGGTAAAAGTCTACATATTATTAAATTGGTCATTTCCTAAGCGTAAATATAAGTGCTATCTGCAGGAGATTGTTCCCTTAAAAGGGGTATTAAGTGATCCCAAGTGCTTTAGTTCATTTCTTGCGTGGAAAGCATGCGGGATGGCCTACATCCTTTAAAAAGGAAAACCCCTATACCAAAGGTATAGGTGGTGGCAATTTTTATCGGTTAAAGCGGGACTCCTCGTGATTTCTGACAGAGCTTCACAGAGGCCTTGAACCCCGGAGAGGGTATCAGGACGATTTCACGGAATAAGAACGAACGGATAAGCAGAGGAGCATGGTACCGGATTGCAAACAATACTTTGAATATTATGCGGTTCGAGAAGAATCAGTGCAGGTGGTGTGGCAAGCCAGCTCGCCATCTTCAATCAGCGGAACACTGTATTTCTAAGAGTAACCTAGGTTTCAGTAAAGGTATCTGTAGCTTAATCAAAAGAAAAGATAGTCCGTTTAATTCGCTCGATTCATCCGAAATCTATTTGTGTATATATTATTTTTTTTAGTGGTAGCCCTAAATTTTTCTCGCGTAGCGTAACTTGTTAATATAAAGTGGTGATTTCTGTGAACTCCTTCCAACCTTCATGGTATGTCCTTTTTTTGCATAACATTTTTTTTTTGCTGCATGCCTAGTTACAGCAAATACCTGCGGCTGAAGCTTCACCCGGAAGGAAAGTATGTAAGTACAAGTTTACATTTTTTTAGAGTAAGAAAACTATGCTTCTTATACATAACATTAGTAGAGATCTAATTTTTTTGCTCTTTGTACGAGAATTTAACCATAGATAGCTAATTATTAACTAAATACATATAGATACATATATTAATTATTAGTGGTATGTGCCTACGCATAG
Organism: Dioctria linearis; assembly: GCA_963930735.1. NCBI lineage: Eukaryota > Metazoa > Arthropoda > Insecta > Diptera > Asilidae > Dioctria > Dioctria linearis. The sequence continues at coordinate 44,381,775 of OZ005740.1, forward strand.
TGAGGTGTTGGAAAGGGGAGAAGAAAGATAGAAAATGCGATGATGTTCTAGACTTCTTGTTCAAATTTTAAAGAATTGTCCCCTGTTTTTTTTTTCTCTAAATCTTGTAGAGTTTAAGAGCTTATATATAATAGCAATTCTCACCCACGAATGTCTGGAATACTCGTGGGTAATTAAATAGGTATAGAATTTGTCTTCAGGACTTTAAATTATCTCATACATGTTGATACATTGTCGTTTAGGTTACTCAAAGTAGAATCTCTTTAGGACGATTTGCACATCTAGGAATGATTAATTGAATTGTTTTGTAATTATTTTTTTTTTGTTAGTCTAATCTTAGGTAAATAATTTAGCTCTATTCTTTTTTTATTGTGCTGTCCATATACCGCCTTCCTACATATTATGTATTACCAATATACCGTAGTAAATGAATAAAATTAAGATTTTTACATAATTTTTCTAGCGTTTTGGTTGTAGTCTCTGGGGATAATACGGGTGATGTCAACTAATGGCGTCGGAGAGTTTTTTTTTCTATTCCTTTTTCATCTTTTCAATATCCTTTTCTATATTTAATTTAGTATTTTTTTTGTGTCGCTTCACTAGGAAGGAGAGGGATTTCAATGTTAATCCGTCAGTAATCCCAGTATCAGGAAAGATTAAACCTTCCCTGTTCTTCAGCACACACCAAGCTGGCACACCAGATCCAAGAAAATACCCCACCTCATACCATGAGCTCGAGTCGACAAATTCTGCTGTTCTGGGATCTAACCAGCTCCTATCTACTTGGACGTAGTCTGACTCTGATTCTGGCTAGCTCAGGTTAGATATGTGGAGGTAGCTTGGAATTCATTAACAACTGTCGTCATTGTGTGACGAATAAATTGAAAAAATTAAGATCATAGTTCATAGTAGTTTGGTTGTTTTTTTTCCGTGATTTTTAATTATTGAATTGCATAATTAGCAGCAAAAGCTCTGCACCCAACAACCATATTGTAGAAAAGAATCTCAAACTAGTTGACAGAACAGAAGGGACAAGTATCTGGAGGATTAAATGCTGTATAGTCCATCACTTTCTCGTCCAAACACTGCAGATATATTTTAAACTCCGCCATTTAAAGCGGAATATTATGAAACTGTAGAACATTAGAATAGCTGAGATGAATAGAAGATTTGCAGAAAATGAGGATCTACTAGATTCAATTTTGTGTTTTGATGAGCTGGACAAAGTCTAAGTCTGTTCAACATTTAAATATATAATTATTGTGAGGAAATTAATGAAAAAAAACAAATCCGTATTTGCAAATTAATTTTCAGGTATTAAAATTCCTTCCAAAGAAGAGGCTGCTATTATGAAAATGTACTTGAATGAGTTGATTGGTCGAGGAGATCAGGAAAACATATTAGAAGCTCTATATAGACAATGGGAATCCTTCAGAGGTGAACTATTTGCATCAGTCGCAACATTTGGATGTAGTACTGCTTCGTACGAATCTACCTCTTCGACACTAATTGCTATAAATAAGCCTCAAAGAATGACAATAGTTCACGAGATAATGGCAGGTTCGGCGGTTTTTGCATTGGAATAGAAAGGAACAGACAAAAAATATATTGACGAAGTGCTACAACAATTCCACAATATGGTAAATCAAAGACTGCAATTATATTGAATATTTTTACCATGTTGTGTTTCTTGTTTGGTCCATTTATTTCTTTCTAAAAGCTTACTTTTTCAAAGGGACATCTTCACCTGAACAGATGTGTACGAACCTCTTATTAGGTCGTCTTACAAAAATATTACAAATCAATAAATCAAAATAAAGGTGCTAGGTAAATGACTAGTCTGTCAGCTTTTGAAATTATACTTTTTATTTATTTGGTAACAATTGGTTGACACCAGAAACTTATAATAGTTTGGAAAGCTTGTAATTAACAATAATTCGGTTTTTCTTTTACTAAATGGGTTACCGGTTTTTCTGCTGTACCTTTCTATCTGAAATGGTAGAGAAGTGCAGTGATTAGATTTATTTATGACTAAAAACGTTATAGTCTAGTGATCATACACCTTAAAGCGGTATATACATCCACTATAGGATGGGTTATAAATGTTTTCAATGTATAACTCTTGAATTTAAGGAGATTTCAATTACGGTATAATTGGTTCTCAATAAATAGTTTACTAGCACCGCAGTCAGTTTAAAGCACTGAAGACGGTTTAAGGTACTGTAGCTAAGTCCTACTGTGCTGTGTATTGTACAAATCACCATATACAGTTTAGAGCATTATATATCGTCTGAGTCACCATACACAGTTTTATTGTATTTGAATAATGCTTATCAGCCTTTACACTTAAATGCGGTGTACGACTGTTTCAGTTATAAAAAATACTATAAACCTTAAAGCGGTCTATAGTTTCTGTTATCGTTAATAATTCCAATTGTATAGTTTACAGCACTATACAATTGGTGGCAACAAGTAGTTTAAAGCACTACTTAGCAGATTGATAATTTAAAGCATTACCTGGTCTGCTCAGAAAGGACTGCCCTTCTTAGAGCGCCAGTTCCCACTTATATAGGCAGTTCATTCGTTGCAAAGACTACTGAGGTAAAAGAGTTTCTTACGTAACCTTGGAAACGTTTCTTGATTTTTGCTTTCTGTGAAACCATACACCTCAGTTGCCCTGGCAACGATTTATTTGATGTACGACTGTACAAGATGTATCCCAAATACACCGAAAATTTGCGCCCTACTTCAAATTTCTGATGGCCTACACAGTAAAAAATATTGGTGTAAATTATAAATTTTATCTATTCCTTTTATGTTATAACTTTTATGTATATCAAAATTAATATAAAATTTAATAAAATCAAATTATAAATTTGTCATACTAAATAGGGATAAAATGTATATGAAATATATTGTTACGAGCGTGGCCTTAGTTCGTTATTTAAAACACAATAAATAGTTTACTTCGTTCACTTCTCACTTCGCTGTCTGAAATAATACTCGCCTCCTAGCTTTCAGAGCGCCGTATTTATACTCTACGAATTATCCTAGAACCTTCCTGAATATTCCGTTCTCCGAACCCAGAGTTTACTAAAATGACACTAACCTAAAGTTGCTTCCATTCCTAACAGATGTCGCTTGATTCACTTTGTGGCACGTAACAATATTATATACCAGATTCTTTTTATAAGTCATATGATAAATTTCATTTGAAGAATTATGGAATTCATAATTAAATTTATCAAATGAATATTGTAAACTTTTGTAGAATTAAGTTATTACATAGATGTATAATTTTTATTCCAAAATTCTATAACTCGAGCTTGCACACAAGTTTTCTATCTTACCCACGTATAAATTTTATCCCACGTTCAGATAAGTCACATTTCTTGGAAAAACGAATCATTTGCTTGGAACTAGTTGAAATTCATACTAGAATGGATATATTTCATACCATATTAAGATAACTATTCGTATGTATAATATTTTGTTATTACTTCTTGACGGGGTTGCTATAAAAACTGAAAAGAACCATTTTTACACATTTAGTCTTGCATAAACATTCAGTTATTTCATTTGCAGTATAAAATTTGAGTAGAGAGCATGTCAGGTTTTAAGATGTACGCCGATATATTTATCACGTGTGAATTCGAAAAAGTGCGTAAAATAGTGAAGGTGTAAAAATTTATAAGTGAGACAATAAAACTGGAATATATGGATTTTGTGTTTTCAGGTTAGTTTATATGACAAAAAAACTTATTTGTAGTGTTTCCTAGTTTTTAATGTATATCTCGTGTAATAACCGTCACTGCGTTATCGTTAAAGATTTCTTTGTCCGTTCTAATTGAGTATTTAGATAATACTCAAGATCAAATGCGTTTTCTAATTGAATACTATAGCAATATTGCATGCTAAAAATTAGAAGAATTAGAAATAATGTAATTATTTTGCTCTAGTATAGAACTATAACTATTTGAAGATACATTTTCAGTAGCCTGCTTTTCTGTTCAGTTTATACAAAAATAAATATATAATTTACTTACTTATAAAAACCTTACTTAGCCTTAGGCTTAGCTAGCTTTGAAATTTTGCAAGAAGAATTCATTGGCTTTTTAAACAATAACAACACAGTAATAGAACCACCATGTTTTATTGACTATGTCTATCAATTTCACATGATCCTTAAAGCTTACATTAGCAGGAAGTCATATGGAGATATTCGTCTTAATATGAGCGTAAAGGTACGTTGACTGATACCGAAAGACGAAAATTGATTTCTTATTTGTCTGCTTTCGTCGAACAACACGTGGAATTTAATTCAACTAGCCATGAGTTAGAGGCAGCTAGTCAGGCTTTTCCATCATTATTTCCTTGTCTGAAATCAAGCTGTCGTAATGAAACTGTAAGGAAAATGAAGAACTTTTGGAAAAATGAAATTAATAATAGTATTGTGTTCTAGGAGTTGCTGGTTAATCGTTCCAATACAGGATATTTGCAAATAAAACTAAAAAGGAAAAAATTAGATACAGTGTTGAATTACCAACCAAAGTTCAAAAGTATTGAGATTTTTAACGACTCTCAAATTGAAAAGATTCAACAATACTTGAATGAGCTTTAAAGTGCTGCATTTCCTGAACAAACAGAATTTGCAAAGGAAAGATTAAGAGCAACTTTAAAATTCAGAAGAAAACAAGTTACGGAATCTGGCTTTAACGTTTATGGGAATTGTACCTACATTTATACCGCCTCAGAATTGGTAAGTACTCATTTTTATATTGCCATATATACTCGTAGTTGAAAAATATTATTCAATCTATTGTTTAGATTTCATTCGATTTTTGCTTGGAGTTTAAAGATTGTAGTGAGCGATTTCTGGAAATTTGGCCCTCTTTACAACACCACATATTTTCTGCGGTAAAAGAAAAGGCAAAAAAATGTTATACACTGAGATAGATAGAGAAAAGGGTAATAATTTTATTGTTATACAACTTTTAAAAAAGGTATTTTTCTTGCATACATTAGGATCTCTGCACCCTTTCATTTATTAGTCTTCTTCGTTTATTGCCGCCACCACCAAACGGAAACAAAAGAATAAGCCGACTAACCGATGCAAAAGATGATTACTATTAGGTATTACATATATTGGCGTGGTACTGCCAAATATATTTTTCGACCAGGACTTACAAACATTGAGCTATTAGACAACTCAAGTAACAAATTACCATACATTGTTTCATTGGGATTTTGAAGTGCATCTGCACCCCACGCATCATTTACTAACCCATTATCAACGAGTATTGCGTTTAATGGGTCCTGTTAGTCATTTTTCTGCAATGCGCTATGAAGCATAGCACAAATATTTCAAAAAATTTAAAAAATAATAAAAATATTAGTGTGATTCGTCATCAGCAGATGTTTGTCTTAACTTGGAAAGCATACAACTTTGAACAAGTGCCTAAAGTAGGCAAGATGCCAGCATTAACTTTGGAAATTTATAATAAATATAAATTTTTGTTAAAACAAGTAGACAATAATCCTTTTCAAAAACTGTTTTTTTTTTTGGATTGAATATTTTACTCATTATCGTCCTGAATTGTTTGTTATTTCACCTTAATTTAACTCAACCCACAAATAATTTTTTCAAAGAAAATGTATTTTAGTGGATAAAAATGAATTTATGTATATTTATATGTAAAAAATTTAGTGTAATACAGTTTTGTGAATTTCATAATGCATTTCAAATCACAGAGGATGTAAGTGAAGTTAGCGTACTGTTATTGCCATTGTATGATTGTATGATAATCATACGTCATTTGATTCATCATTCTCAAGAAAATCTAATGGACTATACATTGTAACAAAATATATACAGGGTGTCCCGTAAGTCGACGTCAAGCCGGAATCGGGTGATAGACCAAATCATAACAGTTACCAGAAAAATATAAAAAAATCTAAGTCATGTATTTTTCAAATTATAGACATTTCTTTTGTTTTCGAAAAAATGTACACCTTGTGATGGTTTTTTAGATCCTGTTGCTACAAATCTTTACTTTTTTTCAATTTTATTTTTCTTATGTAATCCCGAATAGTGCTTATGTAACCTGCTGCTTTAAATTCTAAGACTACTGTTCCAGCTTGGAAGAAAATGTTACATTTTGCCCAACCCATAATAGAAAATTAATATTTCACCCAACTTTAACTGACTGTAATGAAAAACAAATATACTACGTCAGTTTGGCAAGTAACTTTAAAAGTTGACGCATTTAATAAGGATTCGAAAATGGTATAACACTTGCTACAGTATTTCTGAGATTACAGCAAAAAAAATGTTTTCTTCAAGAAACCCAGTTTCGAAAAATTTCTTTTCACCTACTAAAAATGATTCTAGTGTACCCAAAGCTTGCCGTAAGACCGTACAGTCAGTTAAAGTTGGGTGAAATATTAATTTTCTATTCTTGGTTCGGCAAAATGTGACATTTTCATCCAAGCTGGAGCAGTTGGCTTAGAATTTAAAGGAACACTTTTACGTAAGCACAATTCGGGATTACATAAGAAAAATAAAATTGAAAAAAAGTAAAGATTTGTAGCAACAGGAGCCAAAAAACGATCACAAGGTGTACACTTTCTCGAAAACAAAAGAAATGTCTATAATTTGAAAAATACATGACTTAGATTTTTTTATATTTTTCTGGTAACTGTTATGATTTGGTCTATCACCCGATTCCGGCTTGACGTCGACTTACGGGACACCCTGTACATATATATATTGCATATTATACAACATTGCTTACATTGTAGTTTTGAATTGAAGTCGTTCCTTTAAGCAATGCAATCTGCTACCCCTACTGGATTCCAACCATAATTGGATAAGATACAAGAAATACAAAAAGTTATAAACTTTATATGAATATGTTATAACCTTCTGCTATAATTCAAAGTGTCAACTTTATACGGTACCGTATAGAATTTATAAACTAATAGAATTAATTGAAAGTGTACATCTTTCTCATAAAATTTATACCGAAAAACTATTCCTCGTTTTTATACCTCTAAACAAGCTTGTGATAACTTTTATATATTAACACTTGTATTCGTTTTATGCAGAAAGTGTAAGGATTTATATGTATACTTTGATTTATGGGAATAATACCAATTTTTTAATTTGGTTCTAGCTACTGGCCCGTTCCTTCCACCCTTGTCTCAATAGTTTGTGAAAAAGAACAAATCCTAAAATAGTTACTGCTCCTCAAAGTGTGATGCTGACTACTTCGCCTTCTACCATATCTAAAGTAGAGAGCACTTCTGGAGATTTGTGACTAAAACTAATTCTAATGGATATCCATATTCCATCTTCATTGTACTGTGGCAAGCATATGAATAGTTAATAGTCACCCCTGACCAGTTTTTTTTTTTAAGTATTTTGTTATATTGATTTTATCCACTTTTCAAGGCTTCCGCTGACTTCCCTCACATCCAAAGGCAAGTAAGAGGCCGAAGATTTCTAATATAACTGATAAATTCTCATACAATCCAGACACGACGCGACATCCCGTTTGTTAGGAGTGATAATAGGCCTAGAAGAAATGCAGTAAAACATTATATACCTATTGTTACCCTAAATGTTTATGTAATTAGGGATTCGTGTCCGTTCGTTCATCAGATTGAAAAATAAAAACAAAAATAAAAAAACCAAACAAAATGTTTGACAGCCTTGAAAATATGAATAAATCTAAAAAAAAATTAAAATTACTCTTAATTCATTTTACCTAAACATGAAACTTGCATTAGTGAGCGAGTCATGCAAGGATGAGCTCGCAATTATAATGCAAGCTATAACTCCTATCAATATACTTTCCAGTTAGTGTCCTTAATTTAAATGATCGCGCAACGTAGTATTAAAGTTGAAAGCACACAAAATGAATATCCTGAGGGAAGTGTATAAACGCGGAAATTATAAACTAAAAGAGCGCTTAATTTTCTTTTTAAACAATTCCGATATAAGTGGGCTTCGTTTTCTTAGCGACAAATATGGAGTTTCTGGGAGGTAAAAGATAACTGTATAACTGATATGTATTAGAAAAGAACTATGTTGGTACATTTATTCTTTACAGAATATTTTGGGGCATAGCCATTGTAGTCTCTTTATATGGTATGATAAGAATTTTTAATTTAACTGCAGAGAGATTTGATAACGATGATATTAGTATCGGCATAGATACCGCTTATCTACGTTGGGTAAATACATTTCCAGCTGTTAGCATTTGTTTAGTTAAAGGTAAAACGATCAATTGTTTTTTATTATTATTATTAATTTTTGAAATTCTTACAGGGCGTAATAGTAAGGTGCTAACTAATTACATTGAGACAGAAAATATTTCCCATCCGAACAGTGCTGTCGTTTTTTCAAGGATAATTCATAAATATCTTTTTACGACTCCAAATGAATTGACCGAACTGCAAAGTGATTGCAAGGAACTAAACTCAACTTGTGGCGTAGATTTTGAAATTCTTGTCAAGAGGGTAGATATGCATGCAGGGATTTAATACTTCTTCTATGCAATTTTTTTTTTTTTTGTAATACATAAATATAATTATGGTATAAGACGGGCTACACAGAGTACCTGTAAAAGTCCATTAACGAGTGAGAAAAATGTCTGTTTCACCGAAATATTAGACAAAAAAATTTTGTCAAACCGTAGTAAAGGCAGCAAAGGTTTCTGGTCTCTCATCAAAACCATCAGGAACAATTTCTAGAGTTCTTCTATATCTTCACTACTTAACTATGGTGAAGTAATTGTTGACTCCTTAAATAAAGCCAATATTTTGGCTGCAAGATTCACTTCGAATTTTCACCTTACCACCTGTATATAAACCTGTTTTACATCTCCCGTTTAGATGTGCATACAAGAGCCAATACACATATGAGAGATGTGTTAAGGTTCTTCACCAATTGCAATCACTTCGATTCTTTCAAATGTCTTGGGAAATTTATCATTAACTCAAATTAGAAACTAATCAACTCATCAACGATTGCCAATATAGCTTCCAATCTAGACGCTTATCTGGAGACGTAGTTTTCACAATTTTGGTGAGCCCAAAATCGTTGCCTTTGATAGAGTCTGGAATCCTACTCTTATATCCACTTGATCTCGTCCCTGCTCTTCTATTATGGATTGAAAGTTTGGTATCTGTTCACCTAAGGGTATGTGCACAACGAGGCTAGGCGAGCCGAGTCGTGGCTATATCAAGAATTGAAGAAATAAAATAATTGTACGCTGTACTATTCATGAAGGACTGTGGCAACATGCGATGTGGTGAGACTTCTTGAGATATCTCGCTCGAGAATGAAATTTTTCATTTTTTCGCGAGGTGCAGCGCGCTAATTGTGATAGCTGACATATTCAATTCTTATAGGTTTTTTCTTTGATATAATTGAAGGGACCCTTACTCTTTTTCATAGGGCCATCCCAGACCATTATTCTCCAAAACCCTCGAGAATACTTCACAAGCCATGAGACAGACTCCCTCACTAACACATGAGAGCCCAAACGGAGTCCTCACATTTTAAAATATTTCCAGTGCTCTTATGTAAAGTTGACAAAAGTTTGATTTGAATAGTTCCCCCGCTCTAAAATACTATTGATATAGAAAAATGGTGTTCTGATAATTTTAAGCTTGCTTTCTTATCTTCCGAACGGTAATTAAATTTTATACCTTTCCTAACAAAATTATTTAAAAAAATGTATCTTAACCAAATGACTACGATTCCTCAAACAAAAATTCTCAGCTGAGTAATCATTGTAATGTCGCTGTGCCGTCATGAGATGCCGTGGGCTGATGATATCGAATGTAGCTGCCACAGATTCGGACTCCGGCTGCACATACACACATGCAATTATCACTCAGCTGAGAGGTATTGAGCGCAAAATGGTAAGGTTACCTTGTAATCAAAACTATTTTATTATTTTGCTAAGTAAAGTATATAGTAAGTGTAGCCCTTGGGAAGGTAAGGAACCTAGCTTTAAATTACTAGAAGACTATTTTCCTGTATGGATAGTAGTTTAGGCTCTATAGCATATATAAAGTCAATCTTTGGCACTTTTCCATAAGTATCAATATAGAACATTTTAGAGAACGGACTCACAACGCACACATATAGATTTCTGTTTTCATGGCTTGAAAAGTATTCTCGAGGGTTTTGATCCCTCTGAGCAAGAAATATTTTGTTGCGGTTGTATTAGTGCGGCACAACAAGTGAATACTGTTTGATTTTTTATGCAAAATTTCTCTCCAAAGTGCAGCACAATTGTAGAGATTTCTCTCTGCTTCTTTTACCTTGTCCCTAGAAAACCGGTATGCTTACTGCATTAAGAATACTCGTCTGGGATGGACCATATACTAGAAGAATCTATGAGGATCAGTATGTAAATCTTCGTATAGATGATGAAATTCGCTAAATTCCAGATGTTTTGTATTTATCGGATGGCAAGAAAAATAGCGGAAAGTACAATTATGTGAAAAGTGCAACTGTAGTTGCATTACTTGACAAACAAAAAATTTCTTTCTATCTTCGCGATTTACCAGGAAACTGAACGGAGATGTATCTTCACTTCGCCTCGCTCAACTGCCCAGCCTCGCCTCACTTCGCCTTGTTGTGCACGTTCTCCAATACAGGTTGTACTATATGGTGCTACATCTAAGTCTCACTTCTATACATAAAAGGCGGTGTGCCCCAGAACTCTATAATCTCTCCGTCTCTCTGGTTAATGATCTACTTTCCCTCACTTTCAAAACCATCTATAGTTTTGCTGATACAGTATGCTTGATTTCATTTAATCCTTTAACACTATTACAAATTCAATTCCATAGGGACTACCGAGGGTTGTCAAGCAAAATAGCGTGATTAAAAAATAATTGAATAATGATCTTCACGAGATCCTCGCTTCTAGAGGAAAGCGAATCGCGTCGAATTCAATGCATCTAAAACCAAAACTATTCTTATCTCTTTAAAACAAGATCGTCATCTTATCACTTCCGTTTCTTTTGATGGAGCATTAATTTCCGATACACGATCACTAAGCACTTTTATGTTTAATATTTCCAGTAAGTTAAGCTGGGCAGATCACATCTTGTCTGTTGCCAAAGAACCATCGAAATGTCTTGTAGTTCTGAAAAGGTGTAAGTACAATATTAATTCACGAAAATTAGCTAATATAAAGGAATCCCAAACTTTTTTGTTAAAATGTCGCACTTACGGACTTGTTCCAAAATTTATTATTGATTCAACATTAAATTCATTAAAATTGTTTAGTGACTGTCCAACAGTCACGAAATCATTAAAAAGGTGCGTTCGGAATTTTCAGTTTAAATTGTTAAATTTGAAAATAAAAGAAAAATTCGCCGTAATACAAAATCAAGTAAAAACAGTCGAATCTAACCGGAATAATATTCTCCAAAGCTTTCCAATGCATTCCACTGAAACACCGAAACTCGGTAAGAAATTCTCGCTTCCATATGCGATGATAAAGATTTCCCGCTATTGCGATTGCTGATGGTGAATTTTGTTTACAATCTATAACAGACGAGAATAATCGTAATATTGCCAGGGCGAAATTATGCAGTTTAATTTCAGACTTTTCAAGTAGAAATAAATATGACCAAAATCACAAATTAATTTTAAAATTATATGACGATACGATAAATTTTTTGGCTAAACACAGAAAAAGAGTTAGCAGACAAAGGCAGTGTGACCGTGGTAATGTGGAGAAACGATTATTTAGATAAAATAAATTCGATTCTGTCCGATAAGAATACTTACAGACCAATAAGAATAGATCCGACTAACAAACTTCAAAGTAAAAACAATGAACATATAAAATATCTCAAATTGCATCAAATAATTTCGGATTCAGACAAATATAAGCTATCTACTTATAAAGCAGTTCCTCTCAAATTATACGGTTTGCCAAAAATTCACAAAGCGAGCTGTCCAATTAGACCAATCGTATCTTCAATCGATTCTCCAGTATACCAACTTTCAAAATATCTGGCATCCATATTGAAAAATTTAACTCTGCATTTAACGTATACGATTCCATCGCATTTAAAGACAAAGTGGATAATTTAAAGATTGAAATTACAGAAAAAATGGTTTCCTTTGATTTCCTTGATTTCCTTATTCACGAACATTCCCGTCAACTTAGTTCTCAACATCATTGAAAATAAGTGGAGTTCTATTAGTACTCACACAGACATACCACGTAAAAAGTTTTTGGAAATGTTTAGTTTCTGCACAACCGAATCAAATTATTTCGTTTTTAATAAAAATATTTACAAACAAACGTTCGGTGTACCAATGGGAAGTCCTCTATCTCCAATACTGGCGGACATTGTAATGGAAGATTTATTAACTATCTTTATTGATAAAATGGAAAACAAGCCACGGATAGTTATCAAATATGTTGACGATCGTTTCTCCATATTGCCCCACCCACATCCCTACCCTACCGTACTTAGACGTTAGAGTTATTAGGAAAAAAAACCTAATAGTAACTGACTGGTAACAAAAACCGTCTTCTTCGGGTAGGCTTTTGCATTACAGGTCTTTGCATCCTGAACATCAGAAATTAAACACAGCCAAAAATTTTATCTCCAGAGTTTTAAAGCTTAGCCGCGTAAAATTCCATACAGCCAATATAGTAAAAATTAAGAACATATTGAGCGAGAATGGTTTCCCCAAATCAATAACAGGAGGGCTGTTGTTTCAACATAGCACACATAATGTTGAAAGTGTTAACGGGGGTGGCTCCAAAAATTTTTGAGATTTAAAGGTGCAACTTATATTCCTGGGTTTTCTGAAAGGTTTCAAAAGATCCTTAAACCTCACGATCACCAAATCAAACTAGGCCTCAAGCCGCCGCGCAAAACAATAAGTAATTGTTTCACTAAGCTAAAGGATCCGACACCCAAAGAACTACGTTCAGACGTAATTTAGAAAATACCCTGCAAGGGTAGGAATAACGAAAATTGTCTGATGAGCTATGTTGGAACAACCACAAATCAGACTTAAAAAGCGCTAACTACACACTGTGGATTATCCAACCATGCTCCAGATTTTGAAAATGCCTCTATCCTACACAACGAAAAACACTATAAAAAAAGATTATTGATAGAGGCACTATATATTCAGAAAACTCCCAATACCATGAACAAAAAAACGGATACAGACAATATCAATAACAATTATTGCGCGCATTTGGAGAGCTTTGGGAAATGATAATGCTACGTTTAGCACCAGTTGTTTTTGACGAGTGGTTGGATAACCTTCCACAACTCCTATAGTTTCTTTTACCATATTTTGTCATTTATTTATTTATTTTTTATTCTGTGGTTTTTAATTAGTGTTTGCTGTTTGTTATCTGTTAATATTTTTACAATGTTGTTTAATCCGTAAGTAGCGTTTGCTTTCTAATTTTTTAATTTTTATATCAAGCAATAGTTACATTAATGTTTTAATTAGACTGCGTCCTTGAGAACGGTTCGAGACATCGGCCGAAACGTCGGAGAACAAATAAAATTCTCACAAACTAAAGAGGTGTTTTTCCTCCTGACCGTCCAGCCCGAAAGTTCCAATACACAGAAATATTCCAGCCCGTATACAAGTCCTATATCAGGCCTATGTAGGCCACACATCGTTAGCTTCATTAGATAATGTCCAAAAGATAGTTAAAATTAAGTTGAAAAATCGATTAAATTTGGCAATAACTTCATGATTCAAATTTATATGTTTCACGTCTAATGAAAAAACCGCCTGTTACATGTAATCTCATCATCATTTTCCAGACTACCGATTCGTTCGTAAATATTCTTATAAAATGTTACATTTCAATTGGTTCCTACTCTCTATTTATTATGAATTTTTACAAGCCTTACTTATACCTCCTAACTATCAAATACCTATAACCTAGTTGGCAATATACTGATTGACAAGCGCTGATGCATCAGCAGCTAGAGCGTACCATAAGCACAGTATCAACACCCAATGCTGATAGGATCAGCACTTCACACACTTCACTGTTTTTACCATCTTCAAGAAAGTCAAACGGGTTTAAATTTTGCATCAGTGCTAGTCAATCATCATAATGTCAACTAGGATTAAGTCAGGTGCACAACTTTTCGGGGTACCTACTTAAATAATAATATTTTCTCAACTTTTAAGCTTTTACCGACCTCATGCAAGGATGTTATAACCGCAGTAAAATTTAATGGGAAATTGTATGAAAATTGTGAGGAGATTTTTAAATTTCACAAGACAGAAATGGGATTCTGTTTTATTGCCAACAGCATCATTGATTAGTAAGTCATTCTTAGAAAATCCTGTTAATCTATTTAACCATATGTATCTGAATTATTGTATATATAGTAACTATGATGTCTCAAAAGTTCCATTGAAATTCACAATAGAAACAGATGATCGAAGCTTGCAATTTATACAACAGCCAGAGAAATTTTGGATAAACATGGTAGGTAGTGCAATTCAAAAACTCTCACGAATTCGATTTTCGATAATGATTATTTGCGTAATATTTATAGGTATGCATTCATAGTCCAGAGGATTTGCCTTATTTCAACACTGAGTGTGTAATGATGTCATCAGATCCGTTCCATTTAAACTATAATGTTGAGGAAATAATTAATGAAGATGCAGTCAAGGATGCAAGAATAGATCACCGATATTGTAGATTTCCTGAAGAAAACCTTCCAAATTCTACTTATCATTACAGGTAGCTTACTTGCTTGAAAAATTAATAACTGCTTGCCTTTCCTATACGGGAAAATCGGGCAAAAATAGGCAATTGTACGCAATCCTTTTTTTTCAAAGAATTATGTAAAAAGATATTACACTTCCCAAGACGTTGAATCAATATGTAGGTACTCTAATTGTTCTGAATTTATTCTATAAAGGCCAGACTTTTTAAGTTTTCTAGCTGAGAAGTATACCTAAATATTAAAAAAAAAAACAATATTTTGAATTTTAGCTTTTCGACCTGCATGAGTGATTTAAGAATAAAAGTTGAGCTTGAGACATGTAACTGCACCCTGCCATCTTCCCCAAAGAAATGTAAGTTTTTTTGTTTTGTAAAATAATATCGCCATTAAGTTTTTGTACCTTTTTTCTAGACAAGGACTTATACTGCGATATCTATGGAATTGATTGCTTATCTCGTGGTAAGATATATCTAGGATTTTTTCTACAATGTGAGCATGGTCTCAGCAGCTTTTATCTTGCAGCCGAAATCAACGACAAAGTGAAATTTATGCACTCTTCGTCGGTAACAGCTTGCATACCATCATGCAATGAGCAAAGAATAACAAAAGTAGGGTAAGAACGAACATGTGTGTAGTACCAGTGTACATATACCTGCGAACTTTTATCTATCCATCCTGCTATGCACTTAAGCTCGAAACCCATTTTTTCTTCTTCTTCACACGAACATAGGCTCTCCACCTGACTATTATCCACGGCTTTGGTTCAGTTTTTTGAAACGTTTTATTTTTGTTCATTATGTTAAAGGTGATTAGCATGCGTTCGCAAATGCAATAATAGGGGTTTATTAGTAAAACCAGACCATAAGACCATAGACCGGAAAGCCTTTTGGTTTTTATCATAATTTTTTTTGTTTTTTTTTTCGCCTTTGCCCACAGTGAAAGCCTTACAAATATTTTAAAACCCCGTAAATGTTGGCCTGCTTCTATGGATTATCTATCTGTTAGAAGAGATGGATGCGGGAATTTTTGAAAGGTAAGGTAAGTAATATGAGAAAGGAACATAATATATAAAATTCGAAAGAATCATAGACAATGTCGAACCCACGACCCCTGAAACTATAATCAGCAGTCTTACCAACTGAGCTACCGTGGTCCAAAACCCATGGTTCTTGCTTACATAAAGTCTCTAAATACCACTAGAATAACAAATTTATAAAATAAAGGAGACGAGCTTGGATAGACTTAGTCTTCTCAAAACAGACTATTTGTCCCTAAATGAGGCATGGTTGAACTGGAGCCTCGCCTTCTCTCTGATATTATCGTAAAGTTCAACTACTGAATTGGTACACTAGAAGATTCAGTAAGCGACATCCCATGTAATTTTACTCTTAAGATTAAGCGGATTTTTGGGTGAACTTTCTTCAAAGTCCGCAGGCTTTAAGAAGTATGAGGCAAAAGCTTGAAATCTACATGTACGTAGCCTACATATATCAGTGGGTTTTATACCTATCCTATGTATGTGTTTGTTTAGTTTGCAGTGTCCGGTTAAGACTCCTTCTTCTGTTCAGTAGAAAGAAAAGTCTACTTTGCCTTTAGTGTATACATCATGGCATCATATTGAACGATTTACGAGTGGACTTAACCTCACCGGTCAGGAGTCAGGCCCAGGAGGCTGAAATGTTGTCGTATATTTTGGCCTAATATTTTGATATTTCACCACGAATCTGTCGTAAATATAATATTTTGCTAAGTGAGAGGCCCTCAAGCCTTTTACATATGGATCTTTAATTTTTCCGGTTTCGGTTCTTCTTCTGAAAACGACATATTTAATGATAGCATTCAATTTTCTTTTAGCCTCAGTCGATAGGACTATATTAGTTTTTATCGCGATAAAATTGTTAACTTTTGTACTTCTTCAGTACCTACTGAATGCGCAAATATTTTCTGGTGCTTTACCGACATCCTGCATATTTCGTTGGCGGAATTAACGTTACGCACAGCAAATAGTTCTTTCTCTGTACAATGTACAAGAGGGTTGCATCATGGATTTCTCTTTGAGAGATTGTGGGTGCTGCCCACAATATCATCTATGGAGATCGGATAAAAAATATGAACTCAATTTTTTAATATTATCACACCAAGCTTAGAAGACGGACAAGAGTACCCAACAAGGCTGGAAGGAAATTAGAACAATAGGCGATTTGCACAGATTTCGATGTATACATAACTCTTGAACTTTCTCAGATCAGTCTAGATACATATTTTACCGTACCTATAGCGAAAGCCAAAGGTCTCCTAGATCCATCTAATTTTAGACCTATAAAATCTTGATATTATCTCTCCAAAGCTATAGATATCTGCCAGAAAATTGTTGAATATCTTAACAAACAAACAAACAGTCAAAAACTGTTCTCTAAATGGCAACCTGACAGGTTGTAAAACGACATTACTAACGGTCAATTTACTACTAAAATTAGAAACATCTTAACAATGAACATACATGGGTTTTCTATTAATTTTAAGACGTTTCGAAAGCTTTTCAACATCGCACACCCGCAAAGACTTATTATGAAAATATTCAGGAAGTTCAACATCTTTTCAAATTTCAATAGTATAATCAACAATTTTTTAACAGGCAGCATTCATTAAGTTTAATATATTCTTTCACTACATCGGAGTGACTCCACAAGGATCGATCTCAAGGCCGCTTCTGTTTTACTTTTGCATGACGTAATGAAAAATTCAAAAATGGACCTTTATCCAGCCGATGTCTAATTAGGCTCATATAAAAGGCTGTTTTCTCGAATTAATTAAGACCTCCACGGTATTGGTGAATGGGCACAGCCTAGAATTCTAACAAATCTTAGAAGTCATAGAAAATATTTAGAAAACAAAAGTCCATAAAATGAGCACAAGGCATGAATTTGAAATGAGTCTTGCAGCCACTACTTCAACACTATTAAGGTTTGAAAAGTGAAGCCCTAGCTGCAACATATATTATCACTAAAAACGATTTTGTCACATGTTTCTAGTCTGATCTAGACCTTAGGCTCATACAAATCCCATTTGATTTGTACCAGTTCGACCCAAAAAAAAAATACCGGCTTTCGGCCCAATCCTACAGTTTTACTGTAGCCCAGAAATATTGCGATAAGTTTATAAAAACCATCACATGGTTGGCTGAAGAGTTTTCGTAAAAGGCATCAATTGAATTTTGCTAAAGTTTTCTCAGAGAGTAATAATGTTTCACAAACTACTGTTAAGGAGTGGAAAGATAATTTAAGGGAGCTAACAGCTAACCAATGGAGATGAAACAGCATTGTTCTTTGTACCGTAGTCCGTATTTGACGAAGCTTTGAAGCTCAAGGGCGAAAATGGTGTCTAACTGTTTCCTTATGCTCTTTTGCTGCCGGATCTTTTGAAAGCTTAGTCTTTGATACAGCTTTAAAACTGCGCTTCAAGAATTTAGCCATAAATTTTTGGAAAGCCAGTAAGAAAGCGTGGATGACATCTTCAGTACTGTAAGAATTACTTTGATTTAAACAGCAGAATACAGAAAGAAAGGTGTCACTTATTTCTTATTTCTGAACACCCGAAAATTAAACTGAGTCAGTAAATTTTGTTGTTTTTTTTTTTTTTTTTGCCTCTGGATGCCGGAGTTATTAAATGCTTCAAAAGCTACCGAAAGTAGATTCTTTACTATTTAATTTCTTCTATGAAGAGCTGTGGCAGCGTTCACAATCTCTCAAAAGCATCACCGGATTCATTACAATTCACTGGATAATTGTCTCGGAATCTAGTATGTAAACTGTGTTTCGAACTATTTCAAGAAATAAGGGATGAATACTGTCGAAGCAGAATACAGCGAATACTACACAACTCGTGGTTTTCGGAGACCGACAACGTTCCAGCGTTCCACTAAGCCCACTTTCCAACAAGGATCGATGGTATGGTATACAGACGGTTCAGAAACGAACTGTGGAGTCGGACTGGGCGTATACGGCCCCAGATGCCCTATCTCAAAGGCCCTGGGCTCTACTCCTACCGTATACCAGACTGAGGAATTAGTAATAAAAGAATGCGCCAATACCTGCATTAGAAGAGCCATAAATGGCTCAACCTTTAAGTCCTTCACTATTAAGTCCAGGTTAGCCTGGAAGTATCTGAAAGCCCTTAACAATTTATCAAGGAGAAACAGTTATTCTCATGTGGGCATGAGGATCATAAAGGCAATAAAATTGCTCATGGCCTAGCTAAAAGAGAAGCCGGAGCTCCCCTTGTCGGACTAATAATATTGTGGCACTTCTAAATGCTACCTCAGAGCTACCCTAAATAGCTGGGAAAACAAGGAAGTATCCCTTTATTGACAAAAGTTGCAAAGACTTCGTCAGGCAAGAAACTTTATCGACACCCCTGGCGCAAAAACAAACAAACTCCTACTCCTTAGAACGGAGCTCTTCTCAGGTCACTGCTCCTTGCCGTATCACCCAAACAAGATGCTGATAAAAGCACCTGCTCTGCAATTGCGAAGTATTGGTTAGGCGGAGATTACACCACTTCGAACATGCTTTTCTGCACCAAATTACGTGTGAAATCTCAATCCCAAAATGGTTCTGGACTTTATTAATATTTTAAACCTAGAAAGAGAGTAAATTAAATGGGGATTCACAATAGGCAATAGGCAACGCCTACACACTCCTCTACAAATCTAATCTAATCTAATACACAACTCTTCCAATTGATGGTAAAGGCGGGAATTAAAGGAAGATACAGTTAATTATTATTTAAACATTGATGCAACAATTTCAACTTCAAGGAAGATATCGGTGAAACAAATCCATCTGTTTCCGCTTCTAAAGCATTACGTGCTCGGGAAACTATCCGCAATTTTGCCGTTAACATCAGGAATGCGGTCCTCCTGTCGAATACGTACTTATCTATAAAAGAATCTCAGAGTATAAAAAAGTTTGAAGACTTTAAATTACTTTCAATGTGACCGTAATGTATTCATTCGCATTTGCTTTTCGTTATTTTTTTATTTGCCACAGGCCTACTTTTCTTCGTATAAGCCAGAAACCTATCGAAGCTGAGATTTCTTATCAAACAGAAGGAATGCTTAGAAAGGTTTTAATGTATTATGATCTATGAGCTATTCTACTCTCCTAATTATATCTCAAAAGTTATTCTTGATTAATAACAAAATCAAACTATTAATAAGTTTTGGAATAGATATTATTTTGCAGCGAAAATGATATCCGAAGAACAGGCATTCCAGGCGGAACGATAATTATTGAAATTTCTAACTTACCAACAGTCAGGTATATACGGCACGTGACTAAGACCAAATTGGATCTCGTAGGTAATGTGTAAACCCCTATTGTATATAAGGTTTTCTTGAATTATTTGTTTTTTTGTTTTTCATATATATTTTCGTCGTACAGTTGCAATCGGTGGAGTAGCGGGATTGTTTTTTGGAGCTTCAATTCTAAACATTGTGGAAATTATTTACATTTGGTTTATTCGAAAAATTTAAATTATCACCAGAAGTGTGTCTTAATTCTAATGGCATTCCACAAATTTTTAATCACTCGTGTCATCGCTATGTGTATCGCTGCTTTTCGAAGGTTGTGATCTACGAAGCTCAAGCAAGCTCTCTCTGGAAAATATGAAAGTTATTAAAAATAAATTACTATTGGATATTTAATTGTAATAAAGTTGTTTTCACTAAACATAAATAGAATTTGAGTGCCGTATGATTTGAGAGAAACGCCTACATATATTAAAATCAGAATTGATTGCTTCAATAACATTTCCATATAAAGCGGGATGTATTTCTACAATAATTCAAATTATTTTCAGGTAACGAATCGTTCTTGGTTTATAGTTGTGATTTAACGTAGCCGCAGAAAAAAGGAAAGTCCAAAGGCGTCAAATCGCATGATCTTTGTGGCCACATGACATCATAATTTCGTAAACAAAATAAAAAAAAACATGAAAATTTTCGTTCAATAAATCGATTATGTTTATACATGCTGTATGAAATGTTACACCATCTTATTGAAAATAGTCATTTATTAAGTCAACTCTCAATACTTTTTACTATTCTTAGAAATCGCAGATTCTCAAAAAAAACATCCGATGATGTTTTGCGCCAAAAATCCCCACTAAACTAAACAGCGACTTTTTCGAGATGTAAAGCATGCTGGTGAAACACACCTTCTAGATAGTCATCGCACCAAATTTGATAATTTTATTTGTTGATGAACTTATTTAACAAAAAATTGGGTTCATCGCTGATGAATAATAATAATAAATCTGAATGACTTCTATGATTACTACAGGTTCAGTCCTTAGATTATATAGCAAAAAGAACAGGCTATCCTGTGTGAAATTCGTGAAATTCGAAACAACTGGAGTTATTGCCGTAGGAGGTTGTTTTTCAGGCAAGTTTAATTGCTTCAATAATATAAATTATAATGTTTTAAATAAAATATAAGTGAAATAGTTATAAAAAGCCGTAGTAAAAAAATTTAACATTATCCAATGCCGGTTTGTTTGCTTACAATTGAATTGTCATTGGGTGTCAGTATGATATCAGCCATGCAAAATCAACGCCAAGAAATAAATATATTATCGGGAAGTAAATGAGGCACTAGGAAAATTCTTAAAAATATAAGAAGTTATAAAAACTTTATAAAATTATAAACTTATAAATGATTCGATTCACGGTAACAGAAAATTATAGAAACTTCTTCAATACTTGATAAAGTTTCAACCACTAAATTGTGTGCCCGCTGAGAAAATAACGTAGTTGATGACTTCGTTTGGAGTTTTTCGTATTTTATTGACTGAAATACGTTTTGAAAATATTAAAATATTTAACAAAACATTAGTTTCTTCGTTTAAATCACTTCGGGGAAAAGTAATTATGTGCTAGTGGGAAAGCAGAGAAATTTCCCAATAGAATTTTTTTCACTTTGATAAGGACGATTGAAATTGAGACGATCAAATTTGTGTCACCAAATGAGACAAGCAACCAATTGACGGATAATTCGGCCATACCTTGTTAATCTTTGTATCATGCTCATAGCCTATCCTTTTTGCTATAGTATCTAAGGTAATATGGTTGCTATGCCACTGAAAATGATACACCCTTGACCCTTTATTGCTATAAAGATAAGTCCTCTCGACTCTTTTTTTATGTTTTTTTATGATGTTGGCAAGGCTCAGGGAATACCTATGATGTCGTAGCACAGCCTTGAGAGGAAAGGAAGAAGTGGTAGGAAATTGAGGTGTATCGGGTTGAGTTAAGGTATTGACGATGTACATTTCGCAGAGGATGGTAAATCGTTAAACTTGGGACGTGGCGTATCAAAGCTTAAAAAGAATACTGTTGCATTACTCTTACCAAAAAGCCGAGCTGTTGGATTAAAGCCAATGCTGGCAACGCAGCAATTCCTTAATTTAAAGGGTACGGCCGAATTTGAGTTAAGGAAGTGGGGTTGAGCTCGTGTGGCATGCATTTGGCGAATTCGACAAGGGATCAGCCTCGAGATTTCGTCAGAACAATGGCCATAAAAGTGAAGATAAAATTTAGATATACATCCGACCCTACGCCGGTGCTCCAGGGAAATAATTGTTATGTCATCGCTAATAACCCAAAAATCCTTCTTTTGGACTTTGTCTAACGCAGACAATGCAGTGCATCTAGCCCCTGCCGAAATATGGAAATTATATTCCAATCTAAGCGTGATATAAAACTCACAGATTTGATGGAGTAAAATATTTCTTGTATCTTTGTAGGAAGCGCAGGCATTTCATTGCATTTTTAAATTTAATATGATGTCATCGGATCAACTAAGATTGTTGGATATTTCAATGCCTCATATATGAGGATGGCGAATTCGAGAGATCTGCTGCGTCGACGGAAATGGGTTGAGCGGCTGTTGGGGTACGTTTGAGTGGTAAGAGACAAAATTACATTTTAGAAGCATTAAACAAGAACCTATTTGCTCTGTCCCAAGTGAATATTGCTGTAAGGTCATTGTTTAGTGAATTAAACATATGGCTACGTTTGTCAACTATAACATTTCCGCGGGAGTCGAATGAGTGAGTACAGGAAATCAAGGGTGCTACCTTCTGCAAAACTATGAAGAGGTTTGAAAGTGGGATCTATCAGGTCATTAATAAAAATTATAAAAAGAGTAAGAGAGAGAGAGAGGACAGAACCTTGCGGTACACCGGCGTTGATTATAAAACGGTCAAACGTAACTCCGTCCAATATACCAATATAAAGTAGAGCTAGAGGCATAGAAATACAGAAGCGAAATACCGAGGTTCGAGTTTCAATCAGAGAGAATTCGACTGGGAAATTCTGGTCCAATTGATGCAAGTATTTAGCTTCAAGTTTCGTAGACCAATGTTCTTTAAAGTTAAAACGTTGCCACAAAATATGTGTGTCTTTACAGCACGAGAGATAAAGTATGCCAATACTTAAAGACTTTAGATAAATATTGTGAACTGGTGAAAATATTGTATCCAATTGAATTTGATTTTCTGGGCCATCAATACAGTTATACCATCAAAGCTGAATATAAACAAGAACAAAAGTAACCAGATAGTTCAATACAAAAGACTGATACCACCAATAGAAATGGCCCAAACATCAATTGCTTAAGAACGAATCGTTAATTTTACATCAAACCTCCACACATTTCCTGCTAATATGTATGCTTATAATTTCCAAACTATCCAAGATAGATATTCGATGTTTCCTTTCAATCAATTCTATTATTCTAAATATTTTCTCTCTCTTAAAATTTAACTTACTGTGGCAGCTTTTCAGACAGGATATTCACACTTTTACGATTATTAATTGAGGATGTGTGTTCACCTCTCGTAGTAATTTGTAAGAAATCTCCTTGAAGAGTAATTTCATATTGATCCGTTTTCTGATGTACCTAGAAATGGAGTGGAAAAACACATTGTAAATATTTAAAAAAATATCTAAACTATTACAGTAACATTAGACTTTACTTTTTTTTCAACTGGTCTTGAAAAGGCTTTTTTCCTAAGCTTGGATCTTCTTGCACGAATGCTATCACAACTAGACTCCGATTGGGATTTAGCACTTCCTTCATCACCACTATCCTTCCCGGGTATGAGAATTTTTTCAATTTTACTCATGCTAGCCTTTAGATCACAGAATATGTTTGTGTTACACAAATTTTCCCCGAACTGATTTTGTTTATTCATCAACTCTTTCATTTCATTGTAGCCATCTTCTAAGTCTTCAAACGCTGACAGTAAGCCAGTATTTGCCTGTTTGATGTCTTTTATATCTTTTTTGAATATATCTACAGCTTTACCGATTTCCAAAGACTCAAGGGTGCCTTCGGAACGTTGATAAAAATGTTCAAACCCATAATTAAATTCAGAGTAGACGAACCTTGAAAATATAGAGAAAAATTCAATTCGTTTTATTGTCGTAAGAGGACTAAGTATTACTTAAAACAATAAATAAGAATGTAAATAAATAACAGTATAATACGAAAATCTGAGTGGAATAATCAAGAAAGGTGATTCCGAATCTACTCGACAGAGTATTGTGGTTCAATTACGAACAAGTCGCAAAAGCTGGTTTGACAAGTGAGACATTAACAGTTAACAGCAAACAGCAGCTAGCAATAATTGGTAAGAAATATTATTACTATGATGCTAGGGCAAAATATCAAACTGAGTAATGAAAGTATGTCGCCAAAAAATTTAACCGGGCAAAGGACACATCAAATTCATCATACCTGTGCAATAAAGACATCCAGCCCAACATGTAATCGGGCATCGTTCAAAAGGAATGGGGTTAAGATCATAAATTGTTTAAATGTGCCACAGTTTATGATTGGTTTGGGTAATGTTCTAGAGGGCGGAACCTCGCTCAGAAAAGCTTCTAGCACTAAGACTTGTTTGGGAATTGAGTTGAGAATTTCTCATTAATGTACGCATGCAGAAACAACAAACCTATTTGGGCTACAGATAATAATAGTTCTAACCAATCTAGGCTGGTTAGATTGTTGAAGATGATACATACAAGGAATGAATCCCATAATACACTCTTGAGGTTGTCAAGTAAGCTTAAAGTCCATCATTAGTGCAACATTCTTGTCCTGCTAACAGGAAATGAGAGCATAATCGGGGAAAGTATTGATATGAGATGAACGGATCCTGATAGCATACAGAATAATTTGCATCTTAGATCGATTCAAAGTGAAACCATTCGTCAAAAACCACTGAGATATTTTAGCTAGGCTTTCATTGAGCAACATAAAAATGCCATGGAGATTTACGTTAAGACAAGCGGGGTAAACTTGTAGAAATTATTTTAGTAAGATATTGATCCCTTGCCTGTGCCAATTTCAGAACTCAGGATAAGTGACTGACGGCCTTGCAAATAAAGAAAAGAAGAGGAAGTAAGTTGAGGGTCGTAACAAGGACATCCAGGATGGCATAATTGATTGCATAGAATTAGAATCATGGTTGATATGTTACAGCGCACACTTCTTAAGATTATGAAGAATATTGCCAAATTGCGATTCCAATCCCTAGAGCAAGTTTTCATCACCAATATTTCCCGCTGCTTTCCGAGGGGATAATTTTTATTCTAATTACATTTAATCGAGAAGGCGACTTTAACATCTTTCTTTAGGCTCTACATTCTTCCAGCTCTCTCCCTGAACTACGAATTTAAATTCAAATTCAAAGAGCATTTATTTGCAATCCCCTGCAACGTACAACGTTGAGCAATCCGACAATAAACAGTTTAGAAATAGATTGTTACAATAGTAAAACAAACAATAAACTATAAAACTACATAGCGGCCTAACATATTCAGTATTAGACATCAAACAGGTAGTAATAGATGCTGTGTAACAAAAAGGAAGAAAACAAGAACTTCGCCGGTCATTATGTTGAAAGCATCATTAAATATATTAAGCGCTTGTAAGAGAACTAATACAGATAATTTGCTTGCTACCCCAACGCGAAGTTGAATAATCCATTCAAAATCAATCTCAATCATACCTGAAAGCATTCGAATTGAATAATTTCCAAAATATCACTTTTGCTTGCATAGTATCGCTTTGCTCATCAATCCACCCTAGCAGTTCTTTTACGGATGTCCAATCCTCAAGTGTTAATTTAATCTTCATAAACTCTTCGGTTGGCTGCTTAAAGTATAGAGCGTACAGTAAATACAGCGCACAGACTCGTTCTAAATAAGTTCTATTAATGCGGTTAACAAGAATTTGTTTGACTACCACAAATAATTCAGCTGTGAGTAAAGCAATCTCTACATCCTGACTAAGTGGCCTAGAAAAATGTATTTATTTTTATTTTTTTCAAATTTAAATTGAATGATAAAACTTACGAATAAACATTGGCAACATGCATCCTCTTCCATTCTTGACAAAAGTATATAAACTGGGGACTACCGTTTTTTACGAAGTTCTCAATTAAAATATTACAATCATATTGAAATGCCTGTCGTATTTTATTCATCGTAAGAATGTCGTTTTTCTTTTTATTAATATTCCATTAGAAATCGATATTTACTTATCCGGAATTTTTAAACGATTAAAAGAAGAAATGTCAAGTAAATGACAGCTTGCGGCAATAGCGGGTGAGTATAAAGAAAATATCGCATAATATCGCATTTGGCTTCACTATGTTGCATGTATCATAACTTGTTGTACTATTGCCCTTTTTTAAAAAAGAAAAGAAAAGAAGACAAAGACTTTAGATAATAAATGTCAGTTGATTAAAAAAAGAGGAGAAGGGTGGTAATTGTCATAGTTTTAATAAATAAAAGTAAATTTAAAAGCCAGGATTAACTGTATCATATTTATTATTATTCAACAAGTACCTATAGAGTGATAATTAGTCAATTGTGATAAAGGGTTGCATACAGTGTACAGTGTAGATCATGTTATAATTTTTAGGAAATTTTACATTGTTGTCATTTTACTCGATTTAGTTAAATTTTGATGGGTCGGGGCACATATTTATACACTTAACTGGTAAGGAAAAAACTACATTTTATTACCTGATTCTCATCAATGTTGCCCTTCAATAGAAAACAATATTTTAATTAACGATAACTGTGAAGTTTTGATCATTATATCATGATATGATAGCACTCCTGTAATTACCCCGTTGCTCTAATGATTGTTCCAGGTGTGAGGTGACCTTTTCAGAAATCAGTTGATCTGATTTTAAATTTTCTATCGTGATTATAGCGGAGACGACAACTCTTCCGTTAATAATAGCTCTTCACTGAGTAATCCAATTAGGTATAATTCAATAACGTGCTCATCATATCTGTGGTATCTTTGGCTTAAGATGCGAGGTGGAAGCAATTCCGCTACAAGAGGCAATATTGTCAAAAGCTGCTTCGTCTTCAGTTGCACGTCCTGGTATATGCGTGTCAGAAAAGGAGTAAGCCTGGACTAGTTGCGATGGAGTGATGAGATTATCTAAACCTTATGGATTCTCTTATTGTGAATCATGAATACATATCTCTTAATGATGTCAGTGTAATCTTACTTTTAGCGTGGCTAAAATGCAAGCGATCATTTACGGTATTTTGTCGACTGTATTTTAAGATCCATTCTCTGACCTCTCTTTTTCATCAGTTATGTTCCTTTTCTGCCTGGTCACATTTAGAACTAGTGATGAATTCTAAATTTGCCTGAAGACCGTATTTCCTCCAGGAGCCACTATGTACAGTTTACGGTCATAGTAATCCCTGATTTCTTTTATATGGAGACTGTTACGTACCCGAAAGCAAAAAAAAAGACAACTTCCAAGCTTGTATTGCGACAGTTTAAAAGCTCACTCGCTAAAATTGTAGGAAAGTAGTACTATTAGGATAATTTTGCTTTCCATAATAAAATCATCGTAAATAGAAGTGCAGCAGAGATTTTCTTTTGTTTAGATATTCACTACGCTTTAAGTATATAAAATTAATGCGATTAAAATAAACTTATGCTCAGTATCCATCGGCACAAACAATGCTGTTCGATTCTTGCTTCAGCAAAGGTAGCAATGTTAGGGAGTTGACATCTAAGGCAAGGTACGAAAGTGCGCCTGATGTGGCTCGTAGCGCAACTTCTAAAATGCTTGAGAGCAATAGCTATTTTGTTTACAAGTGAAACAACTCTCACTCTTGAGTAAGAGATATGTAGCGGCAGGAACAAAAAGAAATTTACGGTTATATCGCTGTGAGCTTCGTACAAATGAAGGAAACTATTTGCACATGAACTATTTTCTTGTTCTGATTGCGCTGTCCCTTGCTCATTCTTGTTAAGTTATACAGTGCATTAGATTATTTTCAGTAAAATTTCAGTAAGCACAGTGGAAAAACACAAAACTTGCATATTATATAATTTTTATGATAAGGAGCCGGAGCGGTAGGCTTGCTAGCTTTAATAAC
Organism: Dioctria linearis; assembly: GCA_963930735.1. Classification (NCBI taxonomy): domain Eukaryota; kingdom Metazoa; phylum Arthropoda; class Insecta; order Diptera; family Asilidae; genus Dioctria; species Dioctria linearis. The sequence goes on from OZ005740.1 coordinate 44,410,033, forward strand.
TCTGGCTCGCGAGCGAAAGTTTTTAAGTCATATTCTGTTTTTTTTTTTCAGGCTCATGAGCGGGAGCAATTTTACAAATAGCTTTTGTAGAGCGCTCTTTCGAGAGCAGCTTACGAGCGAGTATTTTCGTACTCTGTCCCTATGCTCGACGGTTTTAAAATAAAAATTGTAGGTTTAAATACAATTGCAACGGCAAATGACCAAAATGGTTCGCTGTCAAAGTTCAAAAGCACAGCGTGTTATGTGCATGCTCAAAATTATGAAGCCCGGCCGCAGACGAACTTTCCGCCGGGATTGATCAAATTCTAATTGGTCGTCGGCCGCTGTAGTACCAACAAAATGAAACGAATGAAATTGTTTTCGCATTCATTTTTGTCATTTTGAGGTTGATGTTCTACAACCATTTAAAAAAAAAATCATAAATATAAATGTTGAGTAAAAATTGTGCATAAGCACAAAATAATTTACAACTTACAAGACGAACAGTATAGGCAAGTGGATAAGAAAGACTTGATTTTGAATATTGTGAGGCGATAAATGCTAAAATTGTGAAATTTTGCATTTAAAAATTTAGTTGATAACTGCAAAATAAGATAAGAATCTCCGCGATATTTAAAAACAAATATAGCCAGCAAGATTACATGCAATGGGGAGCTGCAGAATCTTCTTTTTCACAATCCCCGCTCGCCGCCATTCGATACAATTTTGTTTGCAATTTTTTGACTGACTGTTTTCACAGCGGATTTCCGTCGGCCACCGGTCACACTGTTCGTTGCAATTATGTTTAAGCCTTGTTAAGTTTTGTCCCATTTGATTCATTCATTTGCTGCCGATGGCATTTCCAGATGAAACTCCAGCTAAATATTTCGTTGATAATGTCACCATTCCGACAGTCACCCCCCCCTTTTTTTAGCAAGCTAAGGGATTCCATAATATGTTCCCAGCTCTACTTATTTCTATTTCTGCGGAAAGAGGTGCCGCAGGCGTAATGGGAATTCATAAGTTTTTCAAATTATTGAAAAAGAAAAACAGAAACGTCCAAGTAGATTTTCGATTTATCGCAATGTCTGTCCTCTTTCTTTTCGTCACTCGACCTTTATGATACTTTTTTGCGAGTGACTTCTTTTTGAAATTTACGCACAAAAAAATCCTAAAATTGAGATATGTTTGATCAACACTTATCATCAGTATTTAGAAAAAGATAATTCACTCACTTCTTCCAGTAACACAAATCTGATCGCTGTGACACACATTTGTCTAGTCTTTTTATTTGTTAGTTGATGTGGCTATTAACTCTTAGGGGAAAGGATGTTAGATTAATACGAAACCGTAACATCGATATTTGATTTGTTCTTTATGAAAACCTGTAACCTGCTAACTAATACACAAGGATTTTTCGTAATAGTAATATTTTTGATAATTCCGGCTCCTCACACAGTATAGCTCCAACATTCTTAATTTTCAATTGGGATATTCTAATTTTTAAGTTCATCATAATTTTTTTGCTTATAATTTGATATCTTAGTCTCACTGAAAATAATTTGAAAACTCAATTTTTGTAGATACTACAAGTTTACATTGTGGCAATAAAAACTCGCTTCAATTATTCCAATACAAAAATAAAATATAAAGCATGTCTAGTCCACATGATGAACTTTGTCCACCACCAAATGATGATGATGAATTGACTTTACCCCGTGCCAGCATTAACAAAATTATTAAAGAATTGGTAACCCTCAAATTTCTTTCAAATTAAATTTGGGTGTTTTTAGACTTAAACTCTCATTCAAAATTAATTTCAGGTTCCATCTGTACGTGTTGCAAACGAAAGTCGAGAATTGATTTTAAATTGTTGCACAGAATTTATTCATTTAATAAGTTCAGAAGCGAATGAAGTTTGCAATCAGAAAAACAAGAAAACAATAAATGCTGAACATGTTCTAGATGCATTAGATCGCTTAGGATTTAAAGATTATAAACAGGAAGCGGAAGCTGTTTTAAATGACTGCAAAGAGGTAGCAGCAAAACGAAGAAGGCAAAGTACAAGACTTGAGAATTTAGGTATACCGGAAGAAGAGCTTTTGCGTCAACAGCAAGAGCTATTCGCTAAAGCCCGAGAGGAACAAGCTGCAGCAGAACAGGCTCAATGGTATAGTTTACAGGCGGCATCTGTACAACGGAGTGCTGAACTTTTATATAAAAAAATGAAAGCCGCCGAAGAAGATGATGATGATGATGAAGATGATTACTGAATCCTGGTATTTGTGTATAAGCGAATAAAATCACAAATATTTTAATTTACTGTAAAAACAAAAAAAAAAGATCCTATTTTATACTTAATGAAAGTTTTAATTGGTAAAAGGTTACTTATACAGCTAAAGCATCGTTTTGTGTTTCATGACTTAGCTGCGTCTGAAGGTTGGATAATTTATTTTTTAATACTTGAACACCCATGACAACGATATTCTCTGGCTTGAGAGCGCCCGCTGATTCGACATTGAAAAAAAATTTATTTGGTTTTGCATCCCAGCTAAACGGAGCTTCATCTGTAATCAAATATAATTTGAATTGAAAATCTAAAATTATATCAATCAATAATAAGCCATTTATATACTTACATTGGTCATCATCAAGCTCAGTATGCTCACTTTTAGGCCATTCATCCGGTTTTGGGTATAATGTGTGTCTCATTGAATTATCCGGATCATATTCGAAACAAACTCCAGCCGTTGGATTCCATTTAGCATGTTCCTTTCCGAAACCCTTTTTGGCGTAAGCCCTTAACTTTAACTCTTGACCCTTACGAAGTTTTATAATCAAAATTTCATCTTTCTCACCGTATTCATTGTCTTCCTCGTTTTGATTTCGAGATGTAACTGGAAGTACTTTTGGATTGCTTGATTTTAAATCAGCCGTGGTCACATGCCGAGTTTGATCCTCAGAACATCTCACATCCAAGGTAAACTCAACACTACATTCGGGGCAAAAGTCCAAACAGACACAATCCCGAGTGTATTGCAACCTTTCGACAACATCATCAGAAATTAATGGTATGAGACCGATCCGATGAGCTAAGAATTCATCAGACAAGACTGTTGAATTTGCTTCTAATTGAACCCAATCAATAGCTAATGTTGGTGTTTCAGCGATAAATACTCGACGTAGACTATTTGTGACACTAGGAAAGCAAAGATGAGGTAACCTCAAAAAAATATCGTTTACTTCTTATAACCGGTACTTACCTTAAGTCGGTGTCCTCTACTATAAATTTCACATTATCGTCCGTTAATTCAGTTATTTGGACTGATGGTTGATTCGCATAAGGCATTTTTCTTAGTTATTATAACAATTACCAATATTTCAAAGAAGCATCAATAGAAGAACCGCACAGTAAACGCAAATATTCCAAATATATTAACGATTTTACGAAATGTCAATACGAACTGTCAGTCAAGTTGCATACCATGTGAAGTAGCTTGCAGTTAACCCTTAATCCCCCTGACGGATTTAGTTGTAACCATTGATATAATAAAGCCGTGTTCGTTTTCTTGCAAGAGAAAGGAAATGATACTTGTACTCGCGTACGGAATAGGTATGAAGTTTATGACGCTATTATTCCATTTCACTTTGTGTAAAATGCGAATAGAATGCAATTCGAAATCCACTAAGGCTTAAAGAATTGAGTGGAGTGAAAGAATACAAGATAAAATGACAAAAGAGTTATATGCTAGGGATCAAAAACTATAGCAGCAACACTTTACCATCGCTGTGATGCAAGTTTTCGTTAATAAGAGTCACTCAGGGGGGGGGGGGAGGATTTTTCCAAATTTTTCCTCTCCCCGAGTGTCTCATCAACGAGGAAAAGTTGCATCGCATGCTTGCTTGCGGCGTGTATGACAGTGGTTTTGTAAGTTGCAGCACGGGTAGAATGCAAGCAAATAGTTTCGGCCATTTTGAAATTTCGAAATTTCTGATTGGACAGCTGTGCAGTTATTTACCTGCGATTCGAGGTGATAATATAATAATTAAATTCTCATTATGTGCAGTGAATTTGCGATACAATTATTATTTATATCAAGAAGTGTAATTTGATTAAACATAAACACAATTAAACTCAGTAATCATATAAGGAACTACTGCGAAGAAAATTATTGTGATTATTGTGAAGTCTAGGCACAAGAGTATCAGATTGCTCCTGATTCGATCTAGTTACGGGTGAGTTAGCCCTTTGCGATGCAACGTAATTTCGCTTCATCGGAACAGTCAAAAGAATTAAGTTATTTGGATGAACACCCATTCACCAAGCTATCGTCCACAGTATTCACAAAACACACAATGACGTGGTCTCCTTCTATGAGGGGATTGTAATACATAGTGCTACCTTCGAAGGGACTGTAGGAAACGTTGACAAGTGAGGAAGAAGCTCGCTCCAGCTTTCATGTTGATGAGTCAAAAAATATGTAAAAACCGTGAGACTATAAGTTGGTTCATGGAATTAACAGATTCGAGGTCATCATTAAGGTAGCTGGGTTACAGAGAAAGAAAGGCAGTTTCATCATAAGTGGAAATGCAAAACGGATGCATGGATCCTTGACTTAAGCTTTATGATAAAATTCAAATTACATCAGGATGTGGTAGATCAGGTTCCTAAATATTGCAACATGGAAATACTAATGAGCCCGGGGGAGTGTGCAATAAGGACCATTTGTTTGTGGAAATCTGAGACTACAGAAACATTGCACTTGAGCATTGTGAAACTACCAATAGGTTAACAATACAAGAACTTGCAAGCAACACAACGAGAAGACCCTAACATATTGCTAATTCTTACCTAGAAAGAATGTGAGGAAAGACCATAATGGAAAGATGTTTTGGATAGGAGAGAGAAAGTGAAGCTAATAGGCTCAATGAAAATCTCCTAATTTTGAAAGTTGTATATTACGGCACAAATAAATAAGTAAACAACAAGAGGCGAATTATTCTGAATGCTTGCTGTCGTCCAAATATCAAAAGTTAACGAAGTTGTAGCAGAAATGCTCAGGAGCTCTGGAAGAGATTTTAGAGTAACAATTGGTAACAACGAGAAAGATTTTATTGTCCAACAGGGCTGTCATACAGAAGGTGAGGACAAACGCAGAAATATAAGAAGCGGGTATGCTATGGACTATTTAAGTGAGTCTTAATAGCCTATCGATCAGCTGTTTACATCCCAACGGACAAATTAGCTGGTGGAGTAATCTTCAGAAGGGAGATATTATGTTTCCTAGCAACCTTGATACGGTCAAAGCTGAGCCAGGATTATTAAAACAAGATTATTAGTCAAAGCTTCGATTAGCTGATTTATACGAAACCACGAAATCGGACCTAGCAGTGAATACCGGCCCGATAAAGACACTCTGATAAAGTAATAATTCAACAAGATTTGATTAAAGTGACCACAACGTAACGCAACGAAGGATCGTTCTCTAAAGCTACAGTAACACAGTTTTTCTTCCTCCTCTACTCACCTTGGGAGCATAGGACCTCCACAAAATCCCTACATTTAATTCTGTTTTATCCGTCCGTATATTTTCGCTATTCTATGCCTGATTAGATTAGCTCGCAGCTGCTATCCTAATGGTAGCACTCCCGTCTTTCGTTTATTTTCAGATTAACGCCATTGCTTATGGTGAAAGCTTTCGTGTGATGTTGTAAAGCTTGCAAATATTTTCTGTCTCTCGTAAAGTCCACATTCGGGGAATGCTGTGTGTTGCTATTGATACTGTGGGGCAGGCTGATAGGTTAGGAATAGGTAATGAGAAAGGACGAAGGGAAAGGAAGCCAAATTGGAAAAGTGCAAGACTAAGTCGAGAGGGAGTCTCGGTTTAATATAACGAAGTGAAAATAAATGAAAGAGCTCCCAAAATAGGCGAAAGTATTTTAATTTGATTGTTTGTCATAGCAGAGGCGCTCTCCATTAACGGCCTCAAGAAAAACTGGTCGGCATCATTGCGCCGAAAATTTAATGGATTTAATGGATTTCTAGAATATTAAATAAGAAAAATATAATCCACATATAAGATTTACTGAGCTTACATCAAGAGGACAGGAATTTTCCAGTAAGCTCATGAATCAAGCCAGTGCTTTACGCGACCTAGGCTTTTGTTTTTATGACTTTTCTCTTCCTTAAATACAAAAAAAAAAATACCTGGAAAAACTCTTCGGGAGTTTTAATATTCCATTTACCTCAATTCGTGTCTTTGAAAGTGAAGCAAAGTCTCCACCTGGTGGACTAACCACTTTTGAAAGTTTCAAAACTCTTCACCCAAGTAATAATTTAAATGTTATTTAGTTTTACTCAGGTTTTATAATTGTTTTATTGAGGTTATGAACTTGCTAAATAGTTTTATGGTGATGTAAGTCATGCCAATTGTTCTTCTGGACCAATTGATTTTATTGTGATGTTTTAAAAACAGCCTGGAGAGTAGTATTAAAATTATTTAGCTTTTAAGTCATTTGAACTTATATGTAGAAGTTTTATCGTTGTCATCAATTCAACTAGGATAAAACCATTAGGCAGCCAAATAGGAATTAAATACCACTTGATTTTATTATGGTTTTATGGTATTTTCTAAGACTATTGCATTAATCTCTGATAAAACTTAAAAATAAGACTCATGAAGGTTATATTAAGAAGCACGGAGGGCTACTTTAAATCCAATTTAAGGGATAAATTGGTCTAGAGAGCTACTGGGCTATGTATAGGCATCTATTTATCATAAAACTATTATACGCAGAGGTTTTAAGAATGCATTTCAAAATTCTTTCACAAAATCATTTTAATATTAAGAGGCTTAGTTAAACTCCCTATAAATCTAATACGTCTTTCCAAGTGTCTTCGTCATGTGACATGCAAGAATAGTACAAATGGACTTAAATGCTAAATAATTTTAATACTATTCTCCAGGCTGTTTATCAATTGATCCAGAAGAACAATTGGCATGACTTACATCACCATAAAACTATTTAGCAAGTTCAAAACCTCAATAAAACAATTATAAAACCTGAGTAAAACTAAATAGCATTTAAGGGCATTGATTACTGCCGAAACATTTTTTTTATCTCTATAGACTTCATACAACAGCACAACATCAAAGTACTGGCGCTAATTTGTTCATTTGATAAGTTAATTCAGTAAAACATTGCGATGCATTGAAAGGGTAATGCACACTGTTCATACAACCTTAGGCCCGACACCTCCAGATATGAAAGATGTCTTAAACGATGCATTATGATACTCTGAACATATTTTGTTAGCAATGTTTATTTCAATTAAGCAGAGAAAGCTTTGGCGATCAGATGCAGCTTGAGCGACTTTATTGGGTGAAAAAGTAGACTTTTTTACTTCTCGTAATGGAATTGGTGAGTCGTTTTCGGATCGGTCATAGCCCTACGGAGTTAGATCCACTCAAAAGTGCCAAAGATCTAGTAGCTCAGTTCGAATAAAAAAGAGGTAAATACTAACAAAGTGAGTATGGGGATGGTTATATAAATAGTTATTTAAGTCTCCGAGTATGGTAGTGTGGTAGGTACTTAAACTTCTTTTCAGTACGTAAGGAATTCGATTCTGTACTAGATTTTGCAAAATTAACTAGATCAAGCTTTGACCTCGCCACAAGCCTTCCCCCGCTTAATTGAAATAAACAAGTTTTAGTAACCACACTCCTATACTCGTAGGTTTAAATAGTAATCCTTATACTCACTTTTTTATTCGATTTTTCACATATTAGATCCGCTCTAACTCGGTAGAGTTATGTCCGGTCGGATAACGTGTGTGACTGTTTCTCTGCATACTTGGTGTGAAGTGGTGTATTTTTTTCCGGTCCAGAAAACTTTCTCGAGAGATTTTTGTCGCCGGAAGTTCCATTTACATGCACTTGGTTCACATATACCCCAGTTACTACATTTTGCATATATTTTTGTAGTTCTTACTTTCATGGCCATTAGTGATTTGTTGTGAACATTTTACTCATAGGAAGTAATTTTTCACGACTCACAAATTCAGCGCAAACACGGGATGTAGAAAAGTCCACTTTTTCACCCGAGAAAATCGCTCAAGCTACATCCGATCGTCAAAGCTTTCTCCGCTTAATTGAAATAAACGTTGTTAATAAAATATGTTCAGAGTATTATAATGCATCGTTTAAGACATCTTTCATGTCTAGAGGTGTAGCACCTAAGGTTGTATGAAAAGTGGGTATTCCATTTAAGTTACTTATTTTAATTTTCCAAAGTTGTGCCTCACTCAGCTTTTCGGGATATCATTTCCCAATTTTCGTAAAGATCGTAAAGTTCACAAAGTTTTTATTACTTTGATGTTTTAAACAAATAAAAATAAATGAACTACATTAGAGAATTAGTTATAAGAAACACTGTAGGTACTACAGTATCAGCCATGAAGAAGGAAACGCTATAACCAAATAACACCGAAAAATCAGATGGGTGATGACGTAGCTATTGCACGAAGTAGCGACCAGAAATTATCAAACCTTTTCAAAGGTCCGGAAACTTTTATTGCTTCCTGCTTCTTGAAATATCTCTGTCGGTTACCGAGCTTGGTAAAAAATCACTATTTGAAAATATGGGTTTATCAAATGGGAAAATACCAGTTTTCTTAAAAGCAGCAGTGATATTGCATGGAGTTATTGCTTTTTGTAAGCAATTCCCACGCACTGTGCTACATCGTATATTGTAAAACCTTTACCCGGCTTACATATGAACCACGAATCGACTGCACTGTTGTACTCCAATTTAAATGGGTCGAATACTCCAACATCCAGTGGCTGCATTTTGTTAGTAGAGTGCGGTGGGAAAGTCAAAATGGTAACGCCGTTTTTTGAAGCGACATCTAAAACTGCAACTGACAAATGCGACTCGTGGTTGTCATAAATCAACAGGGAAGGATTCTCCTTGCTGCTGCAGGTAAATTTTATGAAGTGCTCTATAACCGCTACAAATAGATCTGTATTCATCCACCCTGTTTGTGTAGCTAACCCAAGAGTACCAGGGGGAGCTCCTTTAAGCATATGTTCTTTGAAACGCTCTCTGGGGAATATTATGGCTGGTGGAATTTATTGGCCTGATGCACTTATAATAGCGCATGTAGTAACTAGTTTACCCTACTCGCCGCTAGTAACCTGGCAAACTGTTTTTATACCTTTCTTAGAAAGAACATAACAATAAAAAAAAAGCTTTGAAATTCAATCTTATTCGCTACGAAACCATGCCAAATACCTTCTGTGGTCTTTGGACGGTGGTTGTAGCTGTTTCATCCAGATTAAAAATACGAGTGCCATTCGCGAAACTTGCCGACCTGAGTAGAACTGTCTCCAGATTGTCAAAATATAGATTCACATTATATCTATTAAATGAGATTGCTCTTGCTAAGCTGCATGCCTCCGGAGTGCGTGCTGTTTCTTCGTCTTCTGAAATTCTTCATCTACTCCTCCCCGGCTATTTTCATTTCATGCCACTTAGGACTCAAAGTTATCTTGTTATTTATAGCTATTTCGTAGGCTAGGCTTCGGCACTCAATAATAGATAAACCGTAAAAATTTTTGAGCAGCTGACTATGTATATACTTTTCAAGAGCAACTTCCTGTTCGTCAGTAAAAACTCGTTTCCAATCATAATCCTGTGGAATTTCTGGATTGGTAGACACGGTATTGTTGACACGGAACATCTTCGTCAATTTCATCACACGCTTCTGGTCAATTGATTAAAATAGAATATGATGCTAATTTCTGAAAGTCTATGCCAGTTAGAAAGCTCGCCTCCCAAAACGTAAGATACGTTAGCTTCAAAATCCTTGACCATGACCTACTGCAACTGAATGCAAAGGAGTGCCAACTGCCAGACACACAAATTTGGATACATATTTTTGTTTAATCTTAACAAAAAGTCGTATCTGCATGACTTGATCGACGTTTTGTGTGCCCCATGGTTCTATATAAGCAAAATATAGCAGTAAAGGTAAAGAAACACGGTGAGAGACTTTTAGTCTTCAGTCTCCAGTTTACAGAGACTAAAATCTTCGAAATGTTTACAAGGTAAGAGACTTTTATCTCTGGAGACCAAAAAATTAGGTCTCCGGAGATCATAATAAAAAAGTTTTTAGAGACATGTGTCCGAAATGTGTATACACACGAAATTTGTAGTTTGGTCTCTGGAAATCTCCAGATATCTTTGTTAATTGTCAAGCAAGAGATTGTTAGAAAAAATTAATCTTAAAAATATTTTAATATTTTTATGTTATTGGAAAAGTGAAAAATCTTGGTGTACAAATTTTATGGGATAAACACACCAAATTTGTGTGATGTTTACTCACATTGAGAAACTGACAATGACACACTAAAATGAAATAACTTTCGTCCACAGTCTGTCACCTCTTCAATTCTTTAAAATGACTTAATTTCAAATTAAATCATGTCATTATGGTCACAGTCTGTCTACGGTATTACGATACTTAACTGCATCAGGACTGCACTGCATCGTAATGTGTTTCTGGCTTTAGTCTATAAAATTAACGATGGAGTGTTACTCTACATAACATAGCCAACAAAATCTACTATACACATTTCCTTGCACTCTATCAACAGGCCTAAAAACGGAATCCGTTCTTTTTTTTTATACTGCGTTGCATTTCCAGTAGAGCCCTCTCAGCTTACAATAATTAATGAAAAAGAGTTTGAAATTAGATCCCAAGAGAAAAAAAAAACTGAAAGAAAGATAATTTGATAAAAGAAAACACTAAAAGGGCACAGGTCAATCCCCTGAATCCTTCTAACTGCGGCAACTCATTTAATCTCTGTCAAAAAGCAAGAAAAACTCTAGTTAACCCTCCCACATTTCCACACCGCAAAAAAAAAAAGATTGAATCTAACCCCAAATCCGGGGAATTATGTTTCCAGATCAAGCAGAGCCATAGAGGCTTCTTCTCCACATAAACTGTTTGTGCTATGCCAGAGAGCCAAGACCACCCTTACTTAAGTCGTATCTAACAAAAGAAGGAAATCCGACCTCCGCCTACGCGGAATGCCTTCGTATAAATTTACCCTCTCCCCTCTTACTCGTTCATAGTCCGTCGGTTCCGTCGTCTCCATCGTCATCGTTGTCGTCGTTGTTGTCGTCGTCGCCGCCGTATAAGCTTCACTGAATTTCCATAATTTTACACCTTCGACGTCGTCGCTCGTTACTATTGCGCTCCACCCTAGTTATTACGCCCCCCAAACCACATAAATTTTTCTTTTTTATGCACAACACGAAGAAAAATAACAAAAAAAAAAAAAAGGAAAAAAACAGAAAAAAGAGGAAAAACTGGAAATCCGGATCCACATGAAATTCCTTTCTTTCTTTCCTACCCTGTGCAAGGCCTTTTTATGTTTCCCTTCGCCCTTTTCCTATTTTTTTTTTACTTTTTATTTCTTTCATTTTTCCTTTATTTCTTTTTTTTTTTGTTCTTTTGATTGCCGTCCCATGACCCTTTTTACTGCTGCCTATAGCCAGTGCATTGGTGGCACTCATCCAAATCCAGACATCTACACTGCCTTGGGCCGCAATCCCGCAAATATGAAACTCGTTTCCACTTCACGTCCATTTCAGGCATCCATACGGGCGGTTATTTGCACACCCAGCGGGCGACAAGAATCCCAGAGAAACATGAAACCGGGGGGCCTCAGACCCCATTCTACGTAATATCCGCCATCACCATACCAAAGAAGAACTTTACTTTCCTAGGAAAAGCTGAGGGATTTCAAATATGCCCCGCACGTCACTGAAGGAGCGAAATCGCGATGGCCCCCCAAGAGCAAAGACTAGTAGATCCGCATATCTCTCCAAATCCACCCCCCACTAGAATCCATCCTAATCCTATCTCATCCGTGTGAAATTCACGGGAACGAGGGAAGAACTTGATGAGATCTTCTTCTTCTTCTTCTTTCATCCAGGGAACGGTTCGGTTTACAGGCGCAAGTAATTGCGAGTGAACTACTCGTTCACTCGTTCTGATGAGTGTGGGGAGCTTTTATTGCTCATTTCTAGAGGGAGTGTGGTAGTAAGTGGGTGGCATGGCAGTGGTATAGCAATGGCACTGTCGGTACCTTGGGGGATAGAGCTCACTTCTTCTATTATATTTCTTGAAGCTTCTTAAGATTCTGCAGAGAATTTTATAACTCCGCGTGTGAAAGACGACAGACAAGGGTCGGGGTTTGTGGAATTGGGGCTGTACCTGGTTGCTTAAGTGCTATTGTCACGGTTGATTAATGGAGGAAGCGGGTGTGATTCAGGTCTTTACCTCAATAAAATTCCTGGAAAATTCTTGGCAACACTGAAGAATTCTGAATAGGGGGAGCTGAGAATGATTAAGCATCGATGACAAGGAGGAAATTTACTGGCAAGATGGATTGGAAGGTGGGCAGGAAGGGGGGCTCACGTACAAAAGCAGGAAGTTAAAAAGACACCGCACATAAGAACTGTAGGCTGGTCTAGTGTGGTCTATCTAGTTTAGTTTTTGTGCCCTTAGAAAAGACTTCGATCTAACTTTAATCCCATTACCCGGCTTCCGTTTACAGCGAACACGATATATGTTTGGTTTGTGTGCATGGGGACGGGGAGGTCAAGACCAATTTATTCACTTGCAATCAATATAATACGACGCACGAATGGAACGGTCAGTAGGGCGTAGATCAGTAGTAGAGGTGGTTTCGATATGGCAACGGATAAGACCTTGCGATGGAATAATGGATGGAAGGAAAATTCGACAATTTTGTGTAGCGAGTGTGAGTGAAGTTTGTAAGATGAAGTTGAGAGTTTTTTTGTTTGTTTTTGTTTTGTTTTTGTTTTTTACCTTTTTATCTGTTTGAACTAGTTGGAAACTGTTGTTTTGAGTGCTGGAGAGGGGTTTGCGATTGGTGGTATACTTCTTGCTCTTGTAGACCACCTACTACTACTACTAATCAGCCTACAGCTATAGTTTATATACCACCATGGATTGATGAGGACGAAGAGGATTTATTCGGTAGGACTATCGTAAGCATGCTAAGAAAACTACCGTTTACCGAAAGAAATAGATTGAAAGCTCAGATCTTCTATTTTGTTCTAAACACCCCCCGAAATGATTATAGCCGCAAAGAGTATTTGGTGTGAGGCATTGTAAATTTTATCAATAATTAAAAACTTAAAAGTAAACATTTTTTTTTTAATGTTTACGGAATTAAGGACGTTTTGTATTCTGGTCGAGTGTGAACAATTACTGGGGGGCGGGAAGTCATGCATTTTTGTAATTAAATTTGTTTTCTAAAAGAATATAAATATTTTTTAAAAACTCTGGACAAGAGGGAGTCTTTTTATATTGGTTATATCACAACCAGGACACATTTGTTATAAAAAGTTGCAAAGTCGTAACATAATTGTAAAAATTCTTTACAGTTACGACACAGTTGAAATTTATTTCAACTACACAATTACGATTTTGTTTGTGTAATCGCTGTTACGTAACTTTGTGTATAGAGAGGTGTAGAGTGGTTGATAGTCAGCATGAGTCCCATTCACGATGAAATTATTTGAGTAACAATTTTGTTATGCAAAACTTTGGTAAGGTAAGAGATTAGGGGTGAAAAAATGGGAGTAAAGGTGGTGCCGATGTATGTATGTACATTTCACTTAAATAACCCTAGCTTGTAAGAGAAATGATAAATATCAGATGGTAAACTGTTACATGTCCTGTTGTAAACTGATGAAGATTGTTATTAGCGCTAATTTTTTGTGCTTGGTGATCTTTATGGAATTAGACAAGACACTAGTGATCATCGAAATAATGCGTGCAAAAGCGAAATACATCCATTTTTACGTCCAGTGTGTTAATAAAAAAAAATATATATCCTCATCACATATATGTATACTCGTACATAAGCTAAAAGGCTTTCGTTTGGATGCTATTTTACATATAGCAAGTTCAGACCATCCTAAGGTATGTACTTTTATAGATAAGATACAGCTCTATGGATTTTAATTTAATCTTAAGAAAGGTTTTGGTTACGACCAGTGGCGTATTACAGTGGGGGCCTAAGTAATAATATTTTCACTTACAAAAATCACCACTTTGCCAAAACTATTTACTAGATTGCGTTAAAATTTGGTAAAAACGTTCCTTTGTAATGGAGTGCTCAGACCTCTAAACTACTTAAGTATACTAGTATCAGTATCAGGACCTGGACTTAAAATTTTTTTAAGTACAAGTCCAGGTACTGGTACTCAAAAAAATTTCAAATACAAGTCCCGATACTTATCATAATTTTCCTGTCTAGGTACTGAGGTACTGGTACAACTAATAAATCTGGTATATAAAAATAAGCTTAAGTCAGTAGTACATCCAGGATTTGGCTTAGGAGAGGGGGGGGCAATAGGTGTCCCAAATCCATAAAAAGGTTGGAAAAATTGGACTCTAAAGTCGCGTCCTGAGCCCCAGATTTTAGTTGCAAATTATTCTTAAGAATTTGAATGATTAACTATTCACCGACAACGGTCCAAACGAATAGGTGGATTGATTCTGGTGAGTCACTCTTTCGGATAGGGGCACAAGCTATTTTCTTAGTAAGATCTGAGAGATCTGGTGGACAATGGTTCCAAAGAGTTATATTGATTCAGGTGCCTTGGCTGATCTGGGTCGCTAAAGATATTTATGAGCATTGGCAAGCATTCATTTTGTTCTTAGAAATTTACTTGAACATTTTTCTTTCCGTAGAGACCAGAAATGATTGTTAGTAAAAGATTATATCAGTCGAGACCCGAGATAATATTTTTTAAGTCAGTCGAGACCCGGCTTAAAGTGTTATCTTATCTTCAGTCGAGACCCGAGATAAGATGTGTTTATTTCCGTCGAGACCAGAAATGATTGTTAGTAAAAGATTATCTCAGTCGAGACCCGAGATAATATTTTTTAAGTCAGTCGAGACCCGGCTTAAAGTGTTATCTTATCTTCAGTCGAGACCCGAGATAATATTCTTTAAGGCAGTCGAGACTCCGCTTAATGTGTTATCTTATCTTCAGTCGAGACCCGAAATACGATGCGCTTATTTCCGTCGAGACCAGAAATGATTGTTAGTAAAAGATTATCTCAGTCGAGACCCGAGATAATATTCTTTAAGGCAGTCGAGACCCGGCTTAAAGTGTTATCTTATCTTCAGTCGAGACCCGAGATAATATTTTTTAAGTCAGTCGAGACCCGGCTTAAAGTGTTATCTTATCTTCAGTCGAGACCCGAGATAATATTCTTTAAGGCAGTCGAGACCCCGCTTAATGTGTTATCTTATCTTCAGTCGAGACCCGAAATAAGATGCGCTGATTTCCATCGAGACCAGAAATGATTGTTAGTAAAAGATTATCTCAGTCGAGAC
The DNA here is from genome assembly GCA_963930735.1 of Dioctria linearis. NCBI lineage: Eukaryota > Metazoa > Arthropoda > Insecta > Diptera > Asilidae > Dioctria > Dioctria linearis. The sequence goes on from OZ005740.1 coordinate 44,425,464, forward strand.
CCGAGATAATACTTTTTAAGTCAGTCGAGACCCGGCTTAAAGTGTTATCTTATCTTCAGTCGAGACCCGAGATAAGATGTGTTTATTTCCGTCGAGACCAGAAATGATTGTTAGTAAAAGATTATCTCGGTCGAGACCCGAGATAATATTCTTTAAGTCAGTCGAGACCCGGCTTAAAGTGTTATCTTATCTTCAGTCGAGACCCGAGATAATATTCTTTAAGGCAGTCGAGACTCCGCTTAATGTGTTATCTTATCTTCAGTCGAGACCCGAAATACGATGCGCTTATTTCCGTCGAGACCAGAAATGATTGTTAGTAAAAGATTATCTCAGTCGAGACCCGAGATAATATTCTTTAAGGCAGTCGAGACCCGGCTTAAAGTGTTATCTTATCTTCAGTCGAGACCCGAGATAATATTTTTTAAGTCAGTCGAGACCCGGCTTAAAGTGTTATCTTATCTTCAGTCGAGACCCGAGATAATATTTTTTAAGGCAGTCGAGACCCCGCTTAATGTGTTATCTTATCTTCAGTCGAGACCCGAAATAAGATGCGCTGATTTCCATCGAGACCAGAAATGATTGTTAGTAAAAGATTATCTCAGTCGAGACCCGAGATAATACTTTTTAAGTCAGTCGAGACCCGGCTTAAAGTGTTATCTTATCTTCAGTCGAGACCCGAGATAAGATGTGTTTATTTCCGTCGAGACCAGAAATGATTGTTAGTAAAAGATTATCTCAGTCGAGACCCGAGATAATATTCTTTAAGTCAGTCGAGACCCGGCTTAAAGTGTTATCTTATCTTCAGTAGAGACCCGAGATAAGATGTGTTTATTTCCGTCGAGACCAGAAATGATTGTTAGTAAAAGATTATCTCAGTCGAGACCCGAGATTATATTCTTTAAGGCAGTCGAGACCCGGCTTAATGTGTTATCTTGTCGTCAGTCGAGACCCGAAATAAGATGCACTTATTTCCGTCGAGACTAGAAATGACTTGTTCTGTTAGTTGTTAAAAAATTATATATCAGTCGATACCCGATATAAATCTCTAAACAGCCAACTTACCTCAAGCGATGCCAAGTACAAAAAGAGATTGAGATCAGTCAGCTTGTCGTTTATATAGCCCTTGCTTGCACACGACACCACCGATGGAGTAGCAGAGGCGCATGATTTCAAGAATTGGCAGTGCAGCTGTGATCTTGCGGTACTAGCGGTAAAATTTGTATAGCAACGAACAAAAATGAATAGCAACAAGAAATTTAGAACTACACATGTTGCTGTGTTAAATTAAATTATATATGCAAAAAATGTTCTCTCTATCACGTAGAGAAGAAATTCCCGTTGGATTGTACTTGTAATGATGATAATGATAGAGTTGCAAATTGATCTGATCGTATTTCTTGCATGCATTGTATGCTACATGACAACACATGCTTTTGTTAGATGTTGTACTTATATTTGGCAAAATTATAATTAGATTGAATTTGTTTTTTTTAGAACTCACTTTTAGCATGGATTTTTTTGTAATATTTTCCTTTTCAGGAATTGTTTTTTGCACAAATCTAACGGTTCAAGTATATGATAATGATTTTAATTTGATCTGCTCGATGAACCTATACTTTTGTATTGTATTTGTGCAATATGTTATGTAGATTACAAATACATGGCTTTGTTGGGTTGTGTACATGGTTTTTGATTAAGTGTAATCAAATTGGATATAATCTTACTAAAAATGTTGATACTTTATTTTCAGGATATTTTCTTTTCAAAAGTTGTCTGTTAACAAAATATATTCGAATCGATTTGGTTCGAACAAGGTGCAAGCTCTCATTCTCAGTCATTTAGTTACTTCACCTGTCACAGAATCGATTGCGTCACATCTATTTCTACAATCTTTGCACGAGAAAGAGTATCTGGATATGAGTCCTTAATGTCTGTCCACTGTGAGATCGACATTGGTGTGGATAATATTATCGACAGGTTCTCCAAATAAAACCGAAAATTGAATTTTGTGATATCTAACTTAAATATGAGATAAACAAAAAATTTAAAAGCGACTACTTCCGACTTTTTCTTCTCTCCTCGAACATTTTAGTTGTGACCCCCACCTCCAAGCTGCAGCTCTGGATACGCGCCTGACTTAGGTACCCTATACATACAAAAGTACGCACTTACAACAAAGACCGCCATAACGCAAAATACTTCAGTTCTTGTAAATTATTCAAATACATATATGCCTTCTAATAATAGAGCCACGTTGAAGCAAGCACAGTAACGGTCATGAATTTTTGCCAAAAAATTTAAATTACAGTCGCTGTGCAGTGATTTTTATTTTTAAGGGGGGGGGGGGTTATTACTGAAGTCTTAAAAAACACGAAAAGTTAATACGACATATTTTGAGAAAAAGCATGAACTTAGGTAATGAAGTGTGAATAATAAAGATTTCGAGATATGTATGTAATTAGCTTTAGAAAATTCTCAAATTCATGAAATTTGCAAAGGTTAGTACACAATAACGTAATAATGGTACATCAAGTAGATAAATTTGTACTTGAGTATGGAAGATCTTGAAGTGGAAGAGGAAGTGACGTAGAGAAAACTAGCAAAAAAGTTTTGGTTACTAATATATTTTGGTTTGAAAGTTGCTATTTTCAGAGACGAATAACTATCAAAATTATGATATTATTGGAAAGAAAGTTCTATTTGTAACAGATATCGAACCTTTTTCTGTTTATTTTGAAAAACTCAAATTATTTAGTGCAATGATAAAGGAAATCAAGTCAATTATGTTAACCATGGTAGCGGCAAAAATTTCTTGTTTTTATATATTTTGCATACAATTTGGCGTTTTTAATTCATTTCATCACCGTTAGATGGAATGATGTGCTTTTGGAAAGCATTCACTTGTTTTGAAAGTTCTGTGGCGGGCTATAGTGTGCAAGCTCGGAAAGTGTATGCCGCCATTTTCTGCACTAGGTATATGAGTGTAGTTTTCGCGGAATATTTAAAATTTTAACATTGGTAATATCTTATTTTTTCTTGGGAGGTGAGAAATTATTTTGGCAGTAATTGTGTGAGTAACTATTATTTAATCATGGGACGTGTTAGTAAAATTCACAGTCTAATAATTATGGAATAAAGAAGAGAAAACTGAATGTTACTAGGTATGTAAATTTGTTTATATGAAATATATAATCCTATAAGCCGAAAATCGACCAATTTTGTGTAATTTTTTGTTTTTTTATTTGGATTCAATTTTACAGGAAGTTTGGCAATGTTGCGATCCATATATGACCGAGATACGGTCTATTGAAATTTGAAAAATGTGGGAAATATTGCTTAGTAGATGTAACGTTATCATAGTTTCTCCATGAAATAAACGTTATTTATTTTGGGAAGCCTTGAGGTTTCCGAGAAAAATTAATCAAAGTCATTTTTCTAAAATTTGCTTTCAAGGATAATGGATATTTCGGTTATCCTTTAATATCTCAAAATGTGCAGTCCCGATATTTCTAATTTTATTGTATGGATCTTAATCCTTAATTGGTTTTAGTGAAGCTGTAGGAAGGAGAAAATGGTTGTTGGTAAAGTCAAATCAAAATGGTAAAACTGACATAGTCAACATTGCCAAAATTATATGAAACATTAAAACTCAGAGTTCTCGGAAGAGCTTTATTTGATTAGCGGCTTCAATAAAATTTGCCCAAGCAATAAAAATGATGTCAAACAAATTACAAGGAAAAGTCTCTGACCAACAGCACAGAGCGCACACATTTCGTTCGACCTTGCCTGCTCCTCACGCAAAACGTTTTATAAGTTTAAAATCTCGCCATGTTTATGCAATCCTACTGTTGTTCAGATGCCCGAAATGCTTTGGAGTACAATGCACACGAATACCACAGTATCATACAGCTTTTTGCATGTACATATGTATAGTGATTTGTTTCAATTTTCAAATTGCATACTTTTATGCGTTTATGTTCCACTGTGCTTTTGAGAACAGATATCGTGAGCTTTTTCTGGTGGTAGCCCCCTTTAAGGAGAAATTCGAGTAAAAGACAGTTCGACTTAGAGAGGTTTAGCTGTATATGAAAGAAAAACTTCATTTGAGGCACTCTCTATGCTTTATCAGTTCCAACTTGGTCATAATGCAACGCAGGCTAATAAAAATTTGCGTTTTGTCTTTAGACCATCTTAAGTTAATGTCCGTATGGTTAAAGATGGTTTTGAAAAATTCAGATCAGGTGACATGAATCTTCAAGATGAACCTCGCACCGGAAAGGCCAAAGGAACTTGATGAGGACATTCTGTTCTAAGGATTTTAGTGGGTAATGAACCACACTATTGTCTACGAGGGAAATCGAGAAAAGTTTTAACGTTAGCCTTATAACGATTGTTAATCACTTGAACAACTTTGAATTTGTCTATACAAATGGTGCCGTTGGATTCTTGGCGAATTAAGCAAAAAAAAAATACAGGGTGTTTCCGTCTAGGTGGTCAATAGAGCAGGAGGTGATAGTACTCACCTAGAAAAACAAGAAATTTTATTGCAGGGGGAAGCTATATCAACCGTTTCCCAGTTACAGGGTGATTAACAAAATTTACTAGTTTTTCACAATACACCCTGTATCTTAGAAAGTACGGGGCGAATTGTATGTAGAACTTCATGGGCTTTCCAACGACTGCTCAACTATCCCCGTACCCCTCTCCACAACGGAGTCATGGTTGTTTTAACTAAAAATTTCGGATTTTATTACCTCTTTGTTTTACTTTGACAATGTTTTTTATAAAAACTATAAACTGGGGACTCCCCTCTTTAATTTTATCTATGGCTAGGTGAGTACTATCACAGATATCACGGCAACAGATTGATAAGCTTGTGGGACACTTATATTATAATTAATCAAAAAAAAAAACACGGTTTGCTATTATATACATAGACCAGTTCTTTTACCAGACACAAACAACACCGAAAGAGCCAGTAGCGGCACTAACTGTTCTTTCACGCTTTATTACCAAAACATTTGTAGTATACGGTCAAAGGTTCGAGAAATATATTTTTGGGTGTAATTGAATGCGAATATGCCCTCTACTGAAACGTGGGTCTCTTGCGATATTTTATCATCTGAGTTCTTTTATGAAAAGAATTACCTTGTGTTTCGGAAATAATTAATTTAAAATCAATAATAAAAATTTAATTTAAAATCCGATAAATCACAAAAATCAATTCAAATCTATCTAGTAGACATGTCATATGACAAAAATATATTGTTGGTATATAAGAAGCAGTTTCATGATATCCACTTAGCTCTTTGATGAGTTTTAAATAACGCTCATCAGAAGGACTTAATTTTCTATATGTTTCTTCATGAATTGCAAACACCTTGGTGCTCTTCAGCCAAATTAGTATTGGTTTACATAATCACCGCCAATTGCGGGACAACCCTGGTAGCCCAATCATCATGAGGAGCTCATGGATGAAAGTAATGTTGAATTTTGTTCTAGCTCCGGGACTAAACTCACTTATATACTTCGCATTTATATGATGAGCAATTCAATGATTTCCCTTGTTAATAAATCAAATCACTCATCGCTGAGCGGAATCATGATTCTCATTGGTGAGTAAATTAAATACCTCATCACATAGCGTAATCATGATTATTAGGGATATTATATTGTTTTTAAATTCAGAAAATAAGAGATTTGGGATTATCACGCATGTAATATGCCCATATGCCTACACGAAAGTACAACTATACTATTGTACTTTTGTTCAGGGATACGACACGCAATCGCAAACATAGAGAAATATTAGGTATTATTGTAATACGGCTAATATATATGCCCATTACAAATATCATCAACAAATTGGTTATTGTTTTACTTTTTTTTTCTAAAGAGGAATACACTATTCATAAAAATATGAAAAATTACTTACCAATAATAAAAAAATATTTAAACTTAACTGAAACTGGACGACTTTAATTACACTTCACTTTAAATTATATTTCACCTTCGAAGAAAGATAAAATTCAGTCCGCACTTCGAAGGTGCATAGCAAAAGACAAAGGAAATTTTTAGTGCAATACCATTTATCTCCTTTTCACTCATACATTAGACCTATGTTCATATCAGTATCCATACCAATTTATTGATGAGCTGACGATGAGTTGGCGAAGAATATCATCGAGGCGCTCAGTAAAAAAGTTAGCTGTCGTACGTCCACATAATGTACACTCACATTATCGTACTTGACTAAAAAGTTGTCTTAGTGATCATAAGACCGCCCGTCCGCGGTACTAAAATTTTGTAAACTGATGAGCGTTGTCTACCAGGGAAGAACTAAGGTAAAACTATGAGCAATTTCTACCAGGGTACCATCTACTGATGTGTATATACATACATAAATACTGGACTATACACGGCCTTGATTTTTAAAAAAAAACTCAAAATATTTTTCAAAAATCTAAGCCCGGTATCATTTGAACTGAAGAGTTTCTAATATTTTGTCGAAGGTTTCAAATCAATATCATAAAAACGGGGAACAAAATGCTTACAAATTTATTCAGCCTTAACACAATACAGGCCGCTGACGCACTTATGCGCCATTTGGGAAACTATCGCCAACTGCCGTTGACGCACTTATACACCATTTTCGATACTATTGTTAACTATCGTTGACGCACATATGCGTCATTTGTAATTCTAATATTTACGGCCATTCAAAATACATTTGCGTCATAATATAAAAATATCAGGAAAGCTAATATTTAAAAATTCTATATGGAATAAAAAAGAGTTTTTAATTAAAAAATTGCACAAACTTACAACATTTTCATTAAACAAATAGAGGCAAAGACAAGAAATATCCAGATATTGACAGCTGTACTAACAAAGTGATATATGAGAAGAGCAAACCTCAATAGCTCGGTTAAATATATCATGGGTACCTATACGAACCAACACTTTTTCAATGTATGCAAGAATTCACTTGTTTATAAGAATATTAATTGACAATATTTCTTTACAATTCCTGTACATTATTGATTGTTGAAAATAGCCTGAATAAGTTGTGTCTGTGCAGATAAACATTTTTATGAATGCAGATAGCCCATACAATTTGTCTTATGAATTTACTGAACCATTTCCTTCATCATACGTACATGCACAGATGATAATAGTCCAAAAGGGAATGGTCAGTTTTCATACAACTTTATGCCCGACATGTCTGAAGATGAGAGATGTCTTAAACGATGCATTACAATACTCTGAACATATTCTGTTAGCAATGTTTATTTCAGTAGTTTGTAGCGACTTTCTTGGATGAAAAAGTGGAATTTTCTACTTCTCGTGACAGGTGCATCGTGAAAAATTACTTCCTATGAGAAAAATGTTCATAACAGAGCACTAACGGATGTGAAATAAAGAACTGCAAAAATATATGCTGGGGTGTATGTGACCCATGCTCATGAAAATGGCATTTGCGGCAGCAAAAACATCTGAATCGGGAAAAAATATACGTCACCCGATAGTACTCGGCGAGAGCTTTAATTCAGTATGCAACATGCGGTATTGGAACCCCCCCCCCCGTCAGGGGTTTCTACCCCTACCCTAAAAGAATGCAAAGAAAAAATGTCTACCATGAATTGTAGGTGGTAATGAGCTGAAGCGAAAAGTGAAACTCGTTTTCCGATCGAACATAACCCTACCGAGTTAGAGTCCATCTAAGGTGCGAAAAATCTAGTACCTCAGTTCGATTAAAAAAGAGGGAAATACTGAAAAAGTGAGTCTTGGGTATTACTATAAATAGCTATTTAAGCATCCGACCCGAATATAGGAGGACCTAACGAAATCGGTTCTGTACTAGATTTTCTAAAATGTACTAGATCAAACTTTGATCTCCGTTGATAATAAAATATATTCAGAGAGTATCATAATACATCGTTTAAGACATCTCTCATGTCTGGATGTGTCGGACCTAAAATGGGCATTCCCCTTTAGAATATCAAAATTCAAACTAATCATCCAAATCGGAACAGAAAAACTGTTGTCTGGTTATATTGATTATGGAGGAACTTTCTTTGGATTCTCCGGTATATAGCAAAAGCTAAAAAATGTTTTTAATTTGTTATTTCATCACACAACTGTGGGTGACAAGTTTCAAGTCTTGATTTGACTCATCAACGGGTCCCAAATAGCGCGAAATTGAGTGACGTTCTTTCTAAAATCAGCTAAAAATCGGCAAATTCCAAATTTCATTCTATACAAAATAATGCAAACTCCTCGAATGAACGTAAATGCAAAACCAGCAAAAAAGGTCTCGCCGATAGTACCTACTATCGAGTGGTGTATTCTTTTTCTGATTCAGAAAACATTCTCGGGACGTTTCTGTTGCCGGAAAACCAATTTTCCTGCACTCGGGTCACATACACCACAGTTACTGCATTTCGCATATGTTTTATTCCGCTCTTTCTTTCAAAGACATAAGTGCTGAAGAAATATCAACATCGGCTAAAAATCGGCTGTCGGCTAAGGTAAAATTATTTCGGCTAATGAAGTTGTTAATCGGCCAAATTAGCCGATTTTCGGCTCAATTGGCAACGCTAGTGCAGGTATAAACAGCTAGCAGAACTCAAGAAGGAGCAGTCAAGTTATTCTAAGAACAGTGTAAGTTTGTTCCCAATTCTACGCGCTGCCATTGCTTTATGGTCGTTGGTCCCACTTGTCATTTTTGTGCTTGCATCTCATTTGCTCTGCATTTTCCGCCCCTTCGTTAAGGTCGCGTCCCCTTCGAGATATGATGAGGGGAAAAAGCTTCAATAATGTACACGAATTTTATCCTATACCCGCATTCCTGTTTGATATATGCTCTAAAGGCCATATTACACTATGAGTGTTGCTCACGTAAGTTCTCTTATGAAATATACCTATGAAAAATCATATGACGTCAAACTGACATATGTACTTTGTGTACATCTTCACACCTTGAGTAGCAATAATCATATGAGCGAACGTCAACTGTCAGGAAAGTAACAATGAAAAACTCGACAAAAGTTTTAATTTACACCAGCATTTTGCGAATAATGGGTATTATAACTTTTGTAAAGCCTCTTATCTAAAAACAAAACACAAATTTGCGAGAGTCCATATCAGCTAAAGCAAGGTTGTTTATAACAGCTTTTTACCTCTAATTTCAAACATAAAATGTTCTTCAGGTTGTAAATAACGTTGAGGTATTTAGCAAGCGGGGAAACCTTCCAAAGTCTATCCTCTCTCTATTTCTCTTTCTGAAAAATATGTCCTATTTTTGACAATACAATTTTTAGGTTAACTCACAGCAAATTAGAACCGCTTCTATTTTACTAAAACTCATGTGAGTTCAGAAAATGACGCTCACATGAGTTTATTTTTCGTCTTTACATTTTAATATCTGTCATTTTAGGGAACTCATGTGAGAACTCACGTGAGCAACACTCATAGTGTAATATGGCCTTAAGCGTCAGACTAACGAAAAGTCAAAACTAATGCCACGTCGACACCGATAAACTTCTTCTTGTTTTGTCAAAGAAAATTGTTTTTAGCGAAAAACGAATGAAATTATAAGATATAATTAGACAGTAGCACAATTTATTCAGAAGCGTACTACAATTCACAGGGTAGTGACATAGTAGCACAAACAAGCTAATTGCAGCATTTTGCTACTATCATAGCAGTTGTGGTCACCCTAGTCTATGCTCATAAAAATTATTAGTGGCCCAAGCAACCGTTGTCGGCCTCCAATAATGGCATAATAATTCTACGAAAACAATTTCCAATAAATTTCTAAGAAGAAATTGCTGCCTTCCTTACATCAGGTCCAGCCATCGTGGATTTTATATTCTATCGAGGCGTGCGTTGTCTATTTCCAATCCAAGCCTTTGTATGTTTTGTTTTCAGTTTGGCTATGCTCTAGTCTATTCTTTAGTTGCACAGCTTTGCTTTCAACGAAGCGTGAGCAAAACTATTCAAAAGTGGAGCCATCTGACATTATAACATGGAAGCATTTTCGCAATCACTAGATATGTACTTCTATACACAAGACTCCATAGACCAATAGCGTATATGCTCGGAATAAAATATGCGATTAACTCAAATGTGATTAGATTTGGAAGAGTTTGATTTCGAAATCCAATATATCAAAGGTGCTGAAAATCCTGGACTTAATGCATCATTCAGATCATCATGATTATATCGGATCCGAAAGAGATGAAACTATTACAAATGGGCAATTAAAAAAAAAAAAAACAAGTAAAAAAGCTAGAATTGGTCTAAGACCAATTCTTATGATAGGTACCCTAGCTTGATGAATGCCCGTATAAAATTTCGTATGGTCATCGATCTATGCAAATATGATTTTTGAAGTGGTTTTTCGCATATAGTATTTCTAGAACGGTTTGTCGGAGAGACAAAATTATAATAACCAATTTTATAGGATTTCGTATTCTGAAGAAGTTTTTAGTACAATGAAAATGTCTTGGACTGATTGTTTTTACAGTATTATGTAAAAAACCTAAATTTTTATATGGCAACACCAAGAAGGGGTTGGCCGATTTAGTCCATTTTTGATTTTTTTTTTGCTAGTTCAATGAAAATACCATGTACCAAATTTCAGCTCTCTACGTCGACGCGTTCTCAGGCAGTGTCCTAATATATAGTGGAAAACGAAAGTTTTGTATGCCAACCCCACGAAGGAGTTGCCCGATTGGACTCATTTTCGAAATATACTTTTTTTTTTTAAAGTCCGTGTACAAAATTTCAGTTCTCTAAGTATACACGTTCTCAAGCTATCGTGCGCACAGGCGGACAGACGGACGGATGGACATGCAAAAATCAAAATATCTTTTAATATTATGCGTGGATGTCCAATCTATTTTGATCTACCATCATTATTTCGAGGTGTTACAAACGCAATGACAAACTTAGTATACCCCTAGATTTCATCTAGGGTATAAAAAGAGGAGAAGAATGTAATCTTACAGAAGAAGACGCCAATAACACAAGTGTGCAGTCTGATCAACTGCATGGCCAACTGTGGCCATTTACGTCAGAGATTGTTTTGATTCACGAATCGTTTACTCTTCCGGAAGTTCCCCCTTAGAATTTTTGTGTGTGGAAGTAATCTTAGGTGCTAATAAATGTTTGCTATCCTCCGTATATTGTCCGCCAAATTCTTTTTCCATTGATAACGCAGCAGAATTCCGTTCTGCTTTCTCTGATCTAACACAAAGTTATGCTAATTTGTCTTGGGTGGTGATTTTAATGTCAATTTGTTGAGACATAATAGTGTGACGGACTCTTTCTTATTCTTTCTACAGTCTCTTCACCTTTGTGTCATTAACGATCTCCCAACTTATCTCAATACGGATAACCCATCCCTGCTTGACCTGCTTGTTACTGCTGATAATGATTCTGTTAGCTTTCAAAATCAGATTAGTTCGCCTTCCATCTTCGATCATGATTTTCTTTTTATGACTTATAGCATTGATATTGGAAACTGCATAAAGTACAGGGATGTATCATATAGGAAATATGATGATATTGATCTATATCAATTGAGAGATGAGTGTGCCTCCCTGCCCTGGAATGACATCAGCCTGTGTACCTCAGTGGATGAGAAAATTAATGGTTTTAACGTACTACTACATCATCTTCACGATAAATTTGCTCCAACTCACTCTCGCAGAATCAGGGAAAATGGTTGTCCTTGGTTTTCTGCAGTGATTCAGTCACTCATCGCTGAACGGGATTTTTTATATCGCAGATATCTTAGACTAAAGACCACTGAAAGCCGTGCGCATTACAAACTGATTAGAAATTTGGTCAACTCTGGGGTACGTGCGGCCAAGAGGCAATACTTTCAGAAAAAATTTTACCCTCTACTATCATCCAAAATCTTGTGGAGAAACTTGCGTAAGACCTCCGTGTATGGCAGAGATAAATCCCAGTGTAATCTAGACTCTGACTTACTTAACTCCCATTTCACTTCTATCCCTACCCTTGCCTCAAGTAGTTCTGAACAGCTGGGTTTTAATCATTTCATGTTTCCCTCAAATAATGATCAACCCTCTTTTTCTTTCAGATGTGTCGATGCCAGGGAGATTGTCGTGGCAATTGGTGGGGCCAGATGGTATCCCACCTAGGTTTATCAGGCTACTTCTACCTCTAATAATAAAGCCGATTCTCCATATTTTTAATACATATCTTACCATGTCGATATTTCCGTCTGATTGGAAAGTCGCTACAGTTGTACCTGTGGCCAAAAAGAACACACCTGAGGTTCCCGGTGATTTTCGACCGATTAGCCTTTTAGGATTTCTTGCTAAGGTCCTGGAAAAGTTGATGGTGCAACAAATATCTGAACACTTAGAAAACCTTGACTTATTAAGTCCTTTCCAGTCCGGTTTTCGGAGGTCTCGTAGTTGTGAGACAGCCCTTCTGAATGTCACGAGTGATATTCGCAGCTCACTTGATAGGGATCATCTGTGTGTTCTTGCCCTACTTGATTTCTCCAAAGCATTCGACATGGTCAATCATTCCTATTTGCTTTTAAAGTTAGCCTCAGACTTCCAATTTCACTCTTCTGCTGTGTCCTTAATCCGCAACTTTCTCTCTAATTGATTCCAGCGGGTTAAGGTAAAGGAACGTGTTTCCGGTGCTTTGCCTCTAAATTGCGGTGTCCCTCTATTCTTGGCCCCTTGCTCTTCAGCCTGTATATTAATGACCTTCCTAATGTTGTTGAAGACTGCAAAGTTCACTTGTATGCCGATGATGTGCAGGTGTATCTCAGTCGACCAATAGGACTTGTGGAGGATTGTATCGATAGGCTGAATTCCGACTTGCGCAATATTGCACGTTGGGCTAATCATAATCTTTTATTGCTTAATGCAGGAAAGTCGCAGTGCATAGTTTTCTATCGCAGAGCAATTGAGGTATTTGACCTTCCACCTGTAGTTTTAAATAACACGATGCTGCAATTTTCCAATCGCGTAAAAAATCTTGGAATCTACATCAATTCTAGAAAGCTATGCTGTGACCATGTTAACGATATGACAGGTAGGATTTATGATGGGCTTCGTCGGCTGTGGTTGTCTTCGGGAACTTTGTCTACGAACATGCGTTCGATGCTGGTTGAATCTTTGATTCTGCCGCACTTTTCCTATGGATGTCTCCTTTTTCCTCACTTGTGTTCTTCCTGTTCCGACAAACTAAATGTGGCTTTCAATGACTGCACAAGATTTGTTTTCTGCCTTAGGAGATTCGATCATGTTTCGCAACATCGTAACCATCTATTTGGTTGCTCCTTAAAGCAATAAAGTCTACGTAGGCTTCTGGCATTTCTACATAACCTCATATATTCCAAAAAACCTAGTTATTTATTTAATAAATTAGAATTTTTGGACTCCACAAGGCGTTTCGATTTGCTGATACCAAACTTTCATTATTCAGTAATGGAAAACTCTTACTTTGTTCGTGCTGTTCGAGTTTGGAATAACTTACCATCTAGTATTCAGCGTACGAGCTCGACTTCTGGGTTTATGGAGCAGATAGCGCGCTGTAGCACCATTTTGGAATAGGCATTTGGTTTTGTTTTAGATGGTCTTGACTTTGTGTTTTATAGTTTTAAGCTGTTATATATTGGTATTTTTTATTTCGTTTATTTTATTTATTTATTTATTTTAATTATTATTTTATGTTTTAAGTATTATTTGCTCATTCTATTTGTTTTACAATTTTTCAAATTTAACTTTTAATTTTAATTTGCTTATTTTTTTAAATTTATATTATTAGTCGCTTACCGATTTAATTTTAATTTCCGCCTTCTTTTCGTACTAAATAAAAGATATTTATATTCTTATAGTACATAGCCCTAAATAAATAATTCTATTCTATTCTAATCTATTCTATATCACTGAAGTCTTGGCTTGGCAGCATCAGATGTAGCAAAACTAATGACTTTGAAATCCAAATTTTTTTTTACTATGTACTCTACCATATAATAGCTATTTTTATGGATAATTATTGCAATGAATTAGCATAATAATTTAATATAAGAATAACTGATTATGAAAACTAATATGTCAGTAAATGTAATGAAATTCAACAGCTAAGTAATAATCATGTAAAAGAAAAAAAATTATAATAATAACAAAGCTTATTATTATTATTTTTGTTTCTCCGTAAAGGGAAAGGTGTAATGTGAGTATGCACAACAACAACCAACAATTTACAAATCAATTAAAGAATGCACATTCATGTCACAATCGCAAGAAGTGACTACATTTGTTTACATGTTTTGCGACATGCTTAATACGAGCCAAGCTGGTTGCACATAAGTGCAAATAAGCAATTTGGCTTAACGTGCCCCAAATCATGGGCACGGGGAGGTACCTATCGAAAAGGCAATGTTCAAAGCATAATTTAGTTTAGGCTAGCATATTTACTTTTATATAAATAAGCTAGGAATATTATATTAATGATCATTAGTGATATCGGAGTCGAGACTTTTATTCTGGTGTCTGCTAGTCTTAGCTACACTTCCACCTTACCTAGACATCTGCTACTATAGCTGCGCCTTTAAAGAGATCTGCTCACTGAGCTTCTTTTAGGAGATCTGCTTTTAAAGTTTCTCCACCTTCTTCTCCATAGCAGATCTGCCTAATGGCTGCCTCCACTCTTCGCACGACATGGAACTTAATTAATACATGGCGCAACGAACTTCCTATTATCTGGCGATCTCTAACTAATTTACTACATGGCGACACAGGTATCCAGGATTTGTATTTGGGGGGAGGGTTAGGGGGCATAGGTGTTCTCAGTTCAAAAGCGGTCAGAAAATACGGCTCTAAAGTCACGTCCTATGCCCATCTGAGCACTTAAGAACTGCTTCCTGCTCGCACCCTCAACCGTCGATGAACCCCTTATAAGTTTTGGTAGTCTGGATTTCCATGTTTTTAGTTTACAACAACATTTTTTTCTCTAGTGTGATTCTTAGATACATTTTACTCTTCGTATTTTAAGCGCGTAATGCCAATAGAGAGCAGTTTCATTGTGGAAAGTTTTCTTTCCTCTTTTTTCACATAGCAAAGATCGGGCTTCGTCCTAATCCACAGCATAGCTGATAACTAACTAACTAACTAACCGTTTTGTGCCAATACGCAAAGTTTCATCTCCAAGCTTCCTTTTATTAAGACAACGTAACCAAGTCGCCCGAGTAGAATACAACAACACTGGAACATATTAAGATATTAGAAAATCTTACACTGGTAGAAAACTTCAGTGAAATCTGGCCAAAATCAGATCATAAAGTGAGATAAAAGCTGTGGTATGAAATTGAGTCCGATGGATGCGAAGCTTTTCTTTCCTACCACAAGAGAGACCTAATCACTTAAAACGTGTGTATGTATGTACGCGTTATTATGTACACAGATGGTATAAAATCCCGACTCCAAATCAACCGATATCAATGTTGATGTACCCCAGGGGTCTGTATATTGTCCGTCCTTATTCATACCTTATATCTTGTCTAGAGTTCTGTAGATAACAGCTTAATTGTTGACCACGATGAAATACCTTAGATTTGTTAAAAAGTTCTATATGACCCGAATTAAATCTAATTTAAGGCACAATTCTATATGGTTAGAACCCTGAAGGGTTCCTAGAACGTATGTCAGAACAAGGCCCATTTTTCACCTATTGCTCATTGGTTCCAACTGGAAGCCCTTAAATAAAAAGCTAAGAATTGGCCCCAAACCCTCCTTGCTGGCTTCATGCAGATCGTCCAGGAGGTGTGAGCGAAAGAATCTGTAGCGCTTTCCTGATAATTCCGGACAGTGACAAAGAAAGTAACCATTTCGGATTCCATGCATATGAGTATAGGATCATCAAGAGATCTCATTCTGTAAGGGTGACTCTGAAAAAAAAGGGTGCGCAGTGAAAATTTACACTAGAGTTCTCAGGGTTGGCTTGCTTAGTCGCATGAGTTTATTCGTTCGGTTTGGGCTAATATAACCCCCACAATTCCTCCATAGTTCTACCGGAAGGGTTATCTAACTAAAGGCGACTGAGCCAAAACAAGGATCCTCTAACCAAAGGCAAGATGTTTTGGTGCAATTCCGATTATGGAGCAGAATTCCTTCGAGGCTGCACCGAAATTGGCAAGCTCGTCCGCCTTCTCGTTCTTGCTAATATTGCTGTGCCCTGGTACACATAGAACAAGTATCCTGTTATTCCGATAGAGGGAGTTCAGGGTGGTTTTGCACTCCTTTACTAGTTTGATGATTGTGAAAGGCTTAGATAAAGCTTTGACCGCTGCTTGGATATCTGAGCACATGGAAATCTTCTTATTCTCAGTGTCTGAGTTAAGAAGATACCTTCTCGCTTCAAGGATAGCCTTGACTTCCGCCTGGAAAGCCGTGACATGGCTTTCAAGATGTGTGGCCATTTTCCATGTGAGGCTCCACGCAGAAAATACCTGTTCCGGTATTTTCTTCAGATTTGGTGGCATCAGTGTGGATAATAGGGTTTGTCAATGGCTGAAGCACAGAGTCTGACTCCCATTCTGCACTGGATGAAATTCTAGATTAAAAATTGCTTTTCAGCATAGTCTCGAGGAGGTGGTCGCAATTCCTACTATCCCTCGACCCTCTCACCACTGCCGTCTATGAGCCTATGTTTCACTATTCCTTACTCAGTTTCTACTGTTTGCAAACTTTCGTGTATTAATGCTTGTACCAAATGTGCAAACACAAACACAATTAAAAAGCGAAAATAACGTCGGATATCTCATCTATTTATCTATATGCATCTCAAAATCAACATCTATGCTAAACAAGACTTTAAGACTGCTGGACCAACAAGGAAGTCGTTAAACTTTCATGGGTCGAGAGAAGGCATTAAACTGTTTACTGTTATTCAACTCCTGTCCGTGAATTACAAAACAAACAAAAAAACGGGACCATCTTTGAATTTTCTTAGTTCTTTGCCCTATTTCTTCTCTTCCTGGAAATGCCATGCAAACTTAATTCTCTACCCTATATAATGGCGCTTTGGCTGAAAATGCAGTTCCCGGCTGTCATTAATTGAAGGCTGTGGGGGCGGTAAAAAGAGGTCGATGGAATAAAACGAATCCTATAAATCTTTCGAGACCATTTCCTTTCGGGTATTTCAACGGAGAGTGATTTTATTGTAAAAAATAAGGGCACTTCTATTCAAACCTCTAAATTTAATCATAAACTGCTACATCACTAGGAAAAATTAAAAAACAAAAACATTACTTCTACCTACCCAGGCCAACGTTACTCACTACTGGCCCCCATTTTGTTTTCATCTCATTAAGCTCCAAATCCCCAACCACGTTAACAGTCGCATCTTGATTTAGAAAACCATCATAATTCCGGCTTTTATTAGTGCACAAACCCACCAAAAGCTAATTTCCTGACGACATCAATTAGTCTCCTTAAGAACTTTCATCTCCGCACCCAACACCCCAACCGCTTGCTTCATAGTCCTTGCTATATATCCATTCAACCGCATGGGAAATGTCTAGTCGGCTCTCGGTTAACACCTAGACAAGAACGAACCATACAAAACTGACATGTAACCATATAGCTAATGGGTCCACCCAACCTGGGTGGGAGCTTTCCTTACTTACTTCCTCCACAAGTTGGACGTGTCATTTCCGCCTGCCAGAAGGAAAGTTACATGAACAGATCCCAAAGAAAAAAATCGTCAATAAGCAGGTACACATGCCGACCGTCAAGGGGATCTAAATGTCAATTGTTCCTTTCGTCGACTGAGTCTGTTTCTAATTCGAACATACAGGCTAGAGGGGATGGGATTAAAGTTTCATTCTATCTCCACCCTATATATGCCCAGCAACCTCTATTACCGGACTTCACTATCATTATGGAGGCGGTTGTGCAAAATACCAAACAGGTTCGAGTTTCAGGGTGCGGTATCCAATTGCTGGTTGATCCATCTACGGCTTCCTGTACACAGTGGCCGCCGCAAGCTGGTCTAGCACAGCTCAATGGCACACACATATTCGCCCACATAAAATCCTCGCACAGACCAAACCCAGCTAAGCCAAGCAAGCTATTTTCGCTTCCACTTGCTCCACCGTCCGACCGGATGTTCGAACTTCCAAACCCTTCTGGCATTCTTCGTTCTCTGGTGGTTAAATCAACTCCCACCCCCTGTTCCCCCAGCACGATTCACTCACCCGGTACCCGGCATCCAGAACCATAGTCCGTACTCTCTGCTTTTGCTGTGGTTAGCTTGGGGATGTTAGGGTCGATTGGCGAATTGGATTGTTGGTTAACGGTAGCGGGGGCGGCGGACGAATAGAATTGGCAATGGGTACGTGGGTGGGTTAGCGCCCTTTGGTGTGAACAGCCATCGACATTCGACACAGATCTGATGCATACAGTACAGCTATTGCTAGCCACATAACGGTAAATTACTGAATTTTCAATGGATCTGCTGCTAGTGGTGGCGCTAGTTGTGCGGTTTGAATAGGGTTTCACTGAAATTTCGCCGTCGTTCATTCATTCGTTGTGATATGGATGGACTTCAAACAGTACTCCATACTTTGCCTGTGGTGGATCAAATGGTATCACTCAATGCAGGACGGTTGGGCGAAACTCCGCTCTCTGCTATCTCGCCTGATGTTAAGGATGCCTGGGATGAGATATGAATTGGATTGAGTTTTCAGTTTAGATGACTTGCTAGCAGCCCCACCATCCCCGCCCCTTCCCAGCCCCTCCACATCTCCACTTAATGATTATCCATTCTCCAAGAGGGTGGAAGTGTTGAAAGCGAGTGAATCGTTCGCAAAGAGATTAAGCAAAGGAAAAGGATAAGCCGGTAAAGAAGCTAAAGGAAGGAGGCCACTTGGAGTTGGGTAAAAGTTTTTTGCTTTTTATAGGTTAGATTCGGATGGGAACAGAACAATGTTCTGCTACTCTTTAAAACGGAAAAAGTTTTTTTTTCGGAGATTTCTTTGTGTACTCTGCTGAGTGAAGTCATGTAGATATGTATACCACGTTAGTGCCGGGGAAAATTTATTCCTTTTCGAAAGACTTTCGGAACTTTGGTGGAAGGATGAAATCGTTGTACGAAAAGTGCAATGGTGTATAATGAAAAAGTTTAAAGGGGGCACTCCCTTACAGTTAAAATTGCTATAAGGAGAGAGCGATTCGGGATTCTGTTGTTGTATAAATGAAAAGGTGGTTAGAGATTACAGAAAAAGTTTTTATTTTTTTCTTCTAATTTCAATTCCGTTAGAAGTCGACTCATTTTGAAGAAACAACTTTGGTAAGGCATAGATTTATTCGTTGTGAAGGACAAGGAGTTTGTGTGGTATAATACAAAACGATGTTACAGCTGGACTTATTAAAGAACATTAAATGTCTGGCGAGGTTTGTCGATGAACATATAAAAATCAAGGTGTAGGTATCTTAGCACATGTGTTGGACGAAACCTATGATTATTTGTCGGTTCATTTTCATTGGTTATGCTAATCGATGATGGGGAAAGGTAGCTATGAAACCTATATTCCTGTCCCAATTAGGCTTTAACAAAGGTTCCACTATTATAGGATTCCTATCTGAAGTGAGCGGAAGGGTAGTAATCTAATAAAAATTTTATTACAGTACTGTTTATATACGGTTTCAGGTTAGAATTCAATGTAGGAGCTGCTGGTTGGAATGAACTCTGAAGCATTTTGAGATTAAATCATATCGAATGCAAGACAGCTCTACCGTCCACGTACGTCAGATTTACATCCAGCCCTCCTCCAACTAAAGTGGAAGGACGTCTATAGAATCTCTTAGCCAAGCAAAAATTTTCCCCAGAGGCTCCGTATCATGCTACCGAATTTCGAGACTTAGAAAGAGAATACGATTTAACTAAAGAAAGTGATTTATCTGAATTGAGAAGGTATACATATAAAAATGTTGTGGCGTGTTTTGTTTTTCTGAAAGTAAAAGTTTTTTTTTAATTTTAGACACAGACAAGTGGAAATGAACATTCGAGCAAATAAAAGTCAGACATGTTCAGGAGAAATTAGAAGAATTTATAAATGTACTTAATCAAGAAAAATAGTTGAGTTATAATTTACACTCGTTCTTAGGAGTTATCTTCAAAAAAAAAAAAAAACAAAAACAAAGCACCCTACCTGGAAATAATGCGAGTACTACGCAGTCTCTCTCGAGATAAAAACAAAAAATAAATAAATAAAATGTTTACATTATGTTTACATATTAAGTGAAAGTTGCTATTGTTATAACAATTAATTCATTATTGAAAATTTCCTTTGAATTATGTATGTAAATATTTAATTAAAATTTTTACATGAAATTGTGTTGTGTATATCTATCCACTTTTAAATTAATTATTTTATTTTATTTGCACTCCCTAAATCCTTACAACACCAACTTTTTTTTCTTTCTTACCATTACTCGGTATCACTACATGAGCTGACCACCAGGAGAATGAAACACCTCCCATATTTAACCTAATCGTGCCACCGGATTCCTATATTTGATATAAAGAAATATTTTTCACGGGCTTAGAATGCATCTGAATGCTGAATTGGATTTAGTTACAAGTTCACCTGAAATAAATTCTGTAATAATTATTGGCTTTTTAATGTTGCTGATGGGATGGGATCGCCCTTTTGAGTTCCAGTCCCCACTAGTTTTAGATCAACTGCCTATGAATCGATTGACTTCGAGGAATAATAAAAACAGCATAAGATTGACATAAATTATATTCGTTTTCAAAGATACATACATACACGTTTTGTACTAATATAATATTGTTCATGTGCTATTGACATGCTTTACATATAAAGGAATGACCAAATAAGTAAAATACAGTTGTGCTACTGCAAACAAATATAAATAATTAAAAGGCGTAAAATGTTTTGTTTTAGCTACCATCTTGAGATTCTCTATAAAAATTTTAAAGTTTCGGTCGTGTTTTTTTATCACTTGCGCAAACAAACGCAATTAAATAAGAAAGTTGCTTGGAAGGGTACATTTTAGTATCCTTGTGATTGTATATCCATTTCTCAAATAGATTTGGTCGAAAGTAGTATTAGTATGCCTTGATATATGAATCCACGTATGATCTATGCTCGGACAATTTCAGCCCACAATATCAACTCTAATATAGACATGAAATGTGTGAAATCTCAGTGCATTAAAGCACGCCCTCCTTCGGAACATTTTATCGCATTTGAAAACCTGAATTTAGTATATAAAGTAAATATAAAATGCACTTAGTAAATTAGCAAACAGTTAAATTACCTTTCCACCAATAGATGAGTTGAAACGTGTGCCAACTTTTCCAAATTGACTCATAATCTTCGAGATTTCTTCTAGCCTCATTGCAAACGTTTGTACCTATACTCTAAAGGATATAAGATTTGGAAATTTTAGTGTCTTTTTATGCAAGACGATTTTATTTTGGTACAAACCTTACTCAATATGTCGATTTAAGGAATGTGTTGAACGCTCACATGGTTTATGTCCCATTTAACTTTAGACTTTGCCGACAAGATTCAAAATTCAATAAATTTTGAAGTTCTGCAGTTGGCAATAAATGTTCTAAGTAACATTGCAGAAGCTCAGATAGCTTCGCCATACAAATTCCACTATAAGAGCAACAGTCCTGTGGCATTTATGCGTCTTTGGGAAATGCATGAAATCTTACATCTTGCTTTGCGGAGTCGTTTTTGAAATAGCTCTTACAATTAGGCACAGATTACTTCATAATTTCCAGAAATATTTACTTGTTCTTTAATTTACAAATCACTCAAAATATCTCTGCAAAATTTCAATAAAACCGCGGTACACAGATAAAGCGAATTTTGACACAAAGCAGCTGATGTGCTGTGACGTGTTTCGTCCACTAATAAAAAAGGAAAAGAAAAAATCAGACAATATGGCGGAACGGGGTTCGTAATGGGGATACCTTGTCTTTATATACCTTGGGTTGGCCTTGTCTGTTGCGGTGGCTGGTGGCTCGGCTGTCTGTTTAACGCGCTCGCTGAATGCTTGACTCATCTTCATGAGCATATGGGAACTGGGGTCTTGTTGTGTTGTGAATTGAAATATAATTATTTTGTTAAAGTGGTTAAAGTGGTTAATTGCATTCAACGTTTAAATATATATCAGTATGAAATGGAGCGATACTTTAAACCAATAAAAAAGTTAGTGTAAAAATTCAAATATGGTTATATGTGTTATTGTTTTGTAATTCCTACTTTTTGTTTGATTGATATGTAGAAATGACAAGGAAAAGAACGGAGTACAAGCAAATTTAAATAATAGCCAATATCTGGTGGAACCCGAGCAAGTCGAGAGGGCGGGGAACGTGCAAATCGACAATGTCAAAGCTGTGAGGTATTGTATTAAGAATTCAATATTTAATTCAATTATTTGTAATTGCTTGTCATTTAGATTGCATAATAATGATAGCCATTCCGAGGACAAGAATGTAGAAACTAAGAAAAGGAAATATCATCAAAATTATAAATTTGATTGGGAGAAGGAACGAAATTGGCTGAAAGAATTAGATAGTAAGGCGTATTGCAAACTATGTAAAAAAAAGTTTGTCTAATAATGTGTGCTATTTTAAATAGGCATAGTGAAACCGCAGAACATCGCAAAATAGTTCTTTCATTGTCAAATCAGTTACCTCTACAAAAATTTGTTGAATCTAACGTAATAGTAATTTCAAAAAGAACAAAAATTCGATCAGAAATAATGTCAGTAGTCTATTGTATTCAAAATATTCTCCCATTCACAATTATGGATACATTGCCCGACTTATTTCAGAAATTGTTTCCAGGCACAGATTCCATTCAATGTAGGAAAACGAAAGCTACCGAGATGACTAATAAGGTATTGGCTCCATTCTCACGTCATAATATTTGTGCGGACTTACAGACATCTAAATTTTCTTTGATTATTGATGAAAGTACGGACGTCAGTACAAAAAAGTGTTTGGTATTGGTAGTAAGGTGTTTAAATAATGATAAACGATCAGTAATGGATCGATTTTTAGGACTATTGGAATTACCTAAAAGTACAGCTGCCCAAATTTATGAAGCGCTTGTAGAGTTTTTACAACAAAATAATGTTCCGGTCAGTAATCTGATAGGATTAGCTACAGATAACGCCTCCGTAATGAGAGGTGATTTAAACGGCGTTAAAACTAAACTTAGATCTTTAAATTCGAGTTTCTTTTATATAGGTTGTACAAGTCATTCTTTACATTTAGCAGCATCTAGTGCATCGAAATCTTTACCTTTTGAACTAGAGAAACTTCTCAAAAGTATTTACAGCTTCTTCTCTTACAGTGCCAAACGATAAGCGGGCTTTAAAGAGTTTCAAGATGTTTTTAACGTAAAAACGCACAAGATTCTGACTTTAATTTCAACTCGCTGGCTTTCCATGCGTGATGTTGTAAATAGGGTCCTCGAGCAATGGGATACCTTAATACATTACTTCTTACTTTTATCATTTGAAAAAACTCGTGAATCAAACGCCAGCGCTATATTAGAAGCGTTAACTCCGTATAATGAAGCTTACTTATTATTTCTTTCTTATATATTAGACGAAATTATTAAACTAAATAAAATTTTTCAGTCTGAAAAGACAGTAATTCATTTGCTATTACCCATGATAAAAGAATCTTATATACTCATTTTGAAAAATTTCATTAAACCATGCAATATTAATTTAAATGTTGACTATAAAGATTCTCAAGTATATCTTCTTTCTGAAAGCATGTATTTTGGTTTGGAATTTCAGAAACATATTACTGCAGAAAACATAAAATTGTCTCAAGACGATATTTCAAAGATTAATTCAGATTTACTTAAGTATTATGTACAATTATTAGATGAAATTAAGAAAAGATTTGATTTTAATGACGAAAAAGTAAAACTGTTAGAATATATCTCGCCAAAAAGAATTTGGGAAGGATCAATGCCAACAATTTTACCACTTGTGGAAGCTTTTCCTTTTAATGAATGTCCCACAGAAACTTTAAATTCAGAATGCAGAAAACTTATTGGTTTTTCAAAAGAAAAACTAGAAGAATACTTTAATGACGATGTAGTAAAATTCTAGATAAACCTAAGTAAAGGCTCTGATTGTTTAGAGAAATTGCTATTGAAAAATTTAGCCGATTATATGCTAAATTTATTAGTTTTACCCCACAGTAGCGCAGCCGTTGAGCGAATTTTTTCCACAATGAACGATATAAAGAATAAAAAAAGAAATCGTCTGAACGTCAAAACAGTAGAAAGTTTATTATTAGCAAAAGAGCTTAATAGAATAGGAGGAATTTACGAGCCACCACATGCCTTAATCAATTTTTTTAATAAGTTCAAATATGTTGATGGTGCATATGTGAAATGTGTTTAAAAGACGCGAATGTTTATTTATACTTATTATTTTTTTCTTCGTTTTACCTTTATGTATACCTACTACACCTGAATTTTTAAGTTTATATTATGATTTTTTTATGTGTTTTTATGTTTTAAATAAAGATGTTTACGAATGATACTTTTTTACAGTACAAATAAAGATTGTCTAACTGAATGGTGATTTTCAAATAGCATTAAAGCGTGCAATAATTCTACTGCACTTTTTATTCGATCTACTGCACTTTTTTATAGCAATCTGCTGCCAATTTCCATTTGTAAAGTGACAACCCTGTGGCTTACCATTTGGGCGCGTCATCAAGTGCCAAGTCGAGGCATCGTCGAGGCATCGTTAGTTTTATATTCTAGAAAAGCGTTGCATATTTTTGTTCTACGTGTCCAGTCTTTGTATGTTATTAGTTTGTCTATGTCAACGTGAAGTCATTGAATCGAATGTATTTCCGAATATCATAAAATTATCTCGATGTCATGACTGTTCGAATTGATTCAAAAGAATTTTCACCCTAGTACTCTTCTAAGCTTGGGTAACGAAATACTGACGCATGTATATCAATATCCCAATGTACTGCCTATTTTTTATATTGCTTACTTGAAACTTCCTGTTGATGTCCTGCTGCTGAGTATTCAGATTTGAGAAATGAAAAATTTTCTCTATCAGCTCATCATCGGTCAAAAAATATTGAAAATATTGCAGTGGTGTTTTCAATTCATTGAAATGTACAGGTAATCTGGTATCTCCACAAAATATCACCTCGTTTCGATGTAGCTGCAAACTTTTCTTGCGCCAAATTATGTTATGTTACGGTGTCCAAGTCTATCCCCGATTGTGTTGTGTTCGTCCTTGTTTTAGCTGACGGTACTGTTGAGACTTTTGCTTTCTTCTTAGGCTTATTTGACATTTTTGATGGACCCGGATCTTTGGACTAATTGCGTCACGTATTTTCTCTCCTACTTCTGGTGCAATTTCTGTCGTCATCGAAATTACTATTAGCTAAACTTTTTGGATCCTTCGGTAAACTATGTCTTGGATTGAAACATCCCTTAACTGCGATTAAACAGCCAGCTATTGGAGTTATATACATCGACTTCATCGTCATTACCAAAAGTTGAGTTATAATAATTACGCAGCCTCTCGATGTCATATTGGTAATCGAAGAAACATTTAACAACATTAAGATAAAGACTATTATACATTAATTGTAATTAAATTATTACTTCCTCATGCTTGCCATGATTTGCTCTAGCCGTACTTAAGTATTAACGATAATTGTCTGAAATTCTTTTGCCGTAACGTATATTATTGCCTGTATTTGGATTGGTTTGAGATTTAGTATAAAATATCTAGGTATTTAAGTTATAACGTTGAATTTACAGATTAGAGTAATTTTATAGAATTGTCAAGAGCCATCTAGCCACAGTTTCACCTATTTTAATAGCTAGAGAAAACAAAATAAAGAAAAGAACCAAAGGAAACTTGGAAACCTGGTGGCATCCTTAGGTCGTGAGTAGATGCCGCGGGCAAGATAGTTGGACTGATATACGTGTGTCCAGGGATTAAAAAAAAAAAAAAAAAACTATAAAAAAAAAAAACTTAAATAGAGAAATAAAATAAAATACAAAGGACCGTAAAATAAATAAAGTATAATAAAATACGAAGCTGTGATATTTAACAAAAAAGAAAAAAAAAAACAAAATAACATCTAATAACAAACTAAATAAATAATGGGAAAAAGACAATTATAAGATAATAGAAACAAACATAGTATTAAATATTAATCACCTGCAAAAATCATAAAAACAAATCAAGACATAAATAAATAAATCCCCAAGTGTACTGATGAACTCATCATTGGCATTCTAGTACGAATATGTGAATGCAGTATTAAACAAATCGAACGCAATTGTTGAACCATTATTTAAACGGAAGTACTAAAGTACGAACAATAAAAGGGGCAGAGATGGTGAAAAACGTACAGGCGGCAATTGGAACAGAGTTTCCTGTTCTGTTTTGGCGTTTGAGTTTTTGGGACGGCAGGTTAAAATAGCTGCATAAAGTTAAAGTGGTTTTTTTTTTTTTTAATAAAATAAAAGTTAAAAGAGTAAAAGAACAAAAGTTAAATTGAAAGTACGGAGGAAAAAAAAAAGCAAAAAAAAAAAAAGAAAGAAAGAAACAAGAAAAACTAACAAATTGCGAAACGGAATTTTCTGGACCACGTCGGGAGATAATTTCATGTGAGATATAATCTCATGATCAAGACACCTGGGAGCTACCAAAAATTTTCAAGCTGAGTATTTGGTTCTTTTTAAATATATTTGTTCTGCATATATATATATTTTGATTGTTTGGTACACCCGTGGCTGGCTGGCGATAAATTAGTGCTTAAAGGATTTAGTTTAGGTTGCATTTAATCTCTTTCTATTTTATTTTGTCATTATTATTATTTTTAATTATTTTGCTAATGGTCAACATTATATACAGTATAGAATTAATAATTTGAGTGTGATTGAAATAAACCAAGCATTAACCTGATCGGAAGGTTTTGTGATTTACCCTACCAGATAAAAAAAAAATCACATGGCGCCCATTCCTAATAGAACCACCCCATCTCCTGAGCTAGCTTAATACGTGCTGCGGAGTACGTAACAGTTATCAAATTCTACGGACTTAGGGTTGATTTCAGTCAGGCTTCCAATAAATCCCCCGGCATTCGGTGGAACATCTGGACCGCCTTTTCCTCTTTGTGTTGGTGGTGGTGAACGAGGTCGTTTTACACGTCTACCTTTCAAGCGTACCTAGATGATCAGTTGGTGCAATCGCAGGCATTGACGAACCTATTGCTTCAGATGATGCTTCTGTTTGAGAATATAGAGAATATTTTACTGCTTGGGACGATGAGCTTGCTTCCGGAAAAGGTCCTTCTTGATGTTGTTGCTCAATCGAGGGAGAAGGCGGTGTATACTCAAATGGTGGTATGGGTAGATTACTCAGATTCATAGCCTTACTGAGGAAATCAGAAAACAATGTTCTTCTCAAATCAACAATGGAATTATCGATAACTGGATCCTTTATAACACAATCGTTTTCATCATAAAAGTTGGCGGTGGAGTCACTATCTTCATCAGATTGATCAGCAAAATTTGAAGTCATCATTTCTTGTATCTCTTCATCAGACATTTTTGACAAATAGCTCTTCCGATTTCCTTCAACTATGGAGAATTAATCACTTTTTTCTTTTCCTGTGGTTAGTTTTACAGACATTTTCTATAGCAAAATAAGCAAAATACACAAATTTGATGGATAAAATGATAATATGTATGTAAGTAAAGGTTGTTCGGCTGTTAAAATTATTAAATTGATGTAAATGCGAATATTATTCACCCAAGAAGATGTAAGACGCATTCAAGGAAATGTATTCAATATGTGCACAAAGCTTTACGTTACATTGATTACCCGCCGGTAAGGCGAGGTACATTACGCAACCGCTGGTGGTCGATTATTTTTTTAAAACACATAAACCACCTAGATTAGCGTAAAAAATAGTTAATTTCGTACTTACCAATATATTTTTAGTTCCCAGAAAAACCTAGAAATATAAAAAAAAAAATTAACTTTTCACTATACGGAGCTCTAAATTTTCAACCGTTGGCATTGAAAATTTCACTTGAAAGGACGATAAATGTCAAACGAACTGAATCAAAATGTTGCCCGCCAAAAGGCGGTCAGTGCTGCTAGAGGGTTAAACATTTTGATTTTTTTTTTCAATAAAGCGATGTAAGCGTATTCAGACCATTAAAGTCAGAGTGGAGAAAAACTGTGTCAACTTGGCAAAGGTCTACAGGAAGTGTTGAAATGTAACGAAACTAACATTCTGTTCTCTACCAGAAACAACTGTATTAAGAATGGAAACAATTCCAGAAACTATTCGTAATGGCTTTAGAAAATGCGGATTATATCCAGTTAACCCAGATGCCATTGATTACACAAAGTGTGTACGAGATTTCATTGCCGAAGAAATAAGAGAGAACGTACCACCTGAAGAAAGTTCAGATCAATATGATACTGTTGCAGAGGTCATCAAATTAATTGCCCCAAATTTACGGCAAAGGAATATAAATGTAGACACGGTATTGGAAGAAATTGAAAAATCCAAAGTGGTACCTTCAAGCGCTGTGGACGAGTATCCGATATCTGATCGAACCGTTTTAGATACTTTAAAAGACCTCGGAACCCGAGTGTATGACTTCAAAATGAAAAATGTTCTGGACAGCAGTTTTCAGATGTGTGAAACTTCCCAGTGCTTTACTGGTCCAAACATGTGAGGCGAATTTGTCTGCAGGTCCTATCTGTATCACCGATTTTAACATCTTCACAAAAAAACATGCAAGTCCTAAGGCGTCAACATGAAAATTAGTGCATACCTTCGGCAAAGAATAACTAAATAAAAGAAAGGACACAGAAGAGTGTTCCGATTGTTTTCCATTTAAATGTACACGGCGAGAAAAAGAAGGAAGGAAGAGAAAAAAATCAAAAAAAATCAAACACTCTTTGAACATTTTACGAATAAGACAAAAAATGTGAATGCGAAGATTACATGCAACGAAATGGAATGGAAAATGATTTATTTTCGTAAATAAGAGAGAATGGGCGGAGTTTTCTGATTTTACGCTCATAAAATGCTCCCGCTTTTTTATGAAAACACGAATTTCAGGAATTGTCCCAATGTTCTTCGCAGAATTCCAATGTTTGTTAGTGTAATCCTTTGATATGTGAACAGCACTTTTTCTGTTTACATTTGTTTTGCTCAAGTGGGGGAATCTCTTGCTGGATTCTGGGAATTTTATTTGACAGAAATTTTACATCTCCTTTTAGTGCGTTGTTCATTGCGAAATTTATCTTTTTCTTGCAAAATGGTGGTAGGGTTACCCAATATACATCATTATGAATAGTTCGAAATAATTTTGAAGGTATTCAAGAAGATTTTATCATTCGGGTAATCATATGTTTTCTCAATTTTTGTTTTGAGCTCGTTGCCTTAGTCGCACTACAGTAATGCAGACCCAAGTAAGTTCTTTTCCCCCATTCATGCAAAAGACAAAAGTATATAAGATTACTTCTTTCAGTCTAAAAAACACGGAAAATTTCCAATTTTGTTCGCCTCTGTCTCTACTTATATTTATTTATACTTTGCCTTCGGTCACCAACACTGTCCACTAGTCGGCTTACGTCTCGTTCTAGTACTCCTTTTCTTCAAAACATGCTGTATTCAAGAGAATGTTCCCCGAGTGTGAATAAGCATTTATCCATTCCTTCCAGCAAACATATTTTCTCCAAACAAAAGAGAAAGAAAGGTCAGAAAATGCCAAGGGGTAGTTTAGACGGTGTAGTTTTTGCGCGCCGCGCACGAAAATGGTAGGAGAGGGAGATGAGCGGAGATGGGGGAGGGCGCGCACAGAACAGCGACTGAGCATCGAGCGAGCATCGAGCACGATCATGAAGTTTTTATCAATTCCTCTTTCACTTGTTTTCTATTCATACGGGTGAGTTCAGAAAAATTGTTATTTTCAGCAGTTCCTCTTTCGAATGTTTTTGCATTCGGGGGAGTTCAGGAAATTTTTTTAACATCAGCTGATCATTCAAAGATGTCGTTGAAAAATATTATGTGCAATTGTTAATCCGGGATGCTCATTTATTGAAGTGTGGACCATTGATGTGTGATTGTTGTGTGATTTAAAATCGGGATTTTAATTTGTGAAAGCTTAAAACAATTACAGTGAAATTATTGTTTGATTTTCTAGTTTTTAAATTGAGATTTTTTTTTAAGTATTGTGTAAAAAAATATAATGAGCGTAAGGTGGGACTGCCAATTAGTGGAAAAATTGTTGTTGTGTTATCAAAACTTTGAAAACTTGTATAACACTAAACGCAATGACTATATAAAAAGAGACAAGAGAGAGAAATCCCTTGAAATAATTTGCAGTGAGCTGCAAAAAAGCAATAGCGCAATTACGGTGCACCACATACGCAATAATATACAAATATTGCGTGGACAGTAATAAATAATATATTTATAATTAGAGTTTTGAATGCTATTATTATATGTTAATAAACATACCTTTCAAAATGCGCAAGATATTTACTAAAAATATTAGCAGTCCAAATAATTTTCAGTTAACGTGAACGCCACCCAGAGAAGAATGTCAAAGACGACGAAATAAGCGATTAAAGAACGCTCTTGTTTTCGTGCGCGCCGTGCAAAAACTATACCGTGTTAACGCACAGCAAGTTTTTCCCTTCTTGAACAAAAGAGAATAACCGATCACGCGACGCAAAAACTACACCGTCTAAACCAGATTTTTAATAACATCTTCAGAGATTCCATCGCAGACTTCTGAAATTGCACTCTCCAATTCCCTTTGTGTTTTTGGACGCTGTCTCCTAGCACGTAGTCTTAGAATAGACCACAAATTCTCGATTGGGTTGAGATCGGGACTAATTGGGGGGCCACCACAAAGTCTCAATACAGTTTTCCAGTAGGTAGTTCGTAATCTATAATATAGAATGCAAGCGAAAAAATTAGATTCACGACAATATAATCAATTGAGTAATAAGGAAGACATTTCTACCATTCAGTTTTAAGCAAATAGTACCTGTCTAGCTTTGTGGCAAGGCGCATTGTCGTGTTGGAAAAGGAACTCCTCATTTTCTACAAACAGCTCTAAGGCGAAGGACTTCAAGTGATTCTCCAGAACATCAATGTAGGCATTGGCATTTATTCTTCGGCTAACACACGTGAGATGTCCTCGTTTGCGTGAACAAAAACATGCCCAAATCATAACTCCCCAATCCCAAGGTGGTACTTCTTGTACACATCTATAGGCAGAAGTTGTTATGAAACTATGTGAGTGATTGGCTTGGACGTAAAGTCCAGACTGCCAGCATGAGCTGACAGATCACTCGACGGACAGCGTTGTCAGCAGGGCGGCACGCTAGCTCGCCTCGGCTCATTGGCGGAGAGTGTGGGGAGGTTCTACGAAAAACCTGACGCTGCCGTCAGCCATAATCACTGACTTATAACAATGGACTGAGCGTATTGTCATTTTCCTATAGGAAAGCATGGCACAAGTTTTATAGTTCTCTCTTTCGCCCTATGGCAGAGTTGGAGCTACCAACACAAAATATTGCATTCTGGAACGTTTGCTCATGCCATTTGATGTGTTTATGTTGGCTACAGTTGCAATCACCTCAGAAGGAATAAGGTAAAGATAGTGTTTACCATGCTCCGTCTCTCTTGCCCATAAGCAGGATTCAGTTAAGAATAACTTTTGAAAATTAAAGTCGAAATGAGTGTAATTCTTTATAAGCGATTAAAATATCACTTGGGAACAAGAAAATATTTTTTTTTAATTTAATTCGATTTACGGGTGTAAAATTTCATCTGATTGGTTGAGTTTTACATGTTTTTTATGTAGTAAACGTTTTAAAGGGTGCTCTAACGGTGATATACCGAAACAGAATATTTTTTGTGCCACATGATGTTATGGTCGTAGCGTATTGCATATAGCAATATGCTACACGAAATGCTGACGCGTGTGAGCCGGCCACGATCAAGTTTGAAAACTGAATGCACCCCGACCGAGAGTAATGTTTTCTCACGCTCAGGTGCGATATTGACATGTCGCTGAAGAACAGAGAAGAAGAAGACATCGCCTGTCTTGTAAAATCTGCCACATAGTGAACGCCAGGAAGTAATGAACTCGAGAAATTTTCGTCCAAAAGCAGGAAAATAAACCTATACGTAAGTTTAAAAGATTTTTCATTCCTTTTAATAGCCAATCTTCATTTGGTACAATTATTTCCTCAGTGTCAAAGGAAAATCCGGAAACTAATTGGTAAATCGACAGCATCTGCATCAACTGGCGAGTAGTGTTGATTAGGCCCACTCGAAGCCCTCATATTATCCTCGCGGTAAGGGCACAGCGCCACAAGAGAGTCAGTACAAAATAAATCCGACTGCCTGCAGCTACACACGACATAGACGTAGGGCAAGGCGGCGTCGGCGACAAAACCCCCCAAAACAATATAAAGAAGGAGATGCTGCGTTACTCTCCGAGACAACACCCATCATTGATCCAGTCGGAGGATCCGGAAATCCACAAAGTCGTCATTGCAGAGCTATCCATCATAAGGTCGTAAAGGAGGTAGCATCAGCACTAGAATTCGGATGGACAAATGTTGTAGCACAAACAAACCAAACCAAGTCAGTAATTTCACGGCTATACAATAAAATGAACATATATTATAGGTGTAGTAATTAGTCGAAATTCGAGATTGAGATCTAGCGAAAGGAGAAGAACCCAATCATAGTTCGAGGTGGCTTCCTAATAGTAAAACCAGATCTGACATATAAATAATCTTGTCATCTAAATAATAAGATTTTCTGAGCTATGTTCGAGAAACTTTCAGACTTTTAGGATATGAAGGGGACGGCCTTGGTTCAGACCACAGTTTCGTCACGGGCATGTGATAGACAATGGCAGCTCTATAATTTTAGTGTAGTACTTAACTATAAGACTAGGATGATTTAACTACTCGTATTATGCGGTTACACATACATACAATTGAGGCCACATACAGAAGTGTATATATATGCTAAAAATATTATATGTTTTAAGTGATTTTAATACAAAGAGTGAAAAGTAGAAGGAACGTAGACTATTAAAGATTAATCCGTATATTAGGCAGTAAAGAATTAAGATTAAGGAGATCTCGTACAGACTGTCATGAATTATAGCTCGGTCCCCATGAAATTCAATTAACCATAAAGCTTTCAATTTATATGGTTGACAATCTTACACACACACACAAAACACATGACAATGAAGTAAGTTAGTTGATATCTATTTGAAAACGGAAAGGACGATATAATAATCTACATCATGAGGCGATAATAAGAACCGACAGACAGACATCTTTTTCCTGACATATTACTGAAAATTGTCAAAAATATAGTCGCTTTCGGAAGTACAGCTCATAGTATTATTATTTTACTCATTTCTTTAGTGTTAGTCATTATTTTGTAATGCGAGATAATATTTTTATAAATACTATAATTTACGTGAATTACATTTTTGAAAATATAATGATATATGATTAGAAGTAATAAGCCAAGTTGTTACAAAAGTAAGCAAGTGGAGGACGGCAATCTAGAATAGATGATAACCCTTAAAAATTAAAGTTTTTCCCACACAGGTACTCACCGGATGCTGGAGCGCTTCAACATTCAGGGATGTATATGGATGTGAGTACATATTGGTTTTATATTATATTTAGATTTTTACTACGAACAAATATATGTATCATCTTTATCTTTGGGCTGCCCCTGCTTAATTTTGGCTTAACTATATATAGAAATCGGTAATGTTAAGCTTTGTTCGATCTCAAGGTTATCCTTAGTACTGAAGAGGGGGCTCTTAATTAAGTGTCAGCCACAATCCAAACTGTGGAGTGCATGAAGCATCGTAGCGCCTAAGTACGCGTTGTTATGGATTTAAGCAAATATATGTTAATTCTGTCAATGAAGCCGTAAATTTTTAATTTCTTCCTTCGCATCCTGGAGCCCTCTCCTCTAGCATAAGGGTCATCTAGGTTCGCCTAGTCCGCTCTAATCTCTCTTTCACAGGTCAACAAAGGGACTTTGGAAATACTGCCAGCCAAAGTCAATGGGAGGATGGGGCTTGGCAAGGAAGGCAGAACATCTGCGCCTTCAC
Source organism: Dioctria linearis (assembly GCA_963930735.1). Lineage (NCBI taxonomy): Eukaryota > Metazoa > Arthropoda > Insecta > Diptera > Asilidae > Dioctria > Dioctria linearis. Next base: position 44,459,728 of record OZ005740.1, read on the forward strand.
TGGAACTTAGGTAAGTGACGTAAAGGTCCCTTCAGGACTGGGTGAGTGCAAGTTTTTCTATGCAGGCATGATATTTTTTTTGATTATGGTTGGTGACAGCGGCAGGTTTCTTTTGGGAACCCCCCCACACTCTCCGCTCCCTTAGCCGAGGTGCTAGCATGCCGCCCTGCACTAACGCTGTTACCGAGTGATCTGTCAGCTCATGCTGGCAGTTTGGACTTCACGTCCTAACCAATCACTCTCAACATACAACCATAACAATGAAATAGCAAATCGCTCAGTCCATTGTTATAAGTCAGTGGCTAGGCCACATCCATAAACGGTGGGGGTACATAGATCGAGAATTGTTACTTAATTACCTACTAGAGGTACAACATTAGCAAAACAAAAAAAGAAGACGAATGCAATTCAGAGAATCAAGTTGGTAGACACAGCATGTCAGAAAGCCAGAATTGGCAACTAAAAAAATAAAAATTTAAATTCCTAACAATTCCGGGATAAAAAAAAAACAAAACAATAGCAAAAAGTGCGATAAAGTATAGGTATCTAAGCTAAACTAACACTTATTAACATAATTAATTAATTAATATTTAACAAGGTTTTACTTCAGTATCACAAACAGTTTTATAAATTCCGTCAATCGAACTTATATCATCTTCATTAGAATCATTGGCTATAATAAAGCATCTTTCGCAAACAAAAGAGTTTTCATTAGAGTTTCCAATTATCCGACATTTATGATTATCCGGATATCGAATACTGAAAACTCAAAATATCCGGATAATCCGGATATCCGGATAACAAAAAACAAAATTAATAAATAGCTTGAATCCAATATTTCATGGTGTTTTATAAATTTTTTATTCAAATATTTTAATTATGTACATTAATATTTAATAAATAGTAAAAAAACATTATATTATTTAAATTTATTTTGTTTTTAAAAAAGAATATTTTAAAAAGTTACTGCATTGAAAATTTCAAAATTCAGACGAGTTCTAAATTTTGTCTTAGTCAGGGCTACGATTGAAACTGTAAATGTTGGCTTTATTGTAAGAAATGCATTGAATATGATATGATGATATGATATGATATGAATAACATGTTTTTTGAGTTGCTCTGCTCAACAACAGAAGAAATTGCCACTTCCAATTATCCCTGCAGACTGGCAATGTAATGGGAGCACCTTTTGATAGTCAAAATATTTATGGAATGTGGTATATTGCCTGCTTCTAAGAAGATTTACTTTCATAAGTATTTTATCTCGACGTTTATCCATTCGTTTTTTATTCTGTTTCGATAAATTTTAACCCAAGTTCGTTCTAAACTCGTCTAAGCTTTCAAATAGAAATTTATAAGCACGTACAGCGGTCAAAAGTGTTGCTGAATTTTTATTTAATTCCTTTGCTGCAGTCTCTAGTGGTAATAGGACATCTAGAAATTCTTCTAAACTTGATTGCCCTTAAATGGTTACAAATTAAAAGTCGCATCGTTGACTGCTGGCTTACTCGTTGGTTACGTCAACAAGTCGAGCCATCGCCGATTTTATATAGATAATCACGTCATTTATGGGTAACGCCATACGGGTAACAGAAAACTCCTACACCGGTATCTGGAGACATCTATTTACTCCATAATCAATGTATATACTACCTTTTTGGGCGATTAACTCAATATTTTATTTATACATATATATAATTTTTAACCAAACTGTTATCATGTAATTTCAGTGCTTAGTAGATTTTGTTATACCCTAGATGAAATCTATTGGATATACTAAGTTTGACCTTCCGTTTGTAACGCCTAGTAATAATTATAGTAGAGCAAAATGGATTGAACACCCACGCATAATATTAAAAGTTACTTTGATTTTTGCATGTCCGTCTGTCCGTCTGTCTATCTGTCTGTGTGTCCGCACTATAACTCGAGAACGCATGTACTTAGAGAACTGAAATTTTGCACATGCTTTTTAAAAAAAAAAAGTAAGTTCAAGTTCGAAAATGGCACAAATCGGGTAACTCCTTCAAGCAGTTGCCATACAAAACTTTCATTTTCACTACATATTTAAACATTGCTTTACAAGGCATCAGCGTAGAGAGCTGACATTTTCTACGCGACGTTTTCATAAAAATAGTAAAAATAATTTCATAACTGATCTAAATTGGGCCATATAAAAATGTTGATCTTTTACGGAGGTATTCTGTGACAACAATCAGTCCTAGATGTTTTTTGTGTACGCAAAACTTCTTCAGAATATGAAATGCTATGAAACTAGTTATAGTAAACTTTACTGTCCGACGAACCGTTCTAGAAATACTTATATGCGAAAAACCACATAGAAAATCAAACTTACACAGATCAGTGACCATACGAAATTACATAGACCCAGTTTAGACAGGTCAGTCTCAGTATGCTGCCTCTACCGCACGAAATCTGTGGGTTGGGTGATGCTTCATTTCTGCCCCCAACCATCGTATTACCGAGAAGTTTTCGGGGGGCAGACGCAGCTTAAATAGGTTATGAGAGCATTCATCTAGGCCCTAGGGTATCATAAGAATTACTCTTGGACCCATTCTAGCTTTCTTACTTGTTTTATTTAAAATTTGGATAAAAAAACATCCAAGACAACTTATTTGTTTATTCAAAGAAACTTTAATAAATAAATAATAATAATAATAAATAAAACTCCCACTTGAGAAAGTAATTGTATAATCTTTTGAAAATAGCTGAACAGTTAGAAAGAAAAAAAATTGACAAAAAAATATCCGGATTATCGGATAATTAAGGAAAAATATCCGGATTACCGAATAGTCAAAATGGGTCGGATAATCCGGATAATTTGATATCCGGGTTGGAAACCCTAGTTTTCATCATTAGAATCTGTGAGACTTATAAACACACCTCCAATGATAGTAGTCCTGGCATAAAGAACATATTAAAACCTTGTGTTTCTGTTCATAGTGTCGACGGCCAGTGCACATAACAAAAGATACGTCTTTTATGGCGAGTTTCACAGTCTGAGTTTAAGCCAAATATTTAGTTTAAACTCGACGAATGGGTTTCACAGTTTGGTTTAAACTCCGGTTTAAACTAGAGTTTAAATCGTGCCCACCCTCGGTTTAAACTCAAGATAATTTTCTTTTGACAGTAGCATTGCTTTTTTTGTATCAAGAAAATAATTTCATCATGGATTTAGATTTAGACATTTCTAGCAATGAAAAAGATTTTTTTGAGTTAAATTTACAACTCTGTCGACGACAGAGAGTAATTAGAAATCGGCCAAATCATTTTATTGAGTGGGACGATGTTGATTTTTATGCTAGGTTCCGTTTAAGTAAAGAACTTTGTCACTTTGTCTTCGAATCTATTCTTGTCCGTCTTCTTGCGCTCTGTTATATATCTTTTTTTTATGCATTGGTGAAGGCAATAGCTCAACTTCACTTATGCTAAAATTGTCATCCTTGTTGAATGTTGGCATATTTAAAATTAGCAAATATAACTACATATTTTTTATTTTTTATTTCTGATACTTTTTCCGATTGACAGATTGATTGATAGTAAAATTGCTTCACAATGGTGGCGATATCTAATTTAGTTCACAATTTAATCAGTACTACCAACGTTACTAAACGAATGCACTGTGAAACCCAATTTGGTTTAAACTACGTTTAAACTTGGAGGGTGGTTTAAACTAAACCTTGGTTTAAACTCGACTGTGAAACTGGCCATTAGAATGTTAAACTTTTTACCATCAGTCTTAGATGAACTGGGAGCATCAATATTGCTAGTGTTAGGCAGCTGTGATGTAGGCATTTGACTGGAACAAGAAACTTCTGACTTCAATTTTAATTTTGGGATCTTTTTTGCTTTCGTTTCTGTATTCTTTCTTTTATTTGTTATCCTTTTCAGAGCTTCTTTCACTATTTCCTATTTTTCAGGTGTGCTAGTGCAAATTCTGGTCTTACCAGGTTTTCTTCCACGTTGTGTATTTTTTCTAGGTTGCGTTTTAGGAAAAGGGCGTATTAATTCTGGCGTTATAATTTCATTCAATGGACGTTTGTTTAGTACATCTAAGGAATTCAGCGAAGTCGAATTAGAGGTTTGTAAGTCGTTGATCCTTTCAGTCACTGCAGATTCATTATCCATTGTCGTTTGTATGTTGAAATTTTCACCATGGCACACAGTTACGTTTTCAACAATGGGAGTTGGCTCAGCGCGATCTGTGACATACGAACATAGAAAAGCGTTATCGAAAAATATATTTTCGTTAAAGGGACATATGCGTGTAACTTCAAAACTTTTGATGATAATGTTTGGCGTAAATGAAACAGGATAAGATTTTCCAATGAGTTCTGCAACATCGTATATAGTAATTGGTTTACCAGGGTTGTTTAACATCCACTGATTAGCTGCTCTATAATACTTTGTTTTGAATGTTCTGTCCGAAGGCTGCAGGTGATTTGAAGTATGAAGGGGTAATGATAAAAGAACAATACCATAATCTTTGGCTTTATCTATTATTTCCACAGAGGTATGGCTTTTATGATTTTCCATAATAAGAAGAACTGGGTGTTCCTTTGAGGGCTTAGCAAAACTTATGAAGTGATCTAAACATTTCCTGAATATGTCCTCTGTTGACCAGCCCGATGCATTTGCTTCACCAATTGTACCTGGAGGAGCTCCCTTTAGCATATTGTCTTTAAAAAAAAACTTTAGGATATACTATCAAAGGGGGTACGGATGGCATTAATACAGGCAACCATGGTGTTATTGATTCCTCTTTCGACAGATGTATGTTTACCCAATTGCCTTATTGATCATAGAGCTAAAACTTTTGCAGTTTTAGGCACTGTCATTACACTCATTTCGTCTACGTTGTAGATAACATCCGGTGAATAGTTATGTTGAATCATTACTTTCTTAAGATTATCAAAAAACTTCGAAACATTGGTTTTATTAAAGCTAGTGGCTCTAGCTAAAGCAGTTGCCTCAGACTTTCGCAATGAAAATTCCGAACAAAGCAAATTTATACGTAAGCTCCCGAACTTGTATAGTGTCTAAACCCATATGCAAATAAGCTGCTTTTTCTAAGTAATCATATAGTAGAATCTCTTCGTCTTGCTGAAATACTTTTATAACATCATTTGTTAAAATTCTTAGTACTGTTTTATTATTGAGATCAACATTGCTGTTTAACTTGGCGTACTTAAAAATAGTTCACTTTGGTACTTCATATTTTTCAGCAGCTTGACGTATTGAAGTGCCGATTTTAACATCAACGACGGCTTGGGTAAGGGCATCTGAACATATTTTGGTTCTTTTCTTCTCATTTTTGCTACGAGGCACTGTAGAAACTAAAATAAGAAATAAATCTTGACTCAAAAACAAAAATAAAATAGATAAAAACTGTCGACAAGTTCAAATAATGATTGTACCTGTAGACAGTCCATAGTGTTATGAGACTATGTTAGAGTGATTTGCTTGGACGTGAAGTCCAGACTGCCAGCATGAGCTGACAGATCACTCGACGTACAGCGTTGAATGCAGGGCGGCACGCTAGCTCGCCTCGGCTATTGGCGGAGAGTGTGGGGAGGTTCCACGAAGAACCTGCCGCTGCCGTCAGCCATAATCAAAAAAATTCGTGCCTACATCCAAAGGCCGACGCACACACTCAGTCCAGAAGGGACCTTTACACCACTTACCTTTACCTTGGTGAAGGCGCAGATGATGGACTGCCTTCAACTTCCTTGCCCCAACCGCCCAATGACACTGTGGGCAGATTGTTTACAGTGTCCCTATGTTGACCTGAAAAGAGAGAGAGTAGCGGACGGACCTAGGCGACCTTCATGCTAGAGGGCTCCAGGAGAGTGTGAGGAGAATGAGAAAAACGTTAGGAGTGCATTACGTTATAATTACTCATTTAATACTAGATGTATAAATAACTTTTATATGAACAGACTCTTAAGCCCCAGCAAAATATCAAAAAAATTGATTTATCCACGTTCACGAAATATTTAAATTACAAAATCTATAATTACTTATTAAATAAATTGTAAATTCATAGCATTTTCCGTGATTATCTTACAGGTTTTCTAGTTACAATAATGAAAAATGAATAACAAAATAAATATTTCTTGATTTTAAGAAATGAAATAATATTGATTTGTTCGCTGAACTGACGAGAATAACATCCAACTAGTGTGTACAGTATCTTTTATAAATAAATTATCTTCAGTTCCATTTTTTTTTGTTAAAAGAAGTGCGCATCTACATAAGATAGTCATTGTTGTTGTTATATCAATAAAAGAAAAAAATACGTATTTTTTTTTTTAGGTAGGTAATTATGTCTGAAATAAGAATTACCGAAAATTGAAATAGCACACAGGTGAGTGAACTTTGAATTTATGAAAAAAAAACGCGATTTGAATCACACTTTGCTACTAATATTGGGGCACAATATAAAATTACAAAATGTATTTCCGTCGTCAGGCTTTACGTACGGTTGCGATAGAATTTAGTGGAATACATTTTTACAGTGACAGTACATGAAAAGTTTCTGTTTTATTATAAATCGAATTACTTACTACTCCTTAACGCGATAGTCACATTGACAGTACAAATTATTGAATGCGAAATCTCCTGAATTATTACTGCAAAATTTACTACTACTATCGATTGTGTTTCTTAAAATCTTATTAAATTTGGTATTTAAAACACTCAACTCTTGGACAGGTGAATTACCTGTTGTTGTTTTGGGTATTTTCCTGTTGCTTAATATAGCAGCATTTTGCAACCTTACAACTTCTAACTTAGTATTCGCGAATGATTCCTTTAAGCCTAATAATTCTAACACATGTCACTTTTGTCTAGTTTTTGAGACTTAATATTACTCTTAATGAGTTGTCAACGAGGAATGAGTCTAATTCTTGTACTGGAAGTCTCCCAAGTTATTTAAATAAGTCGGAGCGTACCTGAGTGACGTTTTGAGCCAAAGTCGGAGCCTCTTTAAATGTTTTTCCACAAACAATACCTGCTAGGCTTTCTTCCTTAATGTTTTCTTTGTAGTAGATACTGCATCCACTGTGCTCAAGAGCTTTGCTACACCTTTTGTAATTTTAGCCAATCGCTAGCGGCAGACATTTGCACTGTCCCAAGAACAGGGCTCCCTCGCTGGATTCTTAGGTGCACAAGACCGTCTTGGACAGTATCATCAGCACCCTTAATTGCATCAGCAAAAGGGCAAATTTATTAAATTATGCTGAACTTCTCCAGAAATTTACGTTCACACTGGATAAATTAATCCTACAACTTTGGTAGAAGTTCTCCACGTCTCGTTCTCGGACAAAGTTTCCGGTACTATTGTGGGAAAATAAAAACTTGGCTTTTCTAGCGAATGATTAAAAATATATTCGGGAGTTCACGACTGTTGACACTTTCACCATTTGAGAAGATTTCTTCTTCTTCTTTCCTACCGTCCGAATGTCACTCCGGGCTCGAGGAAATGCACTTTTCTCGGTCGGGGTGCGCTCGATCTTTCTGCTTGATATCGCCGCTTACACGCTTCAGTCCGTGTAGCATATTGCTATATGCAATATGCTACGACCATAACAATAGGTACAAACATTTCTTCGTCCATAGGTACAAATACGGACAACATAAACTAAAAGGGTTATAACTCTTTTATTTTTTGAATAACATAGTAACATATATTAGAAACAAGTTACTAATTAATGCATCTTTGAACATAATGGAAATTAAATTAAAAGTGTAAAAAATATTTACCTTTTATGTCCAATATTTGTCACAACCTCACTTTGACATCAATTTGACAACTAAGAAATTGGCGGTTAGCCAGTGTTGCTATAAGCACAAAATACTATACGGGTGCGTTCAGTATTGAGTTTTGCAATGAATAGTTTATGAAATACATAGGGTGTCCACAGGGAAACGCGTCTACAGGTACAGCACTTGCCCCTAATAAATCCTAATAAACATTAACAAAACCAGAACATCTTTAATGAAAAATCCCTCCTTACCTCGTAATTCCCCCACCCTCCTTAACACGATATTCTGCAAACCTTCCTTAACTCGAATTGTACCCTATCCCGATTTTTCAAAATTTAATCAATTTTTTTTTTCTTATCAAAAATCAAATCGTGGAAATACTTACTACCAACATAAAAAAAAATTAAAAGTATACTTGCAGCACAGACACATGAAATTCCTTGAATTGGAACGGATTCGCGGTTTTAATTCTACTCGCAAGGCGCAACTTTTTTCCACATTAAGACTAAGAGCGTCCCTCCCTCCTAGTCATATTTCCCTAATTACCCACCTTTCGGTTGATATGTCTATCCACCGAATAATTATCAAATTTCGCTAACACTTCTCCCCCATGCGTTTTTCGAGTCTCGACTAATCTTCTTCGTTACCTACCAACAAACCAGTGCTGTGCCGCGTGACGGTGACAAAAAAATTTATTTATAAGAAGAAATCATCCGCCCGCATTAAGATAATGACTACTACATATGTACATATATGTATACAAGCTTAGTTCGGTTTGGAAAATGATGATTCAAGGTCACGGAACGGATCATCACAATACTACACTACGCGCCTATGCGCGGTACTTGAACTCAGCTAGGTAGGTAGGTAGGTATATATTGTAGCTGGGATGATGAGGATAACGTTCATGGTCCATTACATCATCCACACCACTCGTATAGTACCACCAGTCCATTTTAGTCCCCCATCATGTCCATCAACTATATCATCGCTTATCAACGCACCGTTTTCTCAACCAAACCGGAGCAATGAGCTTCTTGAGCATCACAAAAAGTGGTTCCCTCTGATTTTTAAAAGAATCTTCTCCCCCTGCAGTCTGCAGCACCGCGAGCACTAACTTCTTCTATATCACTCACACATCACATCCCTAACAACATGTCCGAAAAATTTTAAAAATAAATGGGCCCTAAGAGCATTTGTATGGGATTTATCACAGAACAGCGGAGTTGAGTTGAGTTAGGGGCAGCCAACTAAATTTTTTCCTTAGAAATTTATTCAATTCCAAATGTCCTTTACCGCTGTCCTACATTCCCCGAAAAAAAAAACATAAAAACTCTAGTAGACGCCTTTTGCCCTCGCCTTCGTCTCTCAATGATGTGTAAACCGTTCAACAAAACATCCACAATGCATTCGAGCAAGAGGCATAATCTGAATTGCTTTGAACTGACAGAGCAAACAGATACACTCCACGTGGAGTCGACTTTTAACTGTCAAGGCAATGGCAAAGAGATGGAAAACGAGTACGAGTTGAGACAAAACGAAAAAAAAAAAAAAACGAAGATAACTCGACCCGATATATAATAGAGTGGTATAGACATATATACATATATATGAATACAAACATCTATACATATAGGTACTATACAACACACAACCGCCGCCTTACCCGTCACCGAGGTAGACGGTTTAGAGATTCGGGTGTAGTTATCAAGTCGGTTCATCGTGTACAATGGCCCCGCAAATGGTGCGGGAGGGGGATCATCATAAGCGGGCTAGGCAAGGCAACACCAGCCAGCAGGGGAGCGCTGCTTTTGGGTACGTATAGTGAAAGATATTTACACTCACTTGTTGTCAGAATGTGGGAACGGTGGGCGGCGGGGCAGGAAGATAGGGCGACAGCTATATAGGGATAAAATAAGTTAGTTCGACGTGAGTACTGCAAACACAACCGCATCCTGCGTCGAGATAGCATAACGACAGCCCAGCAGGCATTCGAGGCGAGCCAAAGAATCGAGATCCACAAAGATACCTACCTACATACCTACCTACATACATATGTTGAGTGACTGAGTGAGGAGTGAAGGCAAGGCAAAGCGAGGTTGATTCAAGTTGCTTTGCTTTGCTTTGTTGCTGCTGATCCTCGTCGTCTTTGCTGGTGTCTTGTTAAATCCCGACGTCGACGTCACATTCCCATCGCACAGAGGCTTGCTTTGCAGTTGTTGTTGTTGTTGTTATTTTGTATTTTATCATAAATTTTTGCTCGTCGTTTTTCTCTATTGGTGTGTGCGGTAGTGCGGTTACACATTTTGACATGCAAGCCATGCTACTATACTACCATCGCGCCCACCACCCAGTCATTCCTCCCTCTAAAACCAACTGCTAACCAACAACAGCTCCACCGTAAACGCTCTTGGATTAGATTGAAGCTCCCCTGGGCCCACACTCGATGCGGATGGGCATGGAATAAAAGTTAGGGACGGCAATGACGACGACAATGGCCCTCTTCATAGTCCCATGGCAATGCCATGTATTTATGGTTTAGCTGTTTTTGGACCCTTTTTTTTTTTTATTTTCTTTTTAATATTATCCTGTGCTTGCTTGGCGGTTTATTTTTTTATTTTATTTTTTTTTCTGTTTTGTGTGTATATATATAGGGAAGGGGCCTAACTACATACCTACATACACGGGTCATACTGAGATGCTTCTGCTTTCGTTGGCCGCTTGTTTACCATTTTTGTTTTTTTTTTCTTCTTTAGGTTTTTATGTTGGACTGAATGAGCCCAACAGAAAACCCTGAACAGTTGTAAAAGTTTATTTTTGACGCGGTTCGTGGCGAACTGCTATTTTTTTATTGCCCTTCGTGCTATGGGCTCTGCCTGCCTGCCTATGCTAAATCCAACTCAATTGTTATTTTGTTTCTTAACTTGCTTGAGTTTATGTTGAATTTTTAACACACACACACATCCACACTCATATCTACAAAATAAAGAGAATCCAATATGGTGGTTGGTTTTAGTGCAAAAACTCGAATCTGCTGAGTAAGGCGACGTATATGGATATGTTTATAAAATTCAAATTCAAATTCATTTAGAGAAGTGTTAGTGTAATGTTCCTCTGTGTAGTGAGTGAAATGTGTTAAGAGAGACATTTATAAGAGAAATAAAGAGAAAGTCATGTAAAAAATTGATATCTCACTAGTCACTACCATTAAATTTCGTGTATACGCGCATATATTTTTATTTAAAATACTTTCTAAGTGTGTGTTGTATTTATAAATGAGCTGACAGAGAATTAAGAGAATTTTTTGTTATACGATTAATACGCCGCTCACCTATGTAGGTATGCCTAGGTAGGTATATAAAAAATTTTCATTGCAATGCAATTCGTTTCACCATTGCCATCATCATCATCCGCATCGCATCATTTCATCGTTTGGTGGTTTGGTTTGGTCATCGCATTACTAAAATAGAGAAATGGAATTAGGAGATTACTTTACTACGCTACGGCGGCGGCGGCTGTCGAGTGTCGACTCGACCGACAGCCGAGGATGTGAGATAATAGGAGAGTCCATAAATTAAGATAATTTTTGGCGCGAAATCTTAATTTCATTTTCGTTTTAATGGCGTGTGATTGCAATTTGGTTAGGCGTCATTGAAAAATTATTTCAATTGCTTTCAAATTGATAGGTAGGTAGGTAAATTATATACCTACATACATACAAAATTTTATATGACACATCAAAGTTGAATGTTTTTGTTTGTTTGTTTGTTTTTGTTGTTGTTGTTTTGATTTTTTTTTAATAATTTTTCATTAAAGATGATGGAGTGGCTGTCTAAAAAAAAAAAAACAAAAACAAATCTTTGTCAGTCTTAAGAAGAAACTTTTCGTAAATTTGTTTTGCCAAACAAATTTAGCCTTGAAATGATGAAATGAAATTTTAACATAAAAATATTAACGGTAACAAGAAGGAGCAGTAGGTATACATGGGGAGTATTTTGTTTTTTGCTTCGAAGATAACTCCCACCCAATCTCAACCTAAGCCCCGAACCGAAGAAGTTAACTCCTCTGTTCTTGATGTCATGATTCCTTGAGCTTCAATTATGTGTTCTTGTGTTTGTTGTGCCTTATTATGTTCCGGGTGTTAGTTCCCAGCATTGGCGTAACTAAGGTAGTGGCCAGGGGTAGACCTGTCCATCCCCTCCCCAGAATGCGGATTACTATCTAGTGCAGGTAAAAGCTTCCAGTTTCAAAATGTTTAAATAATCCTACTTGTCCTATAGAAACATGCAAAGAGGCATACAAAAGTGCGACAAGTATTAGTGACAATTTTCTCCACAAGGTGAGGAGTACAGAAAATGTGTTAAAAAATTAAAGCCATCTTAAGAAGAAGTTGAATATCGAACTAACCCGGCAGGTGTTGTGATGGGGGAGAACCAGAGAAGTTTTCGATGGCTATAAACTTTTTTAGTGAATTTGCAGATGACATTATTACTATTGTCCAACCAATGGAAAACGAGAATTAAGCAGAGTAGGTTGCAGGTACTTTAAAAACGAGTTATAGTCACGATTTTATGATTAATCTTACCTTAAATTTTTTCAGAAAGTGATTTAAAGGAAATGAAAAAAAAATTGAGAACAATATGAACGAACTCTCACAGATAAAGTTGAAAAATTCATTAACACTTTTCAAAAAAATATGTCAAAATACATCGAAAGTATGGCAGCTAAATTACTACAAGCTTCTTCGTCCGTCCAAGCCTTTCAACCGGGAAATCAAAGTGGATTTCTATTGAAAATACTAACGATTTTCACAAATTAGAAGAAAAATTGAGGAACAACAATGTCAATGATTTGGTAAGAACTTTTCATTGCATTATTATTTGACTTTTAAAAGACACAGAGCTTTCGTAGGATGTATTTGGGCAAGTCAATATAGTCAAGAGCGAACACATAATTTTGCTTTGAAGAAGATGAAACTTATCCAGCATTTAAAATTATACAAGGTGGGGAAAAAGTAATGTCAGAGAGTTAAACGTCAAAATGACAACTCTTTGTTTTGGTTGTCTACAAGCTGCCGGTGCAATATATAAGTGTGAGGAATTTTGTGAAAAATTGCCTACTAAATAATTAAATAATATTAAAATTATATGTTGCAGGATGAGTTGTGACTTTAAGTATAGGTATGGAGGAAAAATTAAGGATTTTTGCGACACCTTTGATCCATATAAATTGGAAACAAAAAGGTGTAAAGATACTTTGCTTTCTAATCTTGGGTAAGAAATTACGATTAATAGTAATGTTGTTGATATTTTTATAATAATTCAATACTCTAGGATTCTTTAATAGCAATTTTAATAGGAAAAGGTGTAGTGTCTCACCTATTGTATTTGTAGACAGATTAGAATTATTATTAAATACTACCGGCTGCGCGACCTGAGGTTTACATTGCAATAAAAACAAACGTCTGCTCGTCACAAGTATATTTATTAGACTGGCTTTTAACTGTCCATTGTCGACCAGATGCTGCTAACTTCTCTATACAACTTTACATTGGATTGCATCACGTGTTAGACAAATGGACCATTGCTCTTAATCTCTACAAAAAGTAAATAGATTGTATTTCTTTTAATTTTTTTATTAAAAAAATAACGAAATTTAAATTTTACATTTTTTCAGATACGTTGATGACGCTAATAAGCAGTTGTACAAAGGAGGCTTTTTGCTCATATAGGTCTCTTGAACCTATGAATTTTATAAAAGTGGGTAGATAGAGGAAATAAGCTACAAACAAATTAGCAACGGGTCCATTGTGACCAACATGGCATATTTTGACTAAACACTGTTCCTGCATGTCAAACCTGGCAGAAAGCTACCTTCATATTGACGCTGTTGTATTTGGGGTCGGAAACTGTCTGAATTAGGAATTAAGGTCTAACAACATCCAATTTATTTAATTTATCATCTAAGTAAAATTAATTTTATTTACAGGATGTTTTTGTGAAATGGCTCATTCCACCAATGAAAAGTATTTAGATGAAAATCGTGAAGCACACTCAGAAAAATAAATTGAATTGTTTTAATGAAAATATGTCATTGTTTTAATTATGTGGTAATTTTCTTAACTTGAAAGGAAATTTCATTAAAAACAAAGAATTTTTCTTTACTGCACAGAAAATTTCATTATAACAAAGAAATTTCATGTCATTAAAACAATGTATACATCGTTTCACTTATGAAAACATAATAATCGAAATCAAAGGAAATTTCCTCATCATTTACATAAGTGGAGTTATTTTCATACATTCAATGAAATATTTTCATAGCTTCGTTTTTACATTAATGTTCATTAAAATAATGGAGATTTTTCATTGATCTAATATTCATTTCATAAAAACAATAAAATCTTACATAATTGTCAATGAAAATATTCTACAATATGTACTTAACGGTGAAGATGTATTTATCGAATCAATGAAAATTACATTGAGGCATTAAGATGAGGTCATTTATTAGCTTCTGCATTTCCCTTCAGTCAGCGATTGCCCTTGATTGAGTACGGTTAGAAAAAAAGTATTTTTTTTCTCGATAATTGAGTTTCGTGCAATAAGTATATTTAATGAGTGAATACACGTGACATGGAGCAAACAATAATCGAATTAGAGTGTTGCGATGACCCTTGTGATATAATAAGCACAGTTAATAATTTTGCCGAAAGCGAAGAGCTTGTGGAACTACTAAGTGAACTAGGTGGATCAGCTTTTATATGGTATAGTTTCTAGGTACGAAGAAATAATTATTATTGTTCTATTTTGTACTATTTTGCATTTAAGAACATGGTATTAGCTCTGCAAGCTTAAAATATATGCGTAGCAATCATTTGGCTGCTATATGTGTCCCAAGCATAAATACGGACAAATGATAGTCTTTGAGCACAACCTTCGAAAGTGGCAAGAGAAAATGGTAAGTAGGTACATTAAAAATATATTTTAAATTATTATAAGCGGGGTATAATTCTAATTGTAATCGCAAATATTGTTAATTTCTAAAAAAAAAAAATATATATGATCAAGGTTCACAAAACTTAATTCTATAATTCGACTGAGTTTAATTTTTTGAAAAAATAGTTCAACTTAGAAATCGGAACCTTTTATTAAGATTTACTTTAAATAAGTGCATTGTTTATTTTTGCTTATAAATGGCGGAGCAATACGGAAGAGCATGTCTTTCCGTTCGTTTATATGCCCCCGTGCATATATGTATATTAACTCAGAAAGTAGGCACTAGGGCTAGAGGATATAATCTGATATTTTTTAAGCAAGCGAATTTCCACATATACATATTCCTGGCGTTTTGTATTTTATTGTCTAAGAATTCTTATTTTCGAATTTATTCTAAATAAAATTGCAAATTACAAAATACTGCTGAAGGCACTGCATCGCTGCCCTCTAGCAAATCTCCTTCATCAAGTTTTAATGATATCTTCGAGTGCTCAGCTTCAGACTCATCTATACATCCCCACGTGAGGAGGAGGTGCATTAAGTAATTCTTTTTATATTCAAATCAATTAAAAATAGATCTCGAGCATTATTTAGATATTGAAGAGCTACTCAAAGCTAGTTGCAAGGGTAAGAAATTAATACAGCGCTACAAAAATTATAAAATAGTTTTAACACGAAACACCGAAGAATTCTGGCCGAAATAATTATTGAGAACATATATAGTTGAAAAGAAAATTAACGCAAACCAAATTATTTTGAGCACTTTTCCAAAGAGATGCAGAAAATTTTTCCGACTGAAAATAAAGTGAATAATAAAACCAGAAGAATAAAATATATAAAAAACAGTTTTATAGGTTATATACACGGCCGGCTCTAGCTGGAAGCAGCGGATGCAAAGCATCGGGACGCCGCTTAAAAGGGCGCTTAAAATTTTTTTTAAATACAATTAGGTTTTCTTATTAAATTTGTTTAAAAAAAATTTTAAATCATTTTTTTCCCCAAAACAACGTTTACTTGAACAACTACACGCCTACTAGATATACATATTCAGTTTTCAATGTGCAAAAATATTGTTTAGTAAATTTCGCAAAAAAAAAAAAATCATTTCAAAACGGTACAAGTACAAATTTACTTTGAAATAGCTTTCTTTCTTATTCAGTTCAGTTTCCTTATTTTGGTAAAAAAGTTAATAAATTTAGTAGTGAATTTGGTGATTTTGCGGAATTCAATTATAGTACGGTAGGAATCATTTAATTATCTTTAAATATACTTTTTAACAAATTTAATTTTTTAACTTTAATTTAAAATTTAAACAAATTATATTTTAGAAGATGGCACAAGCATAAGTGCTGAAGATTGTAATAGTGCCACAAATGAGCAACAATCTATAAATTTAGAAACAGAAGTAGCATCTTCATCTACCCAAGAGCTTCAGTCTTTACATTTAACTGAAAGTATAAGTGATGTTTCTGATTTTCATTCAAATGATCCCGCAACTTGGCCAAAATTTATTTACGATAAAATTCGAAAAATTATTATTGAACAAGGACCAATGCAGATAAGGAAACAAAGTTATCCTCGTGATGACAATGGCCGAAGTTTTACTAATTATTATTATAATCGAATCGTAAATTACCTAATAATGAAATCATACCAAGAACATGGCTGGTTTATTCAAGTTCAACAAACGTTGTTTTTTGTTTTTGCTGTAAGCTATTTATAAATGAAGGAAACCAACATTTGATTACAAATGGTTTTAGTTGCTGGAGAAATTTATCAAAAACACTTGCAGCTCATGAAGTTGGTACATTACATGTTAATTGCTTTTTAAAGTGGACTCAATTAAAAAATAAAATGAACAACTTAACTACAATAGATGCTGAACTCGAAAAAGTATACGCAATTGAAAAGAGACATTGGTACGCGATTTTAGAGAGGATTGTCGAAATCATAAAATATCTTGCCAGACAATGCCTGGCTCTTCGTGGCTCGTCAGATACTATTTATGAAAAAAATAACGGCAATTTTTTAAAATTGTTAGAACTTTTTTCGAAATTTGACATCGTGATGGCAAACCATTTAGCAAAGATACAAAAAAAAAAGAGACACAAACTGTTCATTATTTAGGCAAAAATATACAAAATGAAATAATTTCATTGGTCTCTTCGAAAATTTTGGAAAATATTATTCAAATGATAAATAATGCCAAATATTTTTCTCTAATATTGGATTGTACACCTGATATTAGTCATAACGAGCAAATGACTTTTATAGCCAGATTTGTCCATAAAGATGAAAATAATGAAGTTACAATAAACGAACATTTTTTTTGGGATTTTTAAAAGTATCTGACTCCACAGGAAAAGGTTTAGCAACTTACCTTATTGACAAAGTGAAAGAATTAGGTTTAAATATTAATAATTTACGTGGACAAGGTTACGATAATGGCGCAAATATGCGGGGCAAAAATAATGGGGTCCAAAAGCATATTTTGAATTTAAATTCACGGGCATTTTTCGTCCCTTGTGCTGCACATACACTTAATTTAGTAGTGAATGATGCAGCCAAAATTAATACAGAATCAATTAGTTTCTTTTGCACTATTCAAGCAATTTATAATTTCTTTAGCGCTTCAACAAAACGGTGGGAGTTCTTAAAAAAAAAACACTAACATTACAGTAAAACCTTTGTCGGCCACCAGGTGGGAATCGAGAGTCGATGCACTTCGTCCACTTAGGTTTTTGAAACCGGTGAAGTGTTAGATGCTTTGGTTGACATTTATGAAAACGTAGAAATTGATAATAACACAAAGCACGAACTTAAAGCTGTGGCTTTCAAAATAATAAAAGAATATGAATTTATATGTTCAATTATTATTTGGCACGATATTTTAAGTAAAGTTAAAGTTAGTAAAATGCTACAAAATCCGAATCAAAACTTAAAAGTTTCTTCAGTTGCGTTAAATAATCTTATTCAATTTGTTGAAGAATATAGATCCGATGAAAATTTTAATATTGTTCTTGAAACGGCAGAAAATTTAGCTGTAGATTTTGATATATATCTACGAAATTCAAAGATAATACGTTACGCAGAAGAAAGAAAAAACATTTTGATTATGAATCTGTAGACGAAACACCAGTTGATCCGAAACTTAAATTTAAAATATCATTTTTTCTGCCAATTTTAGATATTACTATCAACTCTTTAAAAGAAAGGTTTAACCTCCTCACAAAATATGGTGAAACATTTGAATTTATACATAATATTAAAGAAATTTACAAAATGGACGATAATACATTAAAAAAACATTGTGCTGATTTAGAAATAATGCTTACTGATGGCGAGAAAAAAGTTATATCTTCAACAGAATTGTTTAATGAAATAAAAATAGCAAAGGATTTTTTGAAAGACTGTGATGAAAAGCCATTAGCCATATTGAAATATATATATATACAAATGTACTGGATTCGATATTTCCAAATTTTGTGATTGCTGTGAAAATATTCTTAACTTTACCAGTATCAGTTGCAAGTGGAGAAAGATCTTTTTCGAAGCTTAAACTAATTAAAAACTACCTAAGGTCAACCATTTCACAAGAAAGATTAGTTGGAATGTCAATGATATCAATTGAAAGTGATATATGCGATAAATTAGAAATAGGGTAAACTACCCAATTTCAACCCCCCTGGCCTTATTCGAGCCCCATCCTGATTCTTCTTCTTTATCTAAGCCGATTGATAGAAATCTACTATAAAGCCATGCGTGTATACATAGCTGAAAGCTCTTAGAATTTCTTTTTGATGGACTCATCGCTTACAGCAATCGGAATTCAGTAGTTGTGCAATCTCCAAAGTGATAACTTCGCTGTGCGGGTGTTTTCTTAATAATTTTACCTAAGAAGGCCGTTTTCATATCCCACAATTTTTACCGTTCTTTATATTAAAAAGGTAAGTTTGATATTTTTTATGATTATAAATCAGTTGAATTGCATTTAGATGTGCTTTTAGAGATTTAAAATTGTAATTTACATAGAATTAATTGGGGGCTCAAAACTGGATAGATATATTCACATTTTCTTAATTCGAGCTGGGGGCTCGAATTAGGAATTTCTTTCTAAAAGTGGTCGGTCCAATTACGAGCCTACGCTTAATCACTCCTTTTGAAGGCAATTTTATTTAAATTATTTCATCATTATGTCAGAATCAGATTGTATAAAAAATGTCTAAAAGGAAATCTTATACCGAAGAAGACATGAAAGTGGCCCTGAATCGTATTGAAGAAGGACTTTCAATACATAAGGCCTCAAAGTTATTTAATATTCCTCGAGGAACCATTCAAAATCGACTGCATGGAAGAAATAAGAGAAATCTTAGAGGTCCTCCTTCCATTCTCTCTGGCGAAGAAGAAAAATTAGTTGTTTCATGGCTGCTCTCAAATCAGGAAAAAGGATTTCCTCGACGAAAACAAGACATCCAAGTTGTCGTCAAAGAGTTTCTTGATACTGCGCCAAGAAAAAATCCTTTTAACGATAATATGCCCGGAGAAAAATGGTATAAGTCCTTCCTCAAGCGCCACCCAAATCTATCTGTAAGAACACCAGAGGCAATAACTGACGCCAGTTCAAAGGTATCTGAAAGGGACATAAGAGGCTGGTTTGGAAATATAAAGAGCTACCTCGAAAGAAAGGGATATCAGGACATAATGAAAGATCCCGAACGTATTTTTAATGGTGACGAAACTAATTTTCTTTTATGTCCTAAAATCGGAAAAGTATTAGCTGGAAAAGGTAATGTATTAGAACAACATGTTATTAGTCAATACCATTGTACGTTTTTTTTACCTTAGGCTCCCGTAATGTCTACGAAACGGACCACGGTCAAGCTAAAGAGAATTTAACCGTGATGTTTTCTTTTTCTGCATCTGGATACGTCGTTCCACCTATGATAGTTTATCCCTATAAAAGGATGAAACAAGACATCATAGATAATTTGCCGGACGGCATCAAATGGCAGAAGTCTGACTCTGGGTGGATGACAACGGAAGTTTTTTGTTTTTATGTGGAACATGTGTTTAGTGACGATTTGAGGAAGAAAAACATAACTTTTCCCGTTATTTTTTTCGTTGATGGTCATAAAACCCATATGACTTATCAGTTGGCAAACTTGTGTGATAAGCTGCATATTATTCTAATATGTTTGTACCCCAACTCTACACGAATACTTCAGCCAGCAGATGTTTCAATTTTTAGACCACTGAAAATTGGTTGGCAGAAGTCTGTAAATAACTGGCGACGCAACTGTATGGAGGCAAAAATCACTAAAGCCCAATTTGCACCCATCCTGAAGACTCTTATTGATACTTGTATTAAATCTGAGACGATTAGAAACGGCTTTAGAACATGTGGTCTATATCCATTTAATGCTGATGCAATCGATTATTCCAAATGTTTGGGCAGAAGCTCAAACAGAACAATTACGGAAAATGAAGCAAATGCAGAAAATCAGTTACAAATAACTGAACACTCTATTAATCTTCAACGCTTCCGAGAAATTGTAGGTGAAGTCAAAATGTTACAGCTTGAAAATTTTGAAACTTCTCCTTGTACTTATTCAGAGGATTTTATTAAGTTGTTTGAAGTTTACAAGGATCTTAAAATAACAAGTCAAGAACAGCACCCAACAGTAAGAAATTTTATATTCATTCCAAATGCAAATAAGTTAGTAAGTTTATATTTCAGCCGGAAGCAACCAGCGGGGTTTGTATTACGCATCAAGGAAATGAAAGCCTTATTTTTGAATACGACCAATTAGAAGCAATGGCTCAAAATGCTGAGGTAATTAGTTAATTTCGCTCTATAAGTAGGTTACTACTTACTTTGTTACAGATTCTAGATGGATTCAATATAATGGATATGTCTATGGTCTATGCTAATAATAATAACGTGGCAATTTCCAACTTTCTTACTGTTCCTGAAACACCAATTCGGAAAGGAATCAGGCACACTGAAAGAAAAACTTTCATCATTTCTTCTACCCCGTTTAGAGAAGCAGAGGAAGATAAAAGAGAAAAAAAGGCTGCGGAGCAAAAACTAAAAGAAGAACGAAAAATAAAAAGAGAAAATAACAAAGAAAGGAAAGAGGAAATCAAAAAAACTCGGGCGAAAAATAAAATGCAGCGGAATGAAAAAGCTAGATTCCTTTTAAAACAAAGGCAAGAAAAAACACAAACAAAAGAGACCGTGAGAAATACAACTAAATTAAAGTGTTCAAGAGTTTCAAACGAAAAAACAAATGCTTCTACACAGCGAGCAAAAAGAATTTTCAATAAAAATAAACAATATGACCTGAGAAAACCTAATGCCGTTATGCTGTTAGCAGCTGTGGCGGAATAATTAATCAAGCTGTTATTCTCATTTCTTCTTATTTTTATTATATTTTTTTTTCCTTTGAAAGTCCTGTTTTTTTTTTTTTTATTTATTTACATACATAGATAGATCTACTATAATTTATTTTATTACCCGTTTTGTTTTATTTGTATGATAGGTATGTAAATTTACTTGAATTAAATACCTATCTATTTCGTTTTAAAATTGTGTTTCTTTACTCCAAGAATTGGTTTTGCTTCAAATATCGGGGGCTCGAAATAGGAGGATTTGCACGGCTCGAAACTAGCCAAAAGGGGGCTCGTATCTGGATGATAGCGCATATTTCAGTTAATTTCTTATTATAACAATTCTACTAATATAAATTACTGTTGTTCGATCAAAAACAATACCTTATTTCATAACCTATCTTAAATAACTTACTTACTTAATAACAGAAGAATACACTAATTGCAATAAATCACAGAAAAGTAAAAAGCTCTTAAGGGGGCTCGAAATTGGGTGGGATACTCTAAATTGTATAATTGATGAATTTGCAAGTTTAAAAGCTAGAAAAGTAAATATCTAGGGAATATTGTATTACTTTGTGTTTTTGTTTTCTAAATGTTGTTCATTGTATGTATCTTTATAGAATATATTTGTTTCAATAAAATAAAATAATATGCAAACAAAATAAAACCTGTACTTCAGTTAAAAAGAATAATTAATTTTTTAACATGTTTTTATTTTTATATGTAACATTACCAATTTAATTAATTTGACAAAAAAAAATCATTAAATTATTCAAGAGATCCTCCTCCTAGAAAAGGGCGACTAAAATGAGTTTCGCATCAGGGCGCTAGTAGTGCTAGAGCCGGCACTGGTTATATATGTCACCGTAGTTCCTAAAAAGAGATCAAATGGAATCCTATATATTCGTTATCATAATGTGTTGTCTAAGCTGCGAAGAGAAGGACTACTACCAATCAAAAGATTGAATAAACACAATAACTGTGGTAAGTTTTGGTACTTAAATTTAACTTTATATGTTATAAACTAGATTAAAATGTGGGATATGTATATTGGTTTGTGCTAATCTTTGCTGCATATGAAATAATTATGGAGAATTATGGCTGATTTACATTACTCGAACATTGCTAGAAAAGAGAGTAAGTAGTTTCCCCTTATCTGAAAATACTTTAGAACGATAAGGACAAAAGATAATCCAGCAAAATTTTACTGAGTTAAATGTCAAATTCCCCTACGAAGGGGAAATTTTTACTGCCATAATTAGCCATAAAAATTTCTAGCCAGAAGTATATTTTATGGCAGTAAATTTTGCTATTATGGCAGCAAACTCATACATATAACTACAAGCGTGTACGAGTATAATTGTTTACACCCACACAAAATAAAAATATTTTAGGAAAGTCACAGCACATCAGCTGGAATGTGTCAAAGTTTATTAAAAATGTTTAAACATTTTTTAAAAAATGATTACACATTTTTTTATAAATTTTTTAAAATTTTTTTTAAAAATTTTAATTTTTTTTATAAAATTATTATAAATTTTTTTCAAAAATTAATTACCATTAATTTTTTAACTTATATTTTAGTAAACATATCTTAAGAATCAGGAAATACTGAAATTTTAGGTTTTTTTAAGCAAAAGAGCTGTCGTAACTGTTTTAACTGGGCTATTCTCTGTACCAAAGTTCTATCAGTACAGAGCGATGTATCTGAGGAATATTGTGAGATCTAATAATTTAGATTTCAAAGTGTTTCCTCAATGCTACCGTAATTAGCTGGGAGATCATACAAAAATCCCTTTATTGGGAAAGGCTGCAAGGACTTCGTTTGGCAAAAAAGTTTATCGACACCTCTGGCAGAAAAACAAAAGAACTCATACACCTTAGGAGGTATCACCTAAACAAGATTAGCTTGACTGAGTTTTCATCTTGCCACTTCTATCGGATGCTCATGAAACCTCGGAACATATGCTCTGCAACTGTAAAGTTTTGGTCAGGTGGTGATTACGCCACCTCGAACATGATTTTCCTCCACTAAACTACCTCAATCCCAGAATGGCTTTACGAGTTTATAAACAGTCTAAACCTAGAAGGGGAGTAAATTGATCGGGGACTGACATGCACATATATAGATACATTTATATCCTTTAGTAGAGCAAATAAATATTATAAAGGGATATATAAAACAAGCGAGACAAGCAATGCGATTCGATGAAGTCTCCACATTGGAAATGAATCTATACGAACTAAATGAGTTTTATATGATAAATCACAGCAAGTAAAACGCTTCTTTCTAGGGTGCTTTATTCCAAGTTTTTTAAGTGCAAGTGTTTTAAACATTTACAATAAAATATATTTCTTTCAAAAAGACTTTGGGATGATAGAAAATTCAAGTCAAGTCAAGTCAAAGTGCATTTATTTTTTGAACCCCTGCTTAAAGCAGCGTATAACGCTGGGTTCCACGACAGTACAAAGCTTATCAATTAGTTTACATGATTCATAGCAAAACAAACAATATATCAATTTAGAATTATTGCAACTGGTGGACAATCATCGTATCCTACAAACAGTTGTTTAAGTTTAGTCATAAGGATTGGCAAATCTAAACGAACATCAGAGAGAAACACAATTGTTCCCTCAGTATTTGTTTGTTCAATTTCTATTAGTCGCGACGAATACTTGAGAAGTTTCTTAGATGGTCCACCCCAATTATTTTGAACTCCAAAAAATGCACGGCTACTACTGGCTTGTTCAGGAGGAGGAAATCCCAGGACTGCAACTTTAAGAACACCATCTATGTACTTTCCTTCTGCTAAAACAAAACATCCTTCGCAAAAAAATCCAGCATGAAAGCGAGCTTCGCTTAAATCCAATGGTACTCCTCCTGTAGTTTCTTTTGTTTTTGACCTACCTATCGGCGAGGTATTTTGCTTTCATTTCTGCCTGAGATAAAAACTCTGAGGTTTTGAATTCAATTCAAATTTTTTTCTTTCACTATTGAATGTGAATCTTGGCACGTCAAAAGCGTTTATGAGACCAAACACATATTCACCTTCATCCAATCCTATTCGATATATTTCCTACAAAATCCAATATTTCATAAGAAAATCCCAGTGGATAATATTGACTCCTAAATACTTACATTTATAGCATTTTCGATGTTTTTTTTGTGTTTGAGCAGTGTCAAGTCCACGATTTTGAACGCCTGGGGCTGGATTCTGATAAAATTTAAATGACAAATGACAATGACAAAATGACTTCGAAGGAAGAACAATGTCACTATGCCATAATTTGGAATTCTGATTGTTGGGTGACATGACATGTATCTTAAATTATAGCAGTGACATTTTGACAATTGCGCGGTTATTGAATATATTATATGTGAAGAACAAAATAATGGAACACATTGTATTGCGAAGACGTTTCCAAAGAAGAAGGCAGAGGTATGTAAAATAATTGCTGAAATGTTATAATAACTTTAATTTTTACAGAATGAGAATTTTAAGACTTCAACTGCGATTATCGAGCGATCCATTCAATAGCACAACGGAAGCGGAGTTTATAAAACTCTTTAGGCTGTCAAAATGTATTTGTTGGGAGTTTATAAACCGAATAACGCCGTTTATGGAAAATCGTGGGACATACCATTCCCTGCCGAAAAACCTAAGGATCTTAACTGCATTGCGTTTTTTGGCAACAGGTATCTATAGCAAACTTTGAAAGCTTTACAAGAAAATTATTTAATATCTACTAGGGTCTTATCAACGGCCAGTAGGGCAAGATTTTCTGTTAGCCATGTCGCAGACTTCTGTTTCTAGATGCGTAGAAGAAGTTTGTGGGGTTATTAATAGTACAATCGCACATGATGTTATTAAATTTCCAATTTCCGAAGAAGAGCGGAACAACATTAAGCAGAAGTATATAAAATATAAATATAAAATTAAAGAAGTATAGAAAAATAAGTTTTTCTTAGATTTTTCCAGAAATTTGGCATTCCGGGAGTTATAGGCTTAATCGATGGAACTCATATTTATATAAAAAGGCCTGCTATTGAGATTGAGCAAGTGTACTATGCTGTACGAAAGTCTGCTCATACTAAAAATGTTTTATTGGTACTATGTTTTGCTTTAATACTTTAACAAGCTGTATGTATATAGAGATATTTTTCTAGATATTTGATTTCGACCTTAAAATAATTACGGTTAATGCCAAATATGGTGGATCTGCTCACGATTCCTATGTATGGAATAATTCAATTGTGAAAATGAAATTTCTACGCGAATACTCATCTGAAACACGAGGATATTGGCTTTTAGGTTGGCACCTTATTAATTAAATAAGATACAAGTTGCTACAATAAAAATATACATTTTGCAGGTGACAGTGGCTACGGTTTGCAGCTTTTCCTAATGACTCCCGTAGCGGATCCAAGTAACCACATGGAAGAAATGTACAACTCTGCTCACAAAAAGGCTCGAAGTGGTGTAGAGAGAGGCATTGGAGTCTTAAAAAGCAGATTTAGATGCATTTGTCGTCAGCGGATATTAATGTATTCTCCAGAAAAAGCTGGTTCTATCATTAATGCTTGTGCGGCCTTGCACAACATAATGATTATGCGTGGTTATCCTCTTCCCTCCGAAGAAGAAATAGAAGAATATACCGACTTGCCAGAAAATGCAACCGAGGATGGCAATGGCATTTCAACTGATTCAGCACAACTCTTACATGAGGGGAGAAGGGTTAGAAATGATATCATAAATAACTTTTTCCATCTGTCTTAAGTAAAAATAACTGTTTAATTAATTAAAATAAAAATATTCATAAAAAAAACTTAAAAATATCACGACATAAATTGCATTTTGTCCTAATTTAAGCAAAAAAGGTTATCATTTTTATAAAGATTCCTCGATTATATATGCCGACTCATTTAGATTGTAATCGACTAGTGGGCTGAACCTCGATTGAAGCACTGCTAATAACTCCTTCTTCAACTTAATGTCTTCTTCGAGTAGCTCCACTTTTCTTTGCTCCAGTGCCAACCTCTGACGCTTTATTTTTAAGCACTCCTCCATATATTTGTATTCGTCGTTAGACGATAGGGCTTCCGTAGGAGCAGGTCTTCGCTTCCTTTTTTCATTTCCATTGGCTGGAGTGCTGCACCGTGGGGATGGGGATGAAGTGATGAAAGGTGCAATCACATCGGTAAGATCTACGGCCTGTAATTGTAGGATTAGGTAAAGGTTTCGTTTCACAAAAAACTTGTTATTTATTTAATCATTTTACATACCTCTTCACCAAATCCAATTTCCTTAGTTTGCTTATCTCCATTGATAGCATCCATCGACATCACCGCAATTACCCTTTTTTCGTATTCGGAAAATTCTGGAGGTGCCGTCTTGCCGTTAATTCCAGTTTGATTAATAATTTTTTTAATGGCTGTTGATTTCTGCTTGACTCTTGCTCTATAAATACACACATTTTTAAGTAATAATTTATAATTTATGTTAACTGTTAACTTACTTTATATCGTCCCAGCACTTTCGCCATTGATCGCCGTTTTTTTTTTGCCCCACCTAACGCATTCAGGTGTTGGGCTATCTCTTCCCAGCCTTCTTTCAATTTAGTTTTCCCATCTACTGATGAAAATCTGATTTAAATATTCACATTAGTTATTCGTTAGGTTATAACAAAAAAAAAACTTACTGATTCCTCGCTAGTGCCAAATTGCTTTCCATTAATGAAAGTAACGTGTCCTTTTGTGTTAAGGACAGGTATTTCCCATATATGCGGTTTGCTGTTAAGATTGGGGTTTTTACTTAATAAAATAATATATAATAATGTAAAAAATACAAATGTTTATTATTTTTATACTTACTTGACATCTTTGATATTACCTATTACTTGAAAATGACAAAAGTCACAGCGGCAAGGGCTAAGTGACTTTGATTGGAAGAATTGTCATGAAAAAAAGTCATTTGTCATGTCACCCAGTTGTTTAGGAATCGGCATTTCGAAAATAAGTCATATTTTAACGCTAAATGTCACTTTTTATGGATGAAGTCATGGTGTAAGAATCGCATTTTCGGAAAAAAGTCACGAAGTCATTGTCATTTGTCATTTTTTTCTGATCAGAATCCAGCCCCTGAACAGAACTATTTTTGACGTCTGATTATTTTTTTTGCAGTTGACAATTTGATGAAATGTCACAAGCGACACTTCGCTATAAAAGAGTGGGAAATAATGTTTTGACAGTCGATCACCTCTTCCTTTTTTTCTAATAGTGCAAAGTAATAAGACCCTCTCACTCACTTTGTCAGTAAAATCGCATGTTCGAGTAATGTAAATCAGCCATTAGAGGTGTATGTTTAAAAGTAAAAAAAAATTTATATATCTTGCATATCTATTTTTGTTTGTCCGTCCGTCTATATAATAACTTAAGATCGCCGCTTGTTGTAACTTTTAAATTTGAAAGTGTTTACCCAGATTTAAAAACTGTAAATTATTTATTAGGAACAACATTACTTTCTAATTATACAGAATAGGATATGATTATAGAAAAATCTTGGTTCAAATATAACACTGGTCCCGAAGAAATAATTCTAAAGAAGTGGGAAAGCACTTCTGCATATCGCCTAACTACATTTTCAAAGGATAAAGACATTTATGGTATTTTAACAGAGTGGCCCTTATACAAAGGCCTCAACAAAACCAGTTGATCCTGATTTTGTGTATTTTCAGGTTGATTATCTCCACAGATACTACTTCTTAGGATCCATGTTAGGACGACGAACGCTGTGTTTTGAGTTGCGCTGTATCGTCGTAAACGATATTCTTTGGGAATTCATGTTTTGAACATTTTCGGCCCACAATTTCCACTTTCAGAAAACCTAGCCAACAACACAATAATTACCTATAAAATATCTTCCACTTTTATAGACGATCGTCAACTGAGAAATACGCGCATGTCGACGGGATCATGTATTAATCAGGAACACAGGCTGTAAAAATTCCAATCTTCAAAAATTAGTTATAATTTTTAACATTATCCATAATTTATCTTTCCATACTCTGAGGACTTGTTTAGAGATATTAGCAAAGTCATTATTAAATCCATTTAAATACTTTTTAAACTTAAATAAACTCTCGATCGGAATAAAGTTGAAATGAAAGTGGTATTGGCAAAGATCAGTGGTAATTCTTAAGCCTTTTATTATGGTTGTCAACAAATCTCGTCTCTTCAAACTGAAGAATTATTTTAATTTTTCTGAAAGGGCTGCTTAACTTTTTAAGAGCCTTTAGAGTGAATGATGTTAGAGGGTCGCAGTAAATAGAGCGACCTATTCTCTGTGGAGTTCCTCAAGGCTCATATAAAAGTCCGATACTTTATCAAAAGTGGATCACAGAAGCTGCCATATCCATTTATACAAAGGTGATATACAATTGCACATTCGAAGACCTTTTGGGATAATTTTATGCCTAAATGAAGATATAACGCACGTCCTCTCTTGAGCGGAAAATATTTATTTATTGTAGAATTATAATTTATAAAAATTACACTGACACTTGATCTGTACATATAGCTTCTACCATTGAAAGAGCAGTATTGGACTGTACTAATTATTAATATTAATTAGTGCAAAAAAAAGTAAGAGAAAAACAAGTAAAAAAACTTCTGTGAAAGTTTGTTTTTTGAAGCGGTTTTTCGTATATATGTCTAGAACTGTTCGTCGGACAAAAAAAAAGATTAATACCAATTTTACCAGGATTTCATATTCTGCAGAGCTTTTCAGTACATCAAAATCGTACAGGACATATTGTTTTCAGAGTATACCTAAAAATCTTAAATTTTTATATGGAAACACTAAGAAGGAGTTGCCCGATTTAGTCCAATTTTTAAATTATATTTACCTACTATTTTTATGCAAATACTATGTACAAATTTCAACTCTCGACATTCACGCGTTCTCTGATAGTGTCTAGATATGTAGTGAAAAGCTAGATTTTTCTATGCCAACCCTACGAAGGAGTTACCCGATTTGTCCCCATTTTCTAACTTAATTTTACCTTTTTTTTTCAACGGCCAACTGCAAAATTTCAGCTCTCTAAGTACACGCGTTCTCGAGCTATCGTGCGGACGGACGGACGGATAGACGGACGGATAGACGGACGGATAGACGGACGGACATGCAAAAATCAAAATAACTTTTAATGTTATGCATGGGTATCTAATCCATTTTGCTCTACCTGTTGTATAGCGTGCACCATGCTGCAGAGTGAGAGCGCACTGCTAGTGATAAGGATAGTATTTCACACAATTAATAAACACTGAATTGGGAAAATTTAGTTTATTGAAAAAACAATAGCATGAAGCTGGTGTCTTTTATTTATTTATAAAAAGGAAATAACTTGGCCTTTTATTGAATTTCAGCAAACATCACACTTTTATAGAATATCGACAAAAGTCATTCTGTATTATCGAACAGAAAATAGTTATTATTATCGACAACTTCGATCCTTTATCCGCGGTCTGAAAGAAACGCCCCGAGGGTCAGAAAAATGGCGACCAGGTACCCACGAAAACTTTAAAAAGCTTTTTTATTTGCAAAAAGGTTTTGATGCATCAATGAAAAACTGTAATCCGATATGCATTTGTGCGCCCGTCTTGAAATAATATTAATTTTAAGAGGGCGCGATTAGTTGTGATAATTGTATGTATGTATGTATGTACATACAATTAGATTTTGGACATTTATTGATAAGATTAACGTAGTAAAATGTTTATGGGAAAATAAATAATGAGTTTTGAATGCAGGTTGACATCGATTTCCAAACTAAGTTTCCAAATAAAACAAATTCAGTGGTACAGTGGTTTTAACGAATTGGAGGCACCCATTATACCCTTAATGGAAAGAGATATAAAGGATGAAAACAGCAAACAGACTTTAAAAAAAACATATCTTACTGGATGAGGCAGAGAATAGTACTCACATTACCTCATGTTACTCCTATTACATTTTATACTGTCTATACTAATTAATGCTAAATTTTACCAATTTTAGCTAAACATTGTGCTGTATTGTTTATCCTTCTTCACTGTTTGCTTGTAGGTACCTACGTCACGTATTTATAAAGTCGATGGCAAAACGAAAAAGATGCGTCTGTAGGAAAAACTACATTATCAGTGATTCAAGAGATATTTTTTTTATTTCATTTATAGTCGACCAATGATTTGGAAAATAAAGTAAGAGAATTAAATAACACATGTTTTAAAACTAAAAGTACTTTACACAGCCAATTATTCTGGGTGTTGGTACTGGCTATTATGATTTACATGACTTTTATGTTTATCACACAAAACTTCTATATAAGCTGCCAAATTTCATCAAAGCTTAAGAAGATATAACATATTATATTCAAAAATGAAAGAAAGCACAATTAAGTTTGTTCCGTTCTTGACCACTTTGAAATGGAAAATAGTATTTGCGTTGAGTATGTGGAATACACTGTGGCACAAAGTATAAGAAGGATTTATATAGTTTACGTAAATAAAAGTGGAATGATTGCTTACATAATTCGTGAAATTACATTTCTCAATAACGAATTCTTTTTATTTGGCGAACAAATGAATATTAATTCATATAGCGAACACTTTTCCAAGTTATTATGTGGGCGCTGCTGTTGGAATTTTCTTGATTAAAACTCTGAAATTCTTTCAGAATCCTCCAACTATTTTACGAAAAAATGTTATTAAAACCAACCCAAATTTTTAGTAATAATCATCCCATATTGAGATTTTTTTTTTTTTTATTCATAAGGATAATTTACTTTGTTATTTTGTTACACTTGATTATAATAAAAGTAAAAATTTATCTATATGAAGTGTTTTATTATTATAATTTCAGTTTGTATGATATTTAATTCTGAGTGTATACCATGTTTCCAAGTTGAATGAGATTTTTCATCAAAACCACGAATTTTTTTTGCATTGATTCAACAAAAATTATACATTGAAACAATGTCCCAAATGTTAATCAATGAAAATATAGCATGCATCAAGTTGTCAAGTTTAATGGGATCTTCATCAAGACTACGAAAATCGTTTAATAAATTCGACAAAGTTCTCTTACATAGGAAAAATGTTTTATTACATTAAAATCGATGAAATTTGACATTATGCTGATGAAATTCAATTTAATCATATGTCA
Source organism: Dioctria linearis (assembly GCA_963930735.1). Lineage (NCBI taxonomy): Eukaryota > Metazoa > Arthropoda > Insecta > Diptera > Asilidae > Dioctria > Dioctria linearis. The sequence continues at coordinate 44,491,106 of OZ005740.1, forward strand.
ATGAAATTTTTAACATTAAAATGATGAGAACTCGCATAGGCTCGTATTCAATGAAAATTTTCATTAATTTTAACGCATTTTTATGCCTTTTTGGTTACTTTAATGAAACGTTTTTCTGAGTGCAAATAGACTGGAAAAAACCACTAATATTGCGGCGGATATCTTGGAGCTACTGGATACTATCTGAACACTTTGGAAGATATTTTACCAAAGTGAAAATACCTTTAACAAGTAAACTTGTGATAAAATGTTGCAATATAGAGGAAGAACTCCTCTTGCTTATAATACAAGCTTATATACTACATAGAAGGGTAATGTTTATATTTTTAAGCCATGAAAAGCGTGTAATAGTTTTTTTTATTCTTTTTCAATTAAATTTATGTTTTTGTCATTTATATTATCGTACTTAAGCATTGTTATAACATTCTCGACTGAAATATCCGATTAATACAAATAAATTTATGAACTAGTTAAAGCTCTTCTTTCATTAAAACAATGCAAGATAAACAAATATTACATGAAACGTAGTATGATAGGCTCTCTCATAAGCTACTTTTGTAATAAATGAAACTCATCACACAACAAGAAAAAGATTTTGAAAACATTCTGAAAGAGAGTGGAATTATTTGTGATCTGTCAGCTCATGCTGGCAGTCTGGACTTCACGTTTTAACCAATCGCTCCCATACTTCCATAACAAGGGATCTCTCAAACAGTGTTGGTAAATCATTAGGCTTCTGATAAAATTAGATTTGATCTTTTCAGATTATGTCTGAGAAACTATCATGAAAAGAAATTGGAGGAGGGCGGGTGTATTTGGCATACAAAATAGATGCTATATGAATGCATATATATTTAAATATATTTTAACGAAGAGACTGATTCAGACGTAAGCCTCCGATCATTACAAAATACCACGAAATTCGTTAAATTTAACATTAAAACCATTAGAAAAGATAAAAATCCCGTCCCTCCAGGACGTACTACTATTTTTACGAAAAAAGAAGAAGAAAAGTGCTTTGAAGATAATGCTATAGCACTCTGCGATTTTGGATTTCCAATTATATCTGTCAATTAACGGATGATTGTCAAAAAATATCTCGACGGCTGTGGAAAGAGAGAAAGTCGATTTAAGGACAATTTGCCAGGAAAACGTTGGATTGATACATTTTTATGTCGGCAAAAATCTTATGTATCATGGATAAACGAGCAACATTAAACGAAATAGAGTTGCAATTAATTGAAAAAGACTTTGTGATTTTTTTGAAAAATTTCTCAAAAAACTGTAAGGTTGTGCCTCCAACCAATATTTGGAACTTTGATTAGACAAAAATCTTGTCGATGATCCAAGAAAGAAATTAATTATTACAAAACGTGTGTCTGTAAATATTCAGAGACAATTAAAAATTCATCAAAAGCAGCAGTTAGCTTGATGTTTTGTGGAAATATTGAACGATGTGTGCTTCCTTCATATGTTTATTATAAAGCTCAGCGAGTATTTGACCAGCAGGCAGAGGGTGGTCCGGTAAGAATAAGGTACAATAGAACAAAAAGTGGTTGGATCGATACCACAATCTGTTAGGACTGGTTTTTTTCTCTATTACTATCTCGATTGAAAAAGTTTCCGGGAAAAATAAATAATTATTTATCGGATAACTTAAGCTCTCACATTAATGTTAAAGTTTTAGAGGAGTAATCTAAATGTAAAACATAGTATTTATATCGCTACCACCCAACTCCACCTATATTTTACAACCGCTAGATGTAGCACATATTTTCGTCTGTTGAAATTTAACTAGCGAACGTTTTTTGGATAATTGAAAGTGCACCTGTTTAGGACGCCGTTGTACCATCGTTCCGAAGACACAATATTTCCATGTCTTCTAAATGAATTAGTTGACAAGTTAGATAACAGTTCTTCTGGCCGAATATCGATGACAAAATGTATTATAATAGTAAAGTAATTCTATAAGTCAAACACCCAAAATATCGTCATCAAGGGATATTTTCATAATTTCTAACTTGACAATATTTGGGGCAAAAAAAAGAAATAAATAAAACTTGAAATACAAACAAAATTCAAAACTTAATTTTATGTGAAAATCTTACATACCTACAGTGTATGTATTAGTTAAAAAATTGACACGATAGGTACCTAATAAAAAAAAAAACCGCCCGTTTTCAGGCACCAATTTTGGTTGAAAAATTGTTAATGGTTCAAAGTTGTGGATACCCACTGATACCCGCTGATACCAGTGAAATCGATTACATTATCATGGGAACACTTTTCTATAGTTGTCTCTTTTTGGTTTAACGACTGGATTCTACCGAACTTTAAATAATAAGTTCTATACGAAATCCACCATAGTTCAGTTTCAGTTCAGTGGATTTTCCAATGAATATATAGAATAGAAATAGATGGCAATACTATATTTGTAGTTCTTTCTCTGTCCCCCATAGCTACTTTTATGGATAGGCAGACAAAAATTGCTTATTTTATTTTCTTAAAAATCGAGTTTAAGGAATATTTGATGTTATAGGAGATAAGCTTCCAATAAAAATAATAATTTTGAATATATTTGGAATTTGTTGAGTTTGTAACATGACTGTTAAAGCGAAAAAAAAACTTGAAATTAAAATAGTTTTCACACCTCTCACAACAAAAGTGGACCCATAATAAGATCAACAGTTTATGTTATACATGTCAGTGGCGGTACCTCAGAGCAGTGATGCCAGATCCAAGAAAAACAAAATTGTAGAGCAAAATAAGTCATCAAATTGTTGTCAAAGTTAAAAAAATCTGTAAAAAATGGTAAACTTCGATGTTTTCGACTGTAACTTCGTGAATTTTCATCGCAACGATATAAAGAACATGTGGCTAAAAAGGCCTATCTCTCTTCTTTCAAATATCTACTACAACAAAATTCGACATCGAATAAAAAATGGCGGAGTTATAAATTATTATATACATGGACCTACCGAATAACGGTTTTTTTTTTTGTCTAAAATAAGATTTTGAGGGTGTATGAGAAATTTTTAGTATGCTACTACTTTTAGTTTCACTAGACCTACAACCTACACTATGTCTCGTCAAAAGTATATCGAGTTTATCTTTTTTTGTAACACAGTTTTATTATTCCTTAGAAAATGTCATCGTGAAATCCACGGAATTTCCTTTGTTTGTCTGATTTTATTCCTTGGAAAGTATAGAAATAATATCTATAGAATTCCCTATGACTTTATCTAAATTAAATCCTTGCTAAGTAAAAATCGTCTTGATGTCCATTAGAACTTAGTCAGTTTTTATTTTCAAATTAATTCCACCAGAAAATATCCTCGTGATATTAACAGAATATCCTGTGATTTTATCTCAGTATATTCATTGGGCAGCATTGCATTTCTCACAGGACATTCCAATAAAAGTTTTAAGTTTTTCCTGAGACAATTCCAAAGAATAATAAGTCTGGACGGAACAATTTCGTTAGAATTTCTTTTGTATATTCCTTGGGAAATGGTTACTAGGAGTAGGAGAAAAAAACTGGAATTTTTTAAACAATCAACAGGAAAAAGATAAATACCTATATGTACAACCAGAAGCGTTATCATCAACATCATCAGCACAAGTTTGCACAGGTGAAGAAATTGAGACGAAGAATACTAAAGGACGACAGCACTAAGGTCTCACTACCCAGAACAACTCGTCGCCTACAACTTTAGCAGTAGGCGCGGTTCTTTTAGTTGAAGAAGTTGAGATCAAGGCTATTGAGGAAAAAAGAAACTTAGATCTTGGCACCCTTGAGATCGGTCCATTGGACCTCGAAAATTTTTTCCAAAAAGTAAATTTGGAGATAGACAACGATCATTTTCATCATTTGCTTGAATATAAGTTAAAAGAAGAGAAAATTCATGGGTACGTGTGCAGACAGTTTTCCAAATGAGCTATACGGGATTAAAGTGAAAAGTCTGTTAGAGCCCGATTTAATAATTGAAGAAAAAAACTAAAGAGGCGCTACAAAAAAAAATCATATTCAAAGTAGGTACTTGAATGTATACAAACAATCTGCTTTATCCGATAAAGTGTACATGAAAAACTTGTAATACAGCATACAGAGGATTCAAGGATTGGATCTCCTTAGTGTAAGTGGCGCTCTCAACATAACCAGCACTGGGGCTCAAGAAAGAGGCGTTAATAGCTGCGCTGAGGCTGCATCTAAATCAGAGCTGAACTCAAACTGGAACAATAGTTCCACACGAATCAATTTTTGAATTTTTGCAATGCATTGAACCTGAGATAAACAGAGACAGCGATCGCAATCTCGTGACTAAGAAATCGAAAATTCCAGATAGGATAGAATTTGAATCACAGTCTGTGCATTTTTTTGCGAGAAATCTTGTATGAAAATTGCTCTACACCTTGAAACCCATATCACGGTTTTCCATGCGGAAGTCAAGGCCATCCTTGAAAAGGCAAGGTATGTCCTTAACTCAGACAATGAGAACAAGGAGATTGAAATCTGCTCGAACACCCAATGAGCTGATAAGGCCTTGTCAAATCCCTTTTCAACCTCAAATTTTGCATTGAAGTATAAAACCACCCTGAAATATATTTCTCGGACCAATATGGGTACCATGTTAGGTCACAGCGATATTAGCAGGAGCGAAAAGGCGATCGAACTTGATTTCGTGCAACGTCCCCCACCAAAACTGGGATCACACCAAAACAACTTGCCTCTAATATTTCGGCTTGAGCCGACTGCTAATACAGTTGTCTTTGGTAATAAGATGACTCTTCAAGTAGAACTACAAAGGAACTGTGGCGCAAGCCTAACCCTAAATTAACGAAAAAGCTATTGTGACTAAGTACGCCAACCCTGAGAACTCTAATAATGTCAATACTCACAGGGCGCTCTCTTCTCAGAGGTCACCTACATAATAAGATGGGATTTGTTGGCGATGCGCAGACGATGCGGCGAGGAGTCCGAAACGGTGACTCACTTTCTTTGTCACTCTTTACTTAAGTAGTTACCAGTAACTATACTTTCTGAATTGAAAATGAAAATCAAGTTATAGGGTAAATGCACCATAGTTGCATTTCAAATAAATATAATATTGTTTGAAATTTAAGTTACTTTTCGGAATAACCACATTAATTTTAGTGTCCGCGAAATGGATCAATGATTACTATCATGAGCCAGTTCGCGTCTACTGATGGCCGCACATTAGAGCTGCATTTTTTACCTTGTCCAAATTGCGGCCTGCAAGCAGCTCTTCATTAATTAGTCTTTACTTGCATATTATTCTCTATAAACCAAATTCAAAGTTTATTTATTACAAACCCCGCGGCATGAGCGCCACGCACATAAACGTTCCGTACAGCGATAGAGTTATTAAGATAGCAAATACATAGTTAAGATAAAGTATGTCTTAAAATAGTACAGGATAGGGCTTCCAATCTATATATATATTTTGAGACTACATAGGTAGTGTAAAATTGTGTTTTTCCTTCTAAATTTACGAATAATTCGTCGGTTATGAAAAGCAATTAATAATTTCAACAAAAGAACTAATCTGATGCCTAATAGTATAAGTAAAGAATTCCGAAGAAAAATCTGTAGATAAATTTTGACACAGTACCTAACTCTAGCAGGAAAAAATCCTAATTGCACCATAACAATTTTCCTATTGTTTTCTTTTTTGTTTCGTTCCCAAAGTAGGTAATCGATTGATCCTTTCAGGCAGAAATTTGCAGTGTACAGGTGGTCACAAACAAGAAAACTTTTTTTTTCTCATTAATTCTGTTTTTACTATGTACACACTGATAAAAAAAAGTGCGCTGGTTTGTTCGCGTACTCCAGTTTTGTAACAATGCATTGCAATGAATTTGCACGAACTTGCATATTTTCCGTTCGTTTGCTTTCTCGTGAACACAAAATTACACGAGTTTTGTATACGTCACAGCTTCCCCTCTCGCATGCAAGAATTGTGCAGTAACTAAAAACTTCGGGTAAATTTATGCGAGAGGGGAAGCTGTGACGTATGCAAAACTCGTGTAATTTTGTGTGCACGAGAAAGTACGGGAACGGAAATTGGGTAAGTTCGTGCAAATTCATTGCAGACCTACAGACCTAATGTCACATTTTTACACACCATGTCGTTCAGGCGACCGAAGCGTTGTCATTTTCCCAGCACATCGGCGTGCACATTTTTACGCTACGGTCTGGTATAGCGTAGTGTCCCGGTGCGCTTTGTAGTTTTGACGTTTAGCGTAGTTTTATTCTTAAAGAGCTTTCAAAATTCATTTCGAATCGAAGTGTACACCAACCGTTCAGGTGCTATCCCTACCTTTACAATGATGTGGTGTGTAGTGTACACCTGAACGCACGACTGCACCATTCTTGCAAAGAAAATTGACAGCTGTCATAGGAAAGTTCATTTTTTTAATTTTCTGAAAACTTTTTAAAGCACAATCAAAATGTCGAATGAAGATAGTTTGACTATTCAATGCTCTCGTGGGTCTTTGCAAGAGAGCAGTAAGTTAAAAAAATAAAACAATACTAAATTCGCAAATGTTAATCCACACTTCTTCTTCTTGTTTTTCACGAAGTTGCATAAAAAGCGCTCGTTTACCTTTTCATTCATTTTACATTCTTCCCCCACCACACGAGTAAGTTCTTACCCACAAGGTTTTTGCACGAGAAGTACGCGAACAGACCTTATATATGACCAGAACTTGACATTCGGCTCATTGCTTTTGTGTTTTCTTATTTTGTGCAAAGTTGTATAGTGCCTGTTAAAACCTTCAAACAATTAAAAAAAGAAAATAAATAGTGTTCAGGCAATCTTTGCAAATATAAATCGGATTATAAACTAATTCTAATTCTTTTCGACTACTCGGTGTAAGCACAGCCACCGAATCTGTCATTTTCGTGCTCTTTTTGTTATGGTCGTAGCTATTGCATATAGCAATATGCTACATGTAAAATGCTGATGCATGTACGCTGGCCTTAAAGTAAAACGCAGACTGAACGCACCCGACCGAGAGTAATGCTTCCTCAAGCTCGTGTGACATGTCGGTGAAGAAAAGATAAAGAAGAAGAGTATCGATCTGTCTACGTATAAGAATAAAAAGTTACTGTCGGAAAGTCAGAGAAGAAATAGAATCTGAAATTTTTGTGATCATCGAGACCAAAATTGGGAAAATTAAGGTAAATTGCAATAAAATTTTACTGCCCACATAACTCACAAAAATTATTTTTGTTGAAAAATTAAGGAAAGACAATGTGCACATCAAGACGTGGTAGAAAGAGTTCATAACGAGGCCCATGTGAGCCAGGCTATCATAAAAAAAAACAAAAAAAACGAAGTATAGAGCAGCGGAAAGTTCCTCCAAGTTATAGTGAAACAGACATTTTCATTTTGCCTTTGATGTGCATAGCATTTTGAAAAGTAATGTTATTGTAATGAGCTACAGGTTTTAAGTACGCATACCTACTTACAGACTTCATAACTGTATGATTTCTGTAAAGTGTGAAACTGACATTAGCTTCAAGATTGGAAACCAAAAGCAGACCAATAATTTTTTTTTAGTCTGTTAGCGAATAAATACTTCATTAGGTAGGATAGGTGTGTTATCTCACTAGTAGGTTAGCCTTTGCAATTGTAGAGCTTCGATATGCTCAGCTGAGGAAACGAAGTTTACTATCTAGCATACATCCTCCCTAGGTGGAGACAATTCACCCAGATTATATCATATATCTGTAAAGTAGTCTAAAGGGGAGACTTTTAACACCTATTTTCAGAGATCCCGCATCCAGCTCTCGAAGGCCTTCTGGAGGAAAGGATAACGGGTGAGTAACTAATGTTTAAAGCACACGGTATATTTGTCTATTCATCAAGATTCTTCCAAATTGATTGAATTGAGCTGAAATAATTTTGATTTTTTAACGTTACTGTTGCGTAAATATTTCAATGAGAAAAATTTTTTTGCTTGCATACTTAATTTAATTGGAATATACATGCAAAATTTTGCGAGAAATTAGAAACCATAAGATAATAATAAAAGCAACCTCTGCTGAAAATTTCTTCTAATAATAATAATATATAATAAATAAAACAAATAAGTCTTAGTACTAAGAAAAAGAAGAATATACACGAATTTTTTAGAGAAGATTTTATTTTCAAGTAAATTTAGAAACAAAGAAAAATTAAAACTTAAGTACGTACCGTGAAGCATATTATAACGTAGAAATATGCGCGAAGAGTATTGCTTGTGTCATCGAATCAGACACATTTAAATTAATCCAACGACGTACATAAGAAATACTTCTCTGTCATGTTTTTTATCTATTCCAAAGGTACATATGATGGTATTTTCGCGAGTGTTATCTAAGATATAAAGAAATAATACATTTTTGGAGTAGTATTCCCCTTAGGCTTACTGTATCCGTAGCAAGTAGAGATGATTTTAGTATTTGGTTAAGTACATACTAGAATAAATTCAGAGTTTTTTTGTCAAATGAGTATCGATGAGATTTCGTTAACCTCGCTTATTAGATGCGACCTAGCCATGACAGTATTATCAGCTATAAGACCAACCGACATTGTATAATAGGTTAAGATTGTCCACCTCCTACGGAACCTGTCAAGATTAAAAAGAGAAAAACAATATATGTATAACTGAAGTCAATAACATGAATCGGAAGTAGAGTTTTACTTGTTCCTTTACATCCCGGAGCCCTCTCTCGCGTAAGATGAAGGTCGTCTAGGCGTGCCTAGTCTTTCTGCTTCTCTTTTACAGGTCAACAAAGGGACTTTGGACAATTGTGCCACCCAAGGTTAAATGGGAGGATGGGGCTGGCAAGGAAGGTACAACACCTACGCCTTCCACTAGAATGCAGGTAGGTGACGTAAGGGTCCCTTCAGGACCGAGTGTGTGCTGACTGTTCGGTTGCAGGCACGAAGATTTTTTTTTATTATGGCTGACGGCAGCGGCAGGTCTTTTGTGGAACAACCCCATACTCTCCGCCAAATAGTTGAGGCGAACTAGCGTGCCGCCCTGCAGTCAACGCTGTCCGTCGAGTGATCTGTCAGCTCATGCTGGTAGTCTGGACTTCACGTTCAAGCCAATCACTCATCATAGTTCCATAACATTTTCTTCCCACCACACCTCTGTTATTATTGGTGCTGCCTCTGGTAGCAAATTTCTACACCCAAATATTTTCCGGTGTCGGGTGTTGAGTGGTGTTTGAGGTTATGTTTTATTGTTTTATTTCTTGCGGAAAAATTAATTACATCGTTTTTATTTTAGTTTATTATAATTTGTGTTTGGAAAAAAAACAGTCTTACAGCGTTTGTTATTTGTGTGTGGAAAAACATTATTAAACAATATGCCTAATAAAAAAGACATTGTTGGCATTAAATATTTTAAATGAAGATTCGACGGATACTTAAGAGGAAGATAATGTGGAAACGTTTTTATCACTAGTGCCAATTTTCCGTAACTGTATTGTTCTCTTTAGTGCTTCGCGTCGTAATATTATTTGGTTCTTTCTAACCACACCGTCACCACCGAGAACACCAGAATTACCAATTTCACATTTGACAGCTCCGAACAGGAATGGTGTCAGCAGTTCTGGTGCTGTGATTCCAAGTTCAGAAAAGCATTCACTATAAGGAAATCGTGTTTCAGGCAAGTGCATTATGTAAATTATCCTTTTTTTTATAGTAAAAGTAAAGATTTACGCTTTCAGACGTTTCCTGGAAAAATTTGAGGAACTATAGGAAAAAATTGAAGTCTTCCCTACATCAAGTCGAGGCATCGTTGATTTTGTATTAGAGAGAGGCATTTCTGGCTACTATCCATTGCTTATATCAGCAAGTCGAGGAGACATTGTTGATTTTATATTCGAGCAAAGAGTTGCAGATTTTTGTTCTACTTGCCTAATCTTTGTAGTTATTAGTTTGTCTATGCCGCAGGCTTATGATATTGTTTTCCTGAAGAAAGTTATTTATTTTAATTAGGTACTCCCCGCGAAAAATTCAAATGTTTCTGTGATTTTATATACGTGCTAAATTCGATCTGACCAAAAGGAGTCACACATGAATGAAAATCGACATACCTACATAGGTACATATATATGTATGGTGATGACAAACATGCTTCAATTGGCAGCAAAAAAACATATATATAAACCTATCTACCTCTAGTAATATAAAAGAAACGTAAAATATCGAATGCGTAGCCGTTGTAAAATAATCGTAAATCTGACACGCCTACGCCTACCTGCCCTTATTGGAAATTTAACTACATATGGTAGCAAGGAAAAACCTGAACCCTTTTCTTAAACACAAGAACCAACAGCAAAAAAAAAAATAAAAACAAGAAAACCAAGTGTAAAAGTAAAACAAAACATTTTCATGTAGCTCTAGGCCCCTGAAAAGCTTCTATGGCAAATTGACCAAAGCCATACCAAACGACAATTACTCACCTCTGGCATTCAAATTTGCACTAAAATTACACTCTTGATGCACCTCACTGAACAAGAAGAGCTTGGCGTTAGCTTGTGACAGTTGTTGTGTGGTGCGGTGCGCTTCGCTGAAAGTGAACCTGACCCGATCATATACCCAACCAACTACCTATCTACCTACCTACCTACCTACCTACCTACCTACCTACCTTACTACCTATAACCTATAGCGCAGCAGCAGCAGAGGACCAATTTTCCATTTAATTTCAACTCGTCTCTTGCGCAGCTGCTCTTATATCTGTACCCTGGTCGTCGTCGTTGTCTTCGTCGTGCGGCTCTTTGCAGGTATACCTACGTACCAAAGATCAACAATCAGCATGTCTTCCCCGGACCTGATTCCACCAACATCTAGCCTGTATCCCTCCCCCCCACTTCACACACCGCTGCCGTTCGTCTACCTGTGCTTCAAGCGCAGCAGGTAAGAAATTCTTCATCTAAACGTGCAAATTTTTTTTCTTCACATTTTATTGTGGTAGTTATTGTTGTTGTCGTTGTTTTTGTTGTTTTTGTTGTTATTTTTCAACTTTCTGGTCCATGGATGGGTGTTGCAAGCTGTTACCCATGGCTGTCAATTACCAGGTGCAGTCTTTGCATTCTTATTGCTGTTCTGAGCGGTGTTTTAGTCGTGTACAACTTGTTGCAGCATAAGTGTTCTCTTCACTCCGTCTCCACGTCTCTCCGTAATATGCGTTTCGCGTCTTAGTTCTCCTCCCACCAATCTCTTCAGCATGACTTTAATGAGGCTTGTGGAGGCACGAACAACAACAACAACAACAACATTTATTTTGTCTTATTTCACCTCTTTCGTGTGTGATTTGTTTCGAGCTTTTCCTCATCATGGTCCATGCGCTCTGTGGCCAGGTTATTTGCTGCGGTTTCGCTAGACTGTCCGCGACACCTCCGCACCCCGCGGTATTCAGTGAATGTTGCATGCTTGCTAGCTGGCTGCATTGCCCCGTTCAGTCAGTTTGGGGGGCCAGCAATGGCTCACTCATTCTTATCCCGCTAATGAACGATTACAAGTTTATTCCGACCCACACGGCGGCAGCGGCCGCCAGGACAGATGAATGCGCTCTTATGGATAAGCTATGGGGGGAACGAGTGGCTTTTTTTTTCTTGTCGCTTTTTTAATGCAAATCCATCCGCTGATAATAGCTGACCCTAATAATGTCTAGTTCGGGAAGATGATTGTGGTCTGGTCTGGGCACTTGACGCCACTTGTGATAGAGATTACCAGACCAGGAATAGAAGAAGAGTCAAATCGAGTTTGCTCTACTATCTGATGACAGTGAAAATTATGGATGGGGTGGGGGGGGGGGGTTGTGTGATATCATGGGTGAAATATTCCATGGAAAATTGAAATGCATACTTTCTTGTTGTGGAGGCTTCTTGGTTTTTGGAGAGTTAAAAGAGCTTTTGAATAAATTTCTGTGTGCGTGGGTGTAGATAATCTCGTTGTTGATACGAAAATACGTAAACATATAGAGCTTCTTCAATGCGATGTCGCCAGATATTGTTTTTGGTATCAATCAACATTGAATACTAAAAGCAACTTGAGTTTTCTGTATTTGACCTTCAAGGTTACTAGTAATTTTATTAATACTCTAAACTCTGTGTAGTAACTGAATAACTGTAATAAGTTCAAAGCGCCTAACTATAGAACAATACTGGTAAGGGTACTTTCTACTTCATCAAACAGGCATTAATTACTCTCCAATAACTGGTCAAAGAAGGGAAAAATGGAGTTCTAGAACTGGATCTGGTCAGCTACTTCATTCGCCATAATTCTATGATGTCCAAGAATAACCAGAAACTTCAGTATTGATGATGAATGGTGACTAAGAAATCAAACATCAGAAGCACCAGCCCTTTTATATGTGTGAGAGTTATTGTATAATATTTGCAGAGGTAAAGAGGAGTCAGGTACTCAGGCAAAGTTTCAATTTAGATACCAGCGAACCTATAGGCAATAAAATTTACTAAAATTCATAGGTTTGTTCGATGAAAAAACCATGTAAATTTCCCCCTCCAATATTTACCCAGAGTTTTGAAAACACCCTGGTAAACCTAATGACATTTCTCTAACAGTTCTCCTGAATATAATTAATTGTAAAAAGTTTTTTTTTTTTTTTTTTTTTTTTTTTTATAAAATGAATTAAGACAAAAAAAAAGTGCTCTAACTATTTTTCCATAACTTTTCTTCTAATTTTTGTTTATTTTTGCTCAATAAGTAATTTTTATGCACCCTCCCAATCAGTAGCAGCAAATTGCAAGTGACAGTTCTCAAGTGACAAAATGTCAAACCATTCACTTAGAAAAATATATCATAGAATTAAGAAAAAACAGTTATACAATTAAAGAAAATTGAAATTGAATACGAGCCGATGAAGCAAGTTATTAGAATAAAGAAATGTTTTCCATAAAATCGATTAACCATTTCTTCATTGTATCAATGTTACTCTTCTTACGTTTTGGGAAACTTTTCTTTAAAATAAAAACTCATTTCCATTAAACTTATGAACGCATCTGTTAAATTTAAGAACATACATATATTCGTACGAATAAGGAAATTTTTAATTAATTTATGTGTTGTTTAGGGGAAAAATGTCTTTAATTTGAAGAAATGCGCTTCATTGACGCAATGATTTTATTTCTTTTGGTATAGTTAAACCTTACATTGATTTAAAGCAATTTACCCTATTGCTTTTCTTTAATTTGAAGACGTTATTTTTTCTAAAAATAATACTCAATTTTATTCAATATCTGGCATTTTTTCTATATTGAAAATAAATGTTTTATTTATTAAATTTTTTTATAAATTTTATTTGAAATATTATAATATATTGTAATATTAACCTAAACATAATACACACAAGTGCGAAAAACTCTCAGCAAGACTTTATTAGTAATACTACTTGGTTCTTAATACATTTTCAACTGATGGTGTAAGATAGTTAGAGTTTTAATGATTTGACAACAATATTTTCTTTTATATCCCCCAAGATGTAACTTGCCAAATGGTTATCAAATTTATGAACGTCCAGTAAATTAATATACTTTAAATGAGAAAACAACGTTTTTAAATCAAAAAATTCCAAATTGTAAACAAAGAATTTTAAATTTGCCATTATTAAACTTTGAATGTTTTAAGCGGTAAAATTAGATAAAATATCCGATAATCAATTGCTATTTACATCAGTTACAGTCGAAATCTCGAAAAAATATTTCTGGATAAAAGTCCATAATAGTTGGGTCTATTTCGGATATTAAAAATAGAAAACTTTGCACGATTTTACATCTACCGCTTCGACAAAAGTAGGTAGCTTATAGCTTACATTGTAAATAAAAACATATATAAAACAATAATAGGCTGCAATGTGTCCTTAAATGGTCAACTTTATTGTTGTAGTCATTAGAAGTCCTTACATGCCACAAAAATGCGTTCTTTGAGTCACAGATCGTCGCTTTGGTAAGCCGAGATTTTCTTTCTTCATCGTACCTGTATATACTCGCAATGTTGGCACAAGTACGGAATGAAGAAAGATAAGACCAACCAAACTGTTTTGTATCTGCAATTAAAAAAATATTTAACGTTTTAGATCATAATAGCCTTTTTTTTATTTAAACCAAGATACCTTTTGACAGGCCTTCCAAACTTTGAAGACGCTGAATTATTTCTCTAAACTGTTTCCGTCCTTAATATCTCTATACATAAGTGGCAGGATGCGGTCAACAAAATCATCTACGCGTTCCAGTGGCGGTTCGTGGAATTCAGAAGAGGGGAAGCAATACATATTGTGTAAATTATGGCTCCGCTTTTCAGACTATTATATTGCTACTACAAGCAATTACACAAGTACCGAAGTCAATGATGTTAATAATACCCAATATAAATATTCACCATTTTCTTGTTGTTTAAATAGAAAGAAGCCATTTGTCATCATTTGTAAGTCAGGTTTCCGAAGCAGCTTTCCGAATCGACAAGTATGGGTTTTTATGATAGAAGGTCTCTACCTCTCAGCGCAAACCCTACGCCTACGACATTTCGCCCAACTATAGAAGTTGGTTACCAGGGGCTGCCACGTGGAGGCATGTCGAGTACTTGATGAAGTCAACAACAGTTACAGCACTGGGACTGGGACACTTCAATGTAAAAACGTATCCCATCAATGCTTTCCCTGTTGCTCCTCATCCTGACCCCTATCATGCAATAGACAACATAAATTTAAAAAACAAGAAAAGGCATGCAAATAAGAAACTGCGGGCATAAACTACAAAACAAAGCGCTAATTTAATCAAAACTACAATAATAGAAATTAGTGTTTGTAATTTATCTCAATCCTTCTATCTTTTTGTAACGCAAAATGATTTATTATTTCATTATAATATTCTTCATTACTAAGGAGATTTTTCAATAATTTTTTTTCAATAGATAGAAGTGCTAAGGTAGTTAAGCGATCATCTCCAGTGGAATTTCTTAAAAAAGTTTTAACTCTCTTAAGAGTTGAAAAACTGCGCTCCGCAGATGCACTTGTGACAGGAATTGTCAAAACTAATTGAATTAATTTAAAAAAACTCTGGGAAGCATCTTTGTAATTTATTGTTTATAAAATAGTCTTGTAACTCCTTAAAATTTTTATCTTTTAAGTCATCATCGGAAAAAAGAACTGCCAACTCCGTATGTAAGCAATTAAAATCAAATTTATCTGGATAAACTTCTTTTAAATTTTTAAACAAATCACTGGGAAAATATTTAGAAAACGTTGAACACAATGATGTATTAAGAAGTTGGAGAAAATTTATCTGCTGGAGCGACTGGAATCTAGAAGTGACTTCCTGGAGTAAATTATCTATTATTTCGAAAAAAATTTGCCTGAAACTAGCTTCTATATCTATTTCACAAGTTTCCTTTTTTCGATTAAAATATAATTGAAAGTGGCTTCGAATTTCTTCCAACTTTTTTTCAAAATCGTGAATTTTTTTAATGCAGTAAGTGATGTCATTTTGTTTTGTTTGGAAGATGTTGAAAAGCTGATCACTAAATGGGAAAATTGAAGAAAATATATTCAACAGAAAATTAAATTGAAAATCTGTAAGGATAGATAATAAGACTTTTGCAGCATTGAAGGTCTCATTGTCCCATGAACCACTATTGGTAATACTATAGAGTAATTCCTCTAAATCAGACTTATTTTCTAAAATTGTGAGTACAATCCTACCGTTATAATTCCATCTAGGCAATATTTTCCGAACTATTTCATCAAAAGCGGAACTTCGTTTAGTTGAATGGCTGAAGAATGTTGAAAAACCTGATATGGAGGAAAAGAATATACGACACTCATTAATTCTGTCGCAAGATTTAGTTAAAATTAGGTTAAGCCTATGTGCGAAGCAATGAACAAAAATTGCGCTGGGAAAAGTATCTCTTACCCTTTTTTTGTAAGCCTGTTATTTTACCGGACATGACAGCTGCACCATCATAGCTCTGTGAAATTAATTTCTCCTCACTTCTGAATTCATTTATGATATCAATTACATGGCCGTGCAAAAATGAAGCTGTCCTATCATTCGAAATATCACGGAAACCCAAAAAACGTTCGTGCACAATTCCCTGCTTATCTATATATCGTAATATTGTAGATAACTGCGACTTGACAGAGATATCTGTAGTTTCATCCAAAATGATTGAGACGAAAGAAGCATTCTCAAATTTTTTTTTTAATGAAATCTGAAATTGTATGAGCAATTGACGTAAGTAAATCATTTTGAATATCTTTCGATAATCCTGAAAAATTCCTCGAATCTTCTAAATGATTTTTTTAAAATGGGGTTGTACTTTGCTAATAAAATAACCATTTCAATATAATTTCCTCTATTATCGGAATGAGTACTTTCAATATGACCACGGAAAGCCAGTTCCTGACATCCTAAATGAGATACAACATCGATGAGACATTTAAGAATCTCTCGATTTTTTTTTACTTGCTCATTATGAGCTTGAATGCTACGAGAGTGTTGAGTGTCAAGCATTGCTTCGATCCTTGGCAAACTGCCAAATTTTTCAAAGCTAAGATACACCGTAAATGGTCTAGCGAAGTTTTCGCATGCCGTTTGATGGCTTTGTGGAGATTGCTCAGATCGAAAAATCCTGAACTTCCCCATACATTGCTTTCAGAGGAAAACAATAAACAAGGCCAACAATAGAATTTATTAATGAACTTGCAACCGCTCAGCCATTCATTTTCATCGTACAATTTATTTGCAAAATGTCTGGTAAAATTTTTTTTTGTTGACTGCTGACATAAAGAAAGCAGTGGTTTTGGTCGGCCAATATTTATACTTTCCTTTTTCTTTTCAAAAGGTCTTGACGCGAAAGATTGCCTTAGAAGCTCCTCTATGATACATGCACAGTTATTTACGTTTGTCATAGTTCAATTTAGGAAAAATTATATAAAATAAAAAAAAGCGAAAAATAAACAGTAAAACTACTTACTGACAGAATTGTAGATGCATTATAAGTATCCAAAACTGGCACAATGTCACTCCAAGCGTCCTACTACTTTTACTTTTTATATCAGTACTCAAAAAGATGATCTTTCACATGCAATATTCAGTTTACGAGCGTCTTATCACTACTTCTACTATAAAATGAATTTGAAAAGATATTTAATTTGGAAACATGCATATGCAATACGCACTTTACAAGCGTCTTGTGATTACTTTCACTTTTAAAAACGAAATTAAAACAGATTGACATTCACATGCACAATACGCACTTTACAAGCCTCTTGTAACTACTCTCACTTCATTTAAAAAACAAAATTCGAAAACGTTAACATTCATATGCACAATACGAACTTTACAAGCCTCTTGTAACTACTGTTTTACTTTCAAAACGAGCCCATGCAATGCACTACAATCCTGGCATAATTAAGTAAACACAAGAATTTCACTAAATATCTCTTTCCACAAGCGTAAGAAGCGTACGTAAAAAATCTAAACATCTAATTCATTCTTACTAATTACCATGCATATTCCATACATATTACGTAGGTATACCCCACTCATACCCCAGAATCCTAAAATAAAAACAGGAATTCTACATTCTCTCGCAATTAACTGAAACGGACATAATATTATGAGACAATCATTATCTTATCCTTGTACAATAGGAAAAAATCTACGAAATTATTAACTTCTGGCAACATTAAAATAAATCGAGAGCAAGCCCGATACCCCACCTGCATATACTTCAGAATTTATCAAATAAAGTTCTATGAGAGGGTGTAAATCAATTGCGCAACGCTACGCTGCGCTCAGCGTACTATAGCAATATACGTATCCAAATCCTTGAGTGCATATGAGTCCAAAAAGTTAAATGTGTTTAACTTTTTACATTGGCATTGTTGTTGTGAAGACGCTGTAGGGATTTCAGCGTCACTGCGATGTCAGTGGCTACGGTAAGTTTGATTCTAATGCCGTTTCATCCATACCACTCGAATAATATGTAGCTTGCTGGGCAAGCCAAATCGGGTTAGATGTGGTGTTGGGTGGTATGACGGTGGGTGGGTCTAACGCTACAATTTGGCCAGCGTTCCCTACAGTATGTTAGTAGCAATGAAATGACATTGGGGTGGGTGGTATGTTTTTAGTGTGTAGGAGAGCGTTACCAAAACCCTCGAGAATACTTCACAAGCCATGAAACAGACCACCTCCCTACCACAAACAGACCACCTCCCTACCACAAACAGACCACCTCCCTACCACATGCGAGGCCCAACGTAGTCCTTACATTCTAAAATATTTGCCGTGCTCTTATGTAAAACTGACAAAAGTTTGATTTGAATATCTCCCCCGCTCTAAACTACTATTCATACAGAAAAATGGTGTTGTGATAATCTTGAGCTTGCTTTCTTATCTTCCGAACCGTAATACAATTTTCATACCTTCCCTAACAAAATTATTTTAAAAAATTATCTTAACCAAATGACTACGATTCCTCAAACAAAAATTCTCAGCTGAGTAATCATTGCAATGTCGCTGTGCCGTCATGGCATGCCGTGGACTGATGAAATCGAATGTAGCTGCGCCTACAAATTCGGACTACGGCTGCACACACACATGCATTTATTACTCAGCTGCGAGCGTAAAATGGTAAGTTTACTTTGTAATCAAAACTATTTTATTATTTTGTTAAGTAAGGTATATAGTAAGTGTAGCCCTTGGGAAGGTAAGGAACCTAGCTTTAAATTACTAGAAGACTATTTTCCTGTATGGATAGTAGTTTAGGC
Source organism: Dioctria linearis (assembly GCA_963930735.1). Taxonomy (NCBI): domain Eukaryota; kingdom Metazoa; phylum Arthropoda; class Insecta; order Diptera; family Asilidae; genus Dioctria; species Dioctria linearis. The sequence goes on from OZ005740.1 coordinate 44,509,922, forward strand.
TCTATAGCATATATAAAGTCAATGTTTGGCGCTTTTCCATAAGCATCAATATAGAACATTTTAGAGAACGGACTCCGAACGCACACATATAGATCTCTGTTTCATGGCTTGGGAAGTATTCCCGAGGGTTTTGGCGTTACTTATAAAATGTTTCAGTTTGTATCTAGTGATGCCAGAGTAGTAAACATGTTTGAATTTTATAATTTTTTTTTAAATATTCTGAGAATATCTTTTATGTTTGGATTTTTCCATTTTGTCAAAGGAAGCAGTGCTTCCTTCGCTTCCAATGAGGAGCCGCCCTTGACGCGTTCTATTAAATGATTAGATTTAGACGCAAATAAAAATTTAAAGTCGATGTTTATCTAAAATGGGGGAAAAAAAAAATTAAATACAAACCAGTTTAGTTTCATATAAATCCTACCAAACTATGTATATCCGAAATGCTGATCGTATAAAGGCCATTCTTTAAAAATGTTAACTAACATATGACTTCTTTGTTCTTGAACGTGTTTAGGCGATAATGAGCTGTATTATTCCATTTGCAATGTATTTCGTACTCAGGAGAGATTTTATACTGCAACCATTTTTCATCATTTATGATGTCTTCACCTAGAAAATTTTATATTTACAATCAAAACTTTATTATTCAATATATTTAAAATTACTTGGATTCTATTGGGACTCCGTTTGCAATTCCCTTGATGATGATGGTAGCGGATTTAAATGGAACTTTTTGGGTAAGGTCTTAATTTCGTAAGATAATTATGGTACTTTGCATATAGAATCCCTTTAGGTTTTTTGAAATATAAACTACGGAAAGAATTACTGAGAAAAACTTACCAATGAATTCTCTAAGAAATACAGCTCGCTTAAGGTCTGTTTACACGTTACAAAGTTCTTCGTTTTGCACTACACTGTTTATGGTTTTTACTATTTCTGAAGGAAAATTATTTTGAATTTCACCAATATTTTCTGCACTATTGTCGTTTTCTATACATATAAACTCACTCAAAGTCCATTAATATTTAGACTGGAATCATCCATGATCTAAATTTTTAATAAATAAATTTATCTGCACTCAACGATGGGCTGAATAACAATGAATGTAGTACTTCCCGCTTAACTAAACTGATTAATCATTTATTGTAGGGCGTTATTAGATTAAAGACCGATTTCTTTGTTTTAAGGAAAAGGTTTATCAAAATAAAAAACCGATTTTAAGAAAAACGTTGGCCAAAATAAAGACCGATTTCTTTGTTTTGATGAAATATCTTCCCAATTAAGTCGTATAAAAACTAGTTTTATACCATGATCATTAATCTAATATCCGACAGTGCTACTTTCGTATGGTTTAGTAAACAAAGGAAGATTTCTTTGAAATTACGAAGTATTATGTGCTGTAACGAAATTCTGTCTTTATTTCAAATCCTTGGTTTTATTTTAAAAGGAACGAATTACTTGTTTCTGAAGATTTTACCTTTAATTCAAGGCAAATGAAGGCAATAGTTTCAAAAGAAAATGGTCTTGATAAAAATCTTCATTAATTTCTTCTTAAGAAATTATAACTTGTTACTATGAACCATTATAATATTTTAAGTCTATTAGTTTCTTTGGAGGTATTAAATTTTCGTCTTATTTTCAACAGCACTCCCATTGTATTGAAGAAGGCGTGTTATGATTCAGAATGAGTTCATTTTCCTTTGCATTTTGTAAGATTTCATCCACTTAAGGACAATTTTGATTAAAAATTGGAAAAACTACATTTCATCAAATTAAAATTTTCTTTGTTCTTATTATATGAATTTTTCTGAGTGTTACCTCAAGAAATTTTCAATGTAAGATCAGGGTAACACCAGGTTTTACAAAAAACCAAGATATAGTGTAGCACTAGTTTTGTTATGGTCGCATGTTAGAATGGCGGTAGAACCATAAGGGCCATGTATAAACATGGCATACGACCCCTATGTGACTGTCAAAGGAAATCGGCACCAAGTTAGCAGTCTTTGCACTTGGTGCCGATCTCCTTTGAGAGTCACATAGGGGTCGTAAAGGGCATAAAAGAGGAAAATGGCCGATGCGGTATTCAGTATTCAGCAGCGATGGTGGAAAGCAGGAAGGTAGAACGAAGAGCAAGAAGAATAAAAAGAACAACATGAGGTGAACGGAAATTAGAAGAAAAGTAAGGACACATAAAAACAATTATTAAATAATCCAAAGTGCGAAGCCCACAGCCAGCTGGAATCCCCAGTAGAAGAAAAAAGGTTAAGCATGACCTCGCCAAATAAGCAAGCACCTAAGGAAGAGAACGTTAGTTCAGCGAAGGAGCCCCTGCAATTAAATCATGAAAAAAAACAGATAAGTAACATAAAGTTTTGTTTAAAATTAATATGAATCAAAAAATGTACTCACCAGTATAAAACTATGGAATCGACTTTATGGCGTTGGTAATTAAATAATTAGTGATTATCTTGTTCTAGTCGTTCCCCGGAACAAGATACTTTACTTCAGTCGAGACCCAAAGCAAAGTTGTATTAGTAGTGTTTATTCTAGTCGGTACCCAAGATAAAGTTAATTTGTTAATAATTTTATTTAATTACACTCGCCAAGTCGAATTCCAAAACGATGCACAATCTATGAGAGCTGGATACTAAAAGAGAAAGATTCAAATTGGCCTGCGACTTATATTGCCTCTGAATTGCGCACGGCTCCAACAAATTATTTTACATTGCGCATAGTAACCAAAGTACGTTGACCTTTGCAGCTGTGCGTAGGTAGCAACAGAAAAGTCCGTTGACCTTAGCAGCTGTGCGGAGGTCAGAAGAGTACATTGACCCTAGCAGCTGTGCAAAGCAACTGGAATTCTGTGAATTTTTTGTCGCCGTTCCTAATTTTGCCTATCTAAAGTGATTAGGATTATAATTATACAATAAGATACCTATTACAATATTGCTAATTTGTTATTTTAAAGATTCATTTAAATGTACAGATTACTTAATCTAATTCCATTTAATTCGCGCACTGTTAGCGAAGACAAGTTACTTTCCTCTTATTGGATTGTGTCCCGGATTTGTTTATGTGGACTATAGCCATGAGGTGTTGATTATTATCTCCACTAAAAACTGCCTTATCGATATGCTTGTAGGTAGGTAGGTATACATCGTTTCGTTCCCAACCTATTTTCAATGATTAGAGATACTTGGAATTAGAAACTTTTAAACTATTTTACTTCCAGGTGGCTATTTATTGTTGGTTTGAACAATTACTGTAGAATCTCACTAATCCGGCACACTATTAAATACCAGAGGATGCCGCATTATGGGAATGTTCGGATTACTGGATTGTATAGAAAAAATCATAATAAATAAAATAAGCATTTCATAAAGGGAATACATAATTTAGTTCATGTTCTACACGTTTTTTTTTTAAACCCGTAACATATCTCACAATTAACTAATTACATAGTTTTAAAATAATCTGTTTTTGTGCAACTTGTCGTTCTTGTTTATAAACCTTTTCTTGCATGTTTCGAAGAATTATAATATATTTGGCAGATACGCCGTTTTCTTCAGCCAATGTTATGCAGGTATTGAAATAATTAAATGCTGTATCAGATTTTACTGTTATGGAAGTATGATGAGAGTGATTGGTTAGGACCAAAGTTCCCTCTAAGCTGCGCGACTAAATTTGCGAAAGTTGCGCAGCCGTTTTTGTATTCTGCGCACAATGGGCTTGTTCATAATTTTTTTTTACGTCATTTTATAAAAGAATTGTATCTAAAAATGGAAAAATCTAAATTTCTGTTTTCATGGAAAATATTTTAAATAAACTGCTAGAAGCAGATCTCCATACACTTATAATACATAGATGAAAGGACAGACATTTTAGTTCAAAAATCATTAATTTTATACACTTTAAATTTCGAATGAAAAATGAATTGACCTACAAAATAGAATTTGGAGGTATTTTGAAGCTAACACATACAAACAGTGCTTCTATATATATAAATATACCTCATCTCAATGAACAACATTGTGTTGCGCACCGGGAAGATTTGAGTTTGGAATAGAATAGAAAAAACATTTATTGAAGAACCTCAGCTTACGCTACGTTACAACGTTAGGTACATCGAGTAAGTAATAGATAGTTGGTACAAGCAGTAGAATCAAATTTTTAAGAAAACTAACAAAGGAGCAACGAACAAGCTCATTGCAGTAGAAACTAATATTAGAATTATACATTAAGTTATAAAGCTATAGACAAGATAATGCAATAATGCAATAAAATAAAATGAAATGAAATAAAATAAACACGGTAGTAAAGATAATAATGACAGTAACAGAAACCTGAAAGCATTATTCAAAGCTCAAAAGAAAATAACATACAAGATCAGCAGTGAGAACAGTGATACAATGCTATAATGTGAGGTAATAAATTCGAAGCTTAAATAAGTATTACTAAATACTAGATACTAAAGATATTAAAGTAAGCCTTAGTTAAAATAAAGATTAATTTTTATAAAGATAAAATTTTGAAGTTAAAAATTAAACCTTGGAGTTTGGAGTTTGTAATAAGAGTCCACAGGCTAGGAACCGTTAGAAACCACCACAGCGCAGAGCGCCTCAGAAAGTGCCAATATGCCGACGAGGTACTCTTTAACGTGCATTGGTGTCCATAAGGTGAAGTAATGCAAGTTCCTTGAACTGCTTGCTTGAGCAGATCTTCCTAACCTCCTCAGGAAGTGTGTTCCATAGACAGACTCCATGTCCAAAAACGTTGTTGGACCCAAATCGTGTTCGTGTCCTCTGAAGGACAAGTCTAGTGCTGTTAAGGCTGCTCCATGAGAGCAATTGACATATGTAAACTGGGAGGGAGCCACATCTAGCTTTATTAATGAAGCATAGAGCTCTGAGCTCTAGTTGCTATCTCACGCAGGCCCTAAGTGCTCTGTTTAATTTAGCCATTTCAGAGGCCATCAGGGGGTACATGGCAACATCGGCATAGAAAAACTGTGGAATTATCAGGGAGGTTACCAGGGATTGTCTGATGTGCCGGTCAAGATGGTGCGAGACTGCGTATAGAGAGCGAAGGCCGTGAAGTGAGATGATGATCCATGAGAAGACCAAGGTTCTTGACAGGTCTTGTGGAGAGAGGGATGACCTCATTGAGAAGAAGTAGGCTGGGAAGCGCGTTATTATCAATATGAGTATTATTATTTATTGAAAATCTTATGGCTTGTGTTTTCAAGGGATTGATCGCTAGCCCACTAGTTTGGCACCAGTCAAAAATATCGCCCAGAGTTGTATTGAGCGATTCGATCAGGGCAGGGAGATAATTAACACCCGAAGCACCATGGATGATGCATAGAAACATGAATCTCTTATGCAAGATATTGAGACCTTCCTTAGGACAGTTTACGCTCTGTTCTGTAGATCATGAATTAAAAAAGGAAAATTTGAAGAATTGGCTCTTGTAATGGATCGAGATTCGGTAACATTTAAACCATGAAATGAGGTTCGCGTGGCGTCATTTGCAGTGGATGCTTTAATTAAAAATTACAACACTCTAATTGAATATTGTAATGAACAAGTGAATTTATGTAACGATCGAATTTGTAAACATTGTTTACAAATTTTAAATAATACAATAATACCTAATATACATACTGTGGCACTGTTTATTCTTAACGATGTACAAATATTCAGAAAAGTTTGCTGAATATTATTGATGCACATAATTACATATGTAAAAGCAAAAAGACAAAAATTAAAAGCACAGTATCTGGGAGAAAATATTTTCTGGAATGAAAATGGTAAAAAAAATTTTAACAAAGGTTGGAAATGATGTTGACAAAATTCTTCCATAATCCGTTTCATTGAACGAGTGTGTAATCACTTGGAAATAAGAACTCCTAATGAAGCGATAAAAAATTTATAAGTTTTTGATATACATATATTGGCCGGAATTAATCCGACGGATTAATGAATCCCGCCGCAAATAAGATTCATTTCCCCTTCACGATGCGATTTTTCAATCCGTATCAAGGATTCGATTTCAATAATCAAGGGAAACTTAATTTTTTCACTTAGAACGTTTTCGATAATCACAAAATGGAACATCCGCAAACTTAGTTCTTCTCGCGGATTCAGCAATACAGGCCAATAGCAAATGAAATTAATAACTTTACTTTCAGAAAAGACAATGTGTGGCATGCCGTGCAGATAAATATCCACACCATTTTTCAAGTACAGAAAACCGTTAAGAATATTCTGAACTTAAATTTCTTATTTCACAATAAAAGATTCAGAAGAATGAATCTAATTAAATCCAAACCTAGGAACTGATTAAATGTCGATCATTTAAATGATTTGATGAAAAATATATAGATAAAGTTTATAATGAATGGACAAGTATGAAAGACAGGCGGGAAAAAATGTAGTGCTAAGGTTTTTGTGAGCCGTAAATATAATTCTTAATTCAAATAATATAATTTATATAGTAATTATAGATATTATTAACTATATAAAAATAACTATTGAAAATTTGTTTAATGTTTATTCTACATTTAATGTCGTATTATAATAAAAGTTTTCATTAGGTTAAGTACCTACCTACAAACATTTATTTTATTACATTCATTTTTACCTACAATATTCCACTTAAAACATTCTGATTAACATTTACATAGAAATAAAACTTAATTCTAATGTTTATCGTAAAATGTCGTTCAAAAATAGTAGATCTTGCCCTTAATAAATAAAGGGTATAAACAAAGATATGAACGAAAAAGTAAAAATCCTTTCTTGCTCATAATTTTCAAGAGCATTTATTAAAAAAAACAATTGGCTCTGGACCCTCGCCCCCCCCCCCTCGCACTTTTACCTACATTTTGAAAATTTTTGCTCTCATATACTTTTGCACCGCACAGTCAATCAAAAAATTAAAGGGAACATTGGTTAGGACGTGAAGTCCAAATTGCCAGCATGAGCTGACAGATCACTCGGTAACAGCGTTAGTGCAGGGCGGCATGCTAGCACCTCGGCTAAGGGAGCGGAGGAGAGTGTGGGGGGTTCCCAAAAGAAACCTGCCGCTGTCACCAACCATAATCAAAAAAAATATCATGCCTGCATACAAAAACTTGCACTCACCCAGTCCTGAAGGGACCTTTACGTCACTTACCTAAGTTCCAGTGAAGGCGCAGATGTTCTGCTTTCCTTGCCAAGCCCCATCCTCCAATTGACTTTGGCTGGCAGTATTTCCAAAGTCCCTTTGTTGACCTGTAAAAGAGATTAAAGCGGACCTACACGACCCTAGGATGAGAGGGCTCCAGGATGTGAGAGGAGGAAATAAAAAAGGCTCACCGTATCATTACGTTACAAAAGTTCATTCGTCACTAGTATTAATGTGGATTTTAGACTAAGTTACATTTAGGATACTAATGGCAGTAAAGCCCAGCCTAATCTTTAACACAGTCTTGTGATGCCAAGTTAGAGCTTCATTTACAAAGAAAATAGAACTGTAGCGTAATCTACAATGAGGTTTATACTGCAGCCGATTGACTGTGCTAAGTATACCCAGAGGCGGATTAAGACATTTTTCGCCCCTGGCCGATCAAACCCATTTCGCCCTTTCCCGGGTCCTCCTTTCAATTTTTTAATATGAAGATACTTAAGGAAAGAAAAAACAACTTAGGTTTTTTATTAGGAAATTCAAGACTATATTTATGACTAATACTGATAAAAGTGAACATTTACAAAAATGCTTATGCAACTTAATAATTTTTTCTTTGTTTTAATGATACAAATCTATTTCTATTTTCATCTTCAGAAATAGAATTCAAAATCTCATGAGAACCGTTAATTAGTGCCAGGTCACTTGTTTTCTCATCTGCAAGTGTGTTTCTGAGATAATCTTTAATCCTTCTTAATGTGCAAAAAGGCCTCTCTCCAGAGGCGTTGGTAGATGGAAGGCAGAGATAGATTCTCAGTACTACCTCGATATTAGGAAACGTCGAGATTAGTTTTTCAGATTTTAAAATTTGTAGAAGTTCTCCCAAATTTAGGCTGCCATCGTGACCACTATGAATCAACAAATATTTATACTGCACTGTACGCATTCCTGAGGAAAATAATCATCCAGATCATTTTTATATATGCCTAAGTTGCTGCGCTTTTGTTCTTATTTCCTCGTCAGATGATAATATAATTTTTTCCAAAAACTCAAAAAGATCCAAAATTTTGTTATATGCTATTTTTCTTTTTGTTAGCTCTGTAACAAGTGCGTCTATAATTGTAATGAAAACATTTACTCGCATATTCTCCCTTCCATCAAATTGTGTCTCATTTAATCTAGTTTCGTCATCTTGTAGCTTTCTTTTCTTGGCCCTTTTGTTATTGATTTGATAATTCTGAAACCCAGTAATTTTTTCCCCCATTTTTTCAAAATCATTGAAATTATTTCTCAAATTTTTTATAAATCCTAATTATGACTCATATAATTTCACAACTAAAAGGACGTCCATATTTATGTTTTGTAGCGTTTTACTGGTCTTATTGAAATGTATGAGAATGTGGTTCCAAAAAGCTGGCAGAACTCCAGTTCAGTTTCATGCGTCTTGTTTGAGCTTGGACATTAGGTGCTTGTGAGGATTCATTGTTACAAATTTCCAAAGCAGATTTGAAAGCTTCATAGCCGTCATACATTGCCTTTACTGCATCTGCTCTTGCTGACCATTTTGTCGTCGAAAGTTTTTTTTTTTTGGATGAAATTGCATTCCTCAGTTTTTCCCAACGATATGTTGAAGCAGAAAAGAAGGTATAAAACTAGTTGACAAACATAAAAAATTGTGTAGCACTCAAGCAGCATTCGGCAGAATAACTTCCTACTAAATTTAACGAATGTTTAGCGCAAAGAATATAGAAAGCTAAGCCATTATGCTCCTGTATTCGTGCTTGTAATCCTGCGTATTGACCAGACATATTGTTGGCATTGTCATAAGCTTGCCCTCTACAATGCTTTATATCTAGATCTAGTTCTCTTAAATTGTTTAGAATAGTTTCCTCCATATCCGAAACTTTGTGCCCGACTCTGATAATGAATTTGACAAAACGTTCAGCCACTTTACCATTCTGATCGGTGTGTATCTAACTAATTATGAAAGTCAACTGGTCTCTGTTCGGGATATATCAGGGGTTGAATCAACACTTATTGCATAATATTTCCTTTTTTTTATTTCAGTTGTATCTTTTCCCTCATCATTTTTCCGATACATGTAATAAATTCGTTACATATATAGTTTTGGAAATTTAAGATACGTTTTCTCTTCCTTGATTGGCCTTTAACTCCAGATGATTTTTTAAAAAAGGATCAAACTGGGCAATTAACTTCAACGTAGCTAAATAATTTCCTGATCTTTCTTCAACCAAATGTTCTATCCTTCCTCTGAATGCCAGTCCTTGTTGAGATAAGAATTTCACTGCTGCTAGAATTCTCTTTAAAACATTCTTCCAGTAATATTCTTCAATCAAGCTTTGTCTTTCTAAAGTAGTATACAAGAGCCAATCACGGCGAACAGTTTCGCCATTAACGAGTTGAATATCAAACATTTTTATTGTTGCATATCTATGGATTCATGTTCATAAACTCTCTTTGAATTTTTGAAGTCAAGCTGATCTAAATCTTGAACTGAATATGATTTTATAATCTTATCAATAAATTTGGTGCTAACTTTCCACGTTACAGAATCAAAATGGTCAAAATCAGAACAGTCATAATCGGTTTCAATTTGAGATACAAATGTTTCAGTGTTTGTTGTGTTTATTTGATCTGTTTCTTTTGTTTTTGAGAAAGGAGGAGAATCTACTGAAGCTGAGGATTCACTGTTGTCTACATCTATTTGAACAGTTTGCCCTAAAAAATATGGGCTTTAAAATCCTTATTGTATTTTTCAATATCACAAATACAGTAAATATTGTTACGTGCAATAGAAAGAGACAACTCGTGACATCTACTGGCAATAAACAACTTCAGGTTCGGAGAGTAAATGACTTCAGGTTCGGAGAATCGATTATGAAAGTTAGGAAAGTTCAGGAATAGAACAAATAGAATAGTCAAGAAGCTTTTGAAATAGAACACTCCAGATTTATCCGGAGTGTTTCTAGGGTAAAAATATAACAGTTGTCATCGCCAGAAGGAGAGTCTTGTTTTAGACGTTGCAGTGTTAAGAAGCGAAAGTAATAAAGAAGCGATAGTGTGTAATTAGATTGCGATAATTGAAAGTACAGTGTTAGCGATAATTAGAGTTGAGTTGATTAAATGAATGTTTGTGAACTTTATATGATTTAAGTGTAATAAAGAACTTAAATATTAATTATTTAATATTGTGTTTTAAATAACGAACCAAAGGGCACGCTCGCAACAATATATTTCACTGATTTACACACTGCTCTAATAATCACTTTCTCTGTTAATTTCTTTAAACTTATTTAAGCACTCTCCCTTTCGACATAATGATGATGTTGATAACGCAAAATAAAGTGAAAAATTTTAGGGATAGTTCGTATTTATATGATATAGGGGAACAACAATAAGCACTCTGAAGAATACAGAATTTTTCCATAATATTCCATAAAATACAAATATTCGTTATTGGCTAACAGAAATACCTCTACGTCTATGCATATATTTTTAATGTGCACGTATTGAAACAAATATCCATTGAAATATGCTCTTCATCTTATAATGTATGTAGGAATGATTCATATTAGGCCAAGCATGATTCAGGTATTTGGATTAGTACATAAATATTTGACCGATATGATAGGTTATTCGCCCTTCTACCTGGGATGTGAAAGTGGTGGCCTTATTCCAGCTATAGCGACTAAAATTTATAATTAAGCGAAACAATGGTTTAGGTATTCTGACATCGGGGTATTAAATATTTCGCTCCTTTACTTACGAAATTATACTGCATTCGACGTCGACAATTTTAGAAACCTATTCCGGTACTCCTTTATTAATTTTTTATGATGCCAGCCAAGATTGCCGCTCCTCAAGAAAAATTAACAATCTTACAGTATCTCGCTTACCTTTGTTTTTCTGACTACATATATCAAAATTCAATAATTTTTTATAGGAAACACCTGCAGCTGCAGTTCATATTATTGAAGTCTGTGAGTTTGTCTAAGGCTGTACATGTTTTCACCCTAAAGCATGCAATGGAGTGAAGGGCTGCCAGACGAGTTAATTATTCCTAATTATTTTGTTCAAGAAAGAATTTTTTTGGGATTCTCCGGTATATAGCAAAAGCTAAAAAATGTTCTAATTTGTTATTTCATCACACAACTCATTAATTTTTGTTGACAAGTTTCAAGTCTTGATTTGACTCATCAACAGGTCCCAAATAGCGAAATTGGGTGATTTGAAAAACAAATGAAAAAATAAAAAAAAGATGAAAGAAATGAAAAGTTTGAGAAAAATAGAAAAAACAAATTTTTTATTTATTAAAAAAATGTAAAAAAATTTTTAAAGGAGCAGATTCATTCGAAGCGAATCGAACCTGTATACGCCATGCAGTGGGCTGAAAAGTAAAGAAGAAAAAGGAAGAAGAAGAAGCGTTTCGTGTCAGCAAAAAACCTTCCACTCATCGGTGCAGCTTGATTTTCTGCCTGCTGCAGACGCTTGAAAATAGATCAAACTGATCTCTTCTCATATAAACTCAGAATAAATTCTGGGTGTGAATTATATGAGGAAAAAACACTCCTATACGAGCCCAGGAGGAAAAATTAATAAAAAGATTACTCTTTTGGACTTTTTACCGGGTTAAACTTCATTTTGCTCAAGAAGAATTTTTTGGGATTCTCCTTTTTTAGCTTTTGCTATATACCGGAGAATCCCAAAAAATTCTTTCTTGAACAAAATTAAGTTTAACTCGGTAAAAAGTCCAAAAGAGTAATCTTTTTATTTATTCCTAATTATATGTTAAATTTACATTTGGCGGTATTATCAGGTGATCTGTATAATTTTTTATTTTTTTTAAATAATTTTTTACTTTCTGTTTTACTTTTTTACTTTCCATTTTCGGTTTCGCCCCCTTTGACTTTTCGCCACGGGCGATCGCCCAATTCCGCCCTATGGTTAATCCGCCCCTGAGTATACCTAAGCATATCTATGCCAATTGAAAGTCTAAATGCTAGTTAAAGTGTAATTATTAAAATATGTGAATATATAGTATATATGTCTACCGTGAAAATTCAAGTGCAAAAGTAGGTAAGTATATAAGACGTATGCCTAGCGTAAGAGTTCAAATGCAAAAATATATGTGAACATATGATAAGTGTGCCTAAAGGGACAGCTAAAATGCAAGTATGTAATATACAGTGAAACCTCTCTTAACGGGCAACTCCCATAAGCGGACCCCCCTTATTAGCGGACAAATATTGCTCCTAAGGTAGATCCCAATGGCAGGAATGGGAAATTTACCCCTTTAAACCGGGCACCTCTCCTAGCCGGACGCGGACAGTAAATTTCTCGATATTTGGTCGAATTCCCTCTCATATGCGGACAGTTTCCTTGAAATTTTATTGAAATTGACAGCGAACAACGATGTAACAAGAAAAGTAAAGAATGAGATACCCATGGAAAGGGAGTAGATATGTACATACCTTAAAATGGGTAAATAAAATCCCAAGAAACCTATCTAAATTTATAAAGAGGAACACGTTTTTCAATAAGATTGTTATGTAAAGCTGAAAGAGACAATACCTAGTTAAAGTTTAGTCCGAACATATGCTTTCTTTGTTTAGCACAATCCAACCGTTCTGTTATCCTAATTTATTATGAGCAGAAAGAGTAACATCATAGACAAACTATAGTTGCTGATGTCAGGATAAACCAGCAATGCTTCGCTCCAATATAAAATTAACGATGTCTCAACCTGATGTAGGAAAGACCTCGATTTTTTCTTAGAAATTTACAAGAAATTTTTTCTTTATTTCTAAGAAAAAATTAAGCGCTTCCATACATGGAGCCATCGTCGTATTTATATTTGAGCGTTCCTAGTTCCAGCGTTCCAGTCTTTGCATGCTATTAGTTTGCCTATGTTAACATGATTATAGGAAAGACTTTTTATAAATTTCTCAGGCTTTATCCATCCCTTTTTTACACATTAATTCCTGATAATGTTTTTCCTCTTATAAAAAAATATAATTTTTTTAATTTCTTGCTTTGTTCATCGCATTGCGTGGATGGTCACGAATGAAAACAAAAATAAGTTTTCTTTTGTTTTTCTTTGTTACACTATTATTTGTGGTAACAAATTTGATCACTTCTTATGGGGTTGCAATTACGGTACTTTTCCTATTTTTGAAACTTTTCATTGTTTTTTGGGGTAAAAGTGCGTTGGCATAGAAAGTTGCTGGATTAATTTGTCATTTATTGTAGCAAAGGTGATACCGCTTAAATTGATTAAAAGGAAGTGCAGTGTACAAATGTAAGTTATTCACAAATTTTGTTATAGTTGTGTGCATAAGTCTATTCTATAACCTCTGTTCTTTAAGCTTCATTAGATCGACCATACACTATGAATTTCTTCATCAGAATAACTGTCGTGATGACACGACGTTGTTAAATTGAGCCATAACCATTGCATATTATAATTTCTAGTCATTTGCTGGCTGATGATTTTATTTGTTTTTTTCTTTAACACAACTGCTTTAAACTATTGAATATCGTTCAAGGTTGTAGAAATTCAATTGTGTATGAGCAGTCTTATAATGTTTGGAAAGATCAAGCTTTCACAATAACAAATTGTGTGGCTGATTTAAGAAAATTATATTTTTTTGTTCTAGTTTTCAACAAAAGAATATTTATCGGACAGTTTTAAAATGGCACCTAAACGGAAAATTTTGTTTTTAAAAGAAAAAGTAGAAATTATAAATTTTGCTAAAAATTCAACCAATGAAAAAGAGTGCAGTACAAGATCTCTAGCAAGAAGATTTACTGTTGGAAAGACTTGTGTAGCAGATTTATTAAAACAAAAGGAAATCATTTTAAAGGCTTGGCACAGCGGGTCTAATGAGAATATGAAACGAAGACTTTCCAAATCGAAAGGTCATGCAATTGATGACTTAACTTATCAGTGGCTTGCTCAAGTACGCGAAAAGAACATACCTATTTCGGGACCTTTGATAAAGGAAAAATCATTAGAGATTGCAAAAAGGTGTGGGAAAAACGAGTTTAAGGGATCAAATGGCTGGCTTCAGCGTTTTATTAAAAGGCATGGAATATCTTTCCGAGCGATATCTGGAGAAGCTGCCGACGTAAATCGTGAAATTATTACAAATTGGGCCAAACGTGTACAGTCACTTATTGAAGACTATGAAGACAGAAATGTATTCAATGCAGATGAGACAGGTCTGTTTTTTCGAGCCCTCCCTTCTAAAACATTTGCTCTCAAAGGTGAAACTTGCTGTGGTGGCAAAGCCTCAAAAGAGAGGATAACAGTATTGCATTGTGCAAATATGGCAGGAGAAAAGGAAAAACTATTAGTTATAGGCAAGTACGCTAACCCACGTTGTTTTAAAAACATAGAAAAGAAAAACTTACCTGCGATATGGAAGTCGAATAAAAGGGCTTGGATGACCTCAGATATCGCTCATTATATATATAATGGCTGCATAGCTTTAATGACTCAATGAAAAAGCAGAAACGAAAAATATTGCTATTTTTGGATAATGCTGCCTCTCATCCTCATCTAACACTTAGTAATATAAAGCTCATATTCTTACCACCAAACACGACTTCGGTTAGTCAGCCGTTAGACCAAGGTGTTATAAAAAATTTTAAGGTTTTTTATCGCCACGCTATCTTAAGACACTTACTTGCGAAGATGGATGATATGTCTTCTGTAACAGAACTCTCTTCGTCTGTAAACGTTTTAGATGCCATCACTTGGGCTGACACAGCCTGGCAAAAAATTTCAGTTAGTACCATCAAAAACTGCTTTCGAAAATCAGGGTACATTCGTGACAACACATACAGTCTTAATGATGAATTCGACCCAGAAGATGACTTGCCTTTAACGTGCTTCAGAGATATGTCTTCTTTCATTAGACAGAGTGGTTGTGACCAAATTTTCGACTCCTTCGAATATGCCACATGTGACAGTAATCTGAACACACATGAAGAATTGTATTCTTATACTGAGCAGGAGACAGATGGGATGGAAACAGTCGACATTGAATCTGATAACGAGAGCTACGCTGAACCTGAAGCAGGAACTGTTATTGACTCTCACAGAAAGGCCCATAAAGTATGTCAATCTCTACAGCATTTTGCTCTACAAACAGGAGATCACGAAGCTCTTAGAATGACTTCAATTTTAAGGACACATTACGAAACTGTTATTACTTCGGGGAAACATCTACACCAAAGCCGAATAGATGATTTCTTTAAAATATATACTACCATACAATAAATTCTTTCTTACTGGTTTAAAATGTGTTTAAATAAATATATGTATATGTAAATATGTACATACTAGTATGTATCTATGTTTTTAGGCATATCATTTTTGGTGTTTTTATTCTTACTCCCTCAATAACGGACATCCCACTGAACGGACAATATTTCTTGGTCCCATGCCTGTCCGCCTTAGAGAGGTTTCACTGTATATGTCTAACATGAGAGTTCAATTGCAAAAATATATATATGCAATATGCATATATGATAGATAGATACAATGACACAAAAATAGACAAAAAAAATATAACAAATAGGTATAGAAAAGTTTTCAAACAAAATTAAAGCATAAAAATTTGTAGGACATTCTATAATGAATCTGAATGTTTGTTACTATCGCAACTCTTGAGAACCATGCGTGTTCGATTTAAATCGACATACAAGAATTTAAATATAGACTTTCATTCATTGCTTTTCAATCAATTTTACAGATTCAAAAAAAAAAAATTCAAAGAAAAACGTCAAAAGCAAATCAAAAGGATACTTACAGTCAAAATCCTCTGGTCGGGTGGAGCGCTCCCACAGTCGATAAGTATCTGTAGTTCATTTTCGATATATATATAAAAAAATTATTAATACTGATAGGCATTCGTTCCCTACTTCAGTGCTTAAGCCTTACTATAGAACTTAGGTAATCTGCCTCGTCTTATGACTAAATCGCCTTTTGTGTGCGACGTTAAAGCATTCAATACCTTTTTTTTTGAACAAACATAACGAGATAAAAATACTATAGAACCACTGCACTTGGTGAACTTAGTGTAGTCTCCTCGTGTTTTGCATATACATCTTTTAAAAGCGGTTAATAGAACGTTTGGAGTCGTATGCCGTTACTCTTGTATATCTTACGGGCGTTTGCTTGGCCTCATCGGGCCTAATGCAATCGAACTGAGTTTCTTGGGGCCCCCTATTTCTAGCTTCCCGTCAGGAGATATTGTAGCACTAGCCCTATACTACTTTCCGTGGAATCCCAGATTTTTGTCTCTGGTTTGGAATTTTTTCTTTTTATTATTTTAACTGAATACTCCTTTTAGCTCATCTATTCAACCAGATGAAAATATTTCTTTTTCATTAGGTAGTATACCTATATGTACATATATATATATATATTAAATTTTAATTCTAAAGGAATCACTCGAGTTCAATCGCTAACAACTGGCGTCGATCTTTTTACTCCTGTAATTTCCTTCGTCGATTTTTATCGTTTGTGTTGCTGGATGAGATACCTTTTTCTTGTCGGAGTTGCTAATATTTTTAGGCCTATTATATACCATAAAGACGTTGCGATGTTGCCATTTTGGCAATTGCGGCAATATACGTTTTTCCACCTTTTGTGGTTTCTTTTAGTAGAGTTTCTGAAGAAACTGCATACCTCAAACAAAGTCAATTACTGATCTTTGCTTTTATAAATATAATATAGGTTATGAATGCCTGGACAGCACAACGTGAGATCCTCTTCTTTATTTTGTACCCGGGGTAAGTTTAGTTTATTTTTCTTTGAGAACGAACTCCCATTTATTGGAGCGTATTGGAGCGCCAGAAATCTACCTAATATTTACTTCACAGACGGAGATTCCTTTTTTGTGCGCGGCGACTTTTCGTTGCACACTTTGTAAATTTTTCTTTTCTCTTTAGTCTTCTTCGGAAATTGCTTTTTTTGCTGGATGACTGCAAGAATTCTTGATAATAAATTTTTCGGGAACGTCTCCCATGTCAGCACTTTTAAGAAAATACGCCAGTCTCATTGTCTTCTTCTTACTTGCCAGTCATGTCAACATGGCACCTGAGCATGTGGAAACATTACTCTCGGTCGGGGTGCATTCAGTTTTCAAACTTGATCGCGGCCGGCTTACACGCGTCAGCATTTCGTGTAGCATATTGCTTAATGCAATACGCTACGACCATAACATTACTTTTACAGTTCTAGTATTTCTACAAGGTTTTCTTCTTGTACTGCTTCAGATATTTCTTCATCTGTCATTATTTGCTCTGTTTCTTCGGTCTCTTTAAACCAAAAATTTAAATCTTCTTCACTTGTCTCGAATCCCCTTTCTGATAAATTTTGCAACCAATCGGCAATAAGTAGATTATTTTCAGAATCCCATTCTTCTGTTTCTTGTGATACAGGATTAATTGTAGTTTTTTCCATATGATGATTGGATTAAGTTAGGTGAAAAAGAGCTCCATGCTTGACCGAGAGAAAATACAACATCTTTTTCAAATTCAATTCTTTTGAGATCTGCGTTATATCACCATCCCGAGAAATAATATATGGATGAGCAATTTATTTTTATACAAGGACTTTACTTTCTGGATAACATTTTGATCCATCGGCTGTAATAAAGGTGTGCAGTTCGGTGGTAGGAAGGTGGTTTGGATATTCCCCATCACTTGATCTAAGTTCTTGTTCATTTGGGTGGCCTGGAGCATTGTCAAGTGCGAGTAAAGCTTTTATGGGCAAGTTGAATCTTTTCATAAACTTCTTCACTTCTGGCACAAAGTCTTTATGCAAGAACTCAGCGGTTTCGGCTTCCCTACTTGCCTAGTCGTGAAATATGAAAATAAATATCGGGATTAACCCTTATGTGAGCGACGTGGTACAAATGTACCAATCATAAATGTTTTAACAGAAATTCACATGAAAAGCGCAATGCATCGAAGTGAGCTTCAAGTTCTTCTTTAAATTAATCAAAATAACACATTTAATCTGGAAAACAGTGCGATAAATTTATCAGAAATAATCCATTTTCGGGTCTTAAGCTATTACCCCTTAATACGAGCGACGTGGTACATTTGTACTAATGAGTGAAATAAGGAATTTTGCTTTCTCTTTTTTTGTTTAATACCTGAAATTGAGAAGATATTTGTATATACAATATACTTACATTTAAAAAAATAAGACAAAGGCAAAAAGAATGGTTTTTACATTAACGTTTATTACAGTTATTAATTATAAAAAAAAATTATAATGTACAAGAACAACATTTCACAATAGAACTTGAATGCTGGGCACAAACAGGACGATTGCACACATTACATGTCTTCCGAGTTTTTCGGTAGCTCTTTGACGATCGGCATAAATAACATGTGCCCGCGAACTCTTGACGTTTGCTAGTATTTCCCTCTGCTGTACCGGAACAATGTGGAGCAAATACCAAAGTCTTTCCCAGCATACATTCAATGCCAGACTTAGTCGCGAAGTGTTGGAATACGCGACGATTTTGTGATCTTTCCTCAATGGATGGCATTGCCAGCATTTTTCCCAGATCCCTCAAGAAGATACGGCGACTATCGGTGCCCCTTGCAGTCATTGGGTTATTCTCGGAATAAATTATGTTGGCTGCAAGGCCAGCTATATCTATCATATTATAAAACATAGCTAATGGCTATCGTTTTGTCTTCCGCTTTGTAGAATAATATGTGACCATTTTATCCATGTTGTCAACACCACCTTTTACACTGTTGTAGTAGTGTATAATATCCGGTTTATTTTTTGGACCACTTCTTTCGTCTGTGTAGTGCATTGTTGATAAGAGTATTACACTTTTCATTCTTTTGGGAACGTATGAGCAAATAGTGGCTTTGTCTGCACTAAATCCAAACAGAGACGACAGTGGTTCCCGTGATTTATTAGCCAACATTTGTGAGGATATATATGGCTTATTTTTCTTCAATGTGCCCACTACGGAGAGATTCCATGACATCAAAAGTCGAGCTAACGGCAGTGTCGTAAAAAAGTTATCCATAGCGATATTTCTACCGCTGTTTTTATACTTATGGCATAAATCCTTGACAACACGCTCACCTTGATTAATTTCACGTGCTGTTGTTTTTTTGCCAGTATAAATTTGGCCACATAGTGGATAGGAATTTTTTTCATCACCCACCCACCAAATCTTGATGCCGTATTTGGCAGGCTTAGATGGAATATATTGTGTGAATTTTGTGCGTCCTCGATAGGGAAATAACTGTTCATCCACTGTAAGACAGTCCGAGGGTACGTAATGCGAATTCAGGTTTGCATTTAGCATGAGCCATAAGTCTAATATTGGAGCTGCTTTATCGTTTGTCAACCTTTCAGTTCTGGTGCTTTCGTTATCGAAACGGATAAATCTCGTTATAAGCTTAATTCGATTGTAAGCCATAGTTGCACGGTACAGCGGGTATGATTCCATTTTCCAAAGTTCTGTGATATGCTCAGTACTAGAATGACGACTCCAGCAGTGACTAATATACCCAGAAACCCGTCAAGCTCTTGTAAAGTGAGGTCCTTCCAAACTTTTGCCTTTTTGGTTGGGTTTTCAAAATTCCATTGCGTATATACTTTTTGTGCCTTTTTGTTTGTATGACGGACGATTATGTCACACATTGCTTCTGTAAATATACATTTGAAAGTATCTCGGACCGATAGAGTTGCTGTTGACCTTATTGGTCCGAAATTCTGCCTAAGAACGTTGTGTCTCAGCGTTTGTTGAGTGACCGGAGGTGTACGCATCCATATAGTGTTGTCCCTGCCTCGGAAAATGTTTTCCTCGAATGAAATTTCATCGTTGTCATCGGCATCTTGGTCGCTGCTATCATAATCATCATCTATTTCAATAAAATTGGTATCGGCACACACATCTTCAACGTCAGATATTTCTTCATCAGACCCTCGCTGTGGTAGCCATTCGTCGTCCGATTCTTGTTACTTGAAGACATCAGGCTCAACATCGGATTCACTGTCGGAAACCTCATTCAATAGTTTTCTTATATGCAACCTCTGTTGTAAATAAGTCATTCTATAAAGAAAATTATATGTAATAGCATGGCTAATTTTTAAATGAACCCAATCATATTACCTTTTGAATTCCCCTTTTGATACTTCTTCGTTATCGTCAGCCATGTCAGTTAAGAAATATACTGGTTAAATAATCTCAAAGGAAATTGAAATGTACAAAGTAAACTAGACCGAATTATACCAAGTCTTCCGCTTGACTGAACTAGGAGAAGGTGCAACAGTGAGTAAAAGATTGCAACTGAACCATATGTTTCAACAGCTAATTTGAATGGACAAAATATAAAATTCCAGAATCAAAACCACAGTTAACATAACAATAAGTTAGGTACCAGATGAGTTTACCCACTGCCCCTCATTTACGTCCTGACAGGTAGAAAATGAAAGAAATTAAATTAAAATCTCATTTTCCGAATAAGGACACACCATATGAAAGCGCAGAGTATATACAACGAAAAAAATTGGCAAATGAATCACTCGGTTTCTTTCCTGTAAATAAATGAAAGGAGGGGAAGTTTCTAGACTTTACTCTCATTTAATATTCCCGCGCTTTATGTGAAAGCACATGTTTAGTGATAATCATTACCTGTTGGTGCTGTTATCGCTGAAGACGGGTCAGTACCTGGCTTTCTTGGTATAAGTGCGATAAACAAATTGCTTATTGTTAACTGCCTGCTGCTAAGCACCTATTGCAAACCGATTGCTCATACGTTATCCTCCTCTAGAAGTTGTTAAGTTTCTGTGGTACATTTGTACCACGTCGCTCATAATCCAAGAATTTCATACCCGCTCACATGAGAACAAATTTGACAAGATATTGAAAACATTAATTTATTTATCATCCACCCCCCCCCCCCCAAACCGTTCCATCCAGAACCGTACAATCCATCAGGCAGACAGAATTTGTTCGGACCATCTACAGCCACCAATAATGCACGACTTCTGAAGAAATAGGGTCGATTTCAATTCGTTCCTATATTGAACACAAATTTATACCGGCGTGAGACAAAAATTCGTATTGATGTTATGTACCTAGACCTACGCTCATAAAAATTTGTAGCTAACAAGCGGCTTGTTACAAGCCCAAGCAACTAAATCAATCCAACTTCCACGAAGCCGAGACTACCCAGACAAAATATTCTTCAGCCACACGAATTTTGAAGAAATATTCTTGATTTAAATTCTAAGAAAAAATTCAATTTTTGCCTATATTGAAAAAAATTGTTTGGTTCGTATTCATGATATACAGGGTGTTTCCTCCATGGTGGTCCATAGAGCAGGAGGTAATAGTACTCACCTAAACAAACAAAAAATCGTATGGCAGGGGACGGGGGGGGGGGCATATCAACCGTTTCGGAGTTACAGGGTGATTAAGAAAAAAATCTAGTTTTTCACAAATCACCCTGTATCTTAAAAAGTACAGAGCGTATGGTCACAGTTAAGAGCTCATTGTACGCAGAACTTCATGGTGTTTTCAACGACTGCTCAACGAGAACCGTACCCCTCGCCCCTCAAGAATTATGGTTGTCTAAACTCAAAATTTCGAATTTTTTACCTTTTTTTTTAATTTGACCTCTATTATTTTTGCAAAAAGGTCGTTAACATAACTTTTTTTTATAAAAACTGTAAACTGTAGA